>OW240918.1:139921451-140044693 GCA_933207985.1 Pelobates cultripes
ATTACAGGACCCCTCACCCTATAACTGTACCTATCACTGGTCTATTACAGGACCTCTCACCCTATAACTGTACCTATCGCTGCTCTATTACAGGACCCTCACCCTATAACTGTACCTATCACTGCTCTATTACAGGACCCCTCACCCTATAACTGTACCTATCACTGCTCTATTACAGGTCTCCTCACCCTATAACTGTACCTATCACTGCTCTGTTACATAACCCCTCACTCTATAACTGTACCTATCACTTGTCTATTACAGGACCCTCACCCTATAACTGTACCTATCACTGCTCTATTACAGGACCCTCACCCTATAACTGTACCTATCACTGCTCTATTACAGGACCCCTCACTCTATAACTGTACCTATTACTGCTCTATTAGAGCACCCTCACCCTATAACTGTACCTATCACTGCTCTATTACAGGACCCTCACCCTATAGCTGTACCTATCACTGCTCTATTACAGGACCCTCACCCTATAACTGTATCTATCACTGCTCTATTACAGGACCCCTCACCCTATAACTGTACCTATCACTGCTCTATTACAGGACCCCTCACCCTATAACGGTACCTATCACTGTTCTATTACAGGACCCTCACCCTATAACTGTACCTATCACTGTTCTATTACAGGACCCTCACCCTATAACTGTACCTATCACTGCTCTATTACAGGACCCTCACCCTATAACGGTACCTATCACTGTTCTATTACAGGACCCCTCACCCCATAGCTGTGTACCAAGTTCAGGGTAACAGCTAATTATTTATAAAGATTAGGCCAGGCTGTTGGGATTAACCTATTATAGAGTACAACAGCCGTGTTCTTTGTCAGGTCGCTCTCCCCCCAATTTACAGTGTGCATGATACAACACTGAAGGACAGCTACTGTACAACAAATGATTTCCTTGACTGAAAACCCCCACTTCCCAGTATTGGACACACTAACGTTTGGGCACTTTACATTCCGAATGGAATGTCCTTTTACTACACAATGATTATTGTATCAGAGGTTTAATAATAAGGTGAGTTATTCTCTCACGATTGTTATTATGTCTGAGTAACTCCCCAGCCAAGGAGCCTTTTAATATGTCCATGTTTCACTAAAGAAAAATCAGCTTAAACAATGGTTTCAAATCTGTTTTTGCGGGGTAAATAATCACGACTTAGGATGGACTAATTGAGACTATATTGGAGTGGCAAAGCTAGGGCCCACTCAGAATCTACCACTTCCTGAAAACAGACATTCATACCAAAGGTCCTCTTGCAAGGGATGAAACAGGGTTCATTGGTGACAGTTCACCCCAGTCCAATGGCAGCTCAATAGCTCAACCTGATGTTAGTGGGCATTGTTACAGCCGATGGTTCTTAGATCTAGGGATTCAGTTCAGGTTTGGTTATTTTTTACCGACAGGACAAATATACAGAAACTAAAATGATCCTAGAATTGATATAGTCCCACTGTGAAAAACTACTCAGCATGCTATTCATCTAACTAACACTAAGCATCTCACCATTACAAATGCTATTGAATTGACCACTTCAAAGCTAATCTTGTGACCCCTTGAAAATACAAGCCATGTGACCGCCCTTTAAACAATAGTATGACCAGAACACAAAAACTATTCATCTCACCACTTCTAACACCAGCCACCCGCTTTTGAGTCTAACACAACGTAATACTGTCTATTTTGTTCTTCGGACATGGCATAATTCCTATTGATATTTTATGCTGTACTATACTTGGATAAGATGACTTTTATGTCGATTTTGTGATTGGATATGTAATATATTTTTTGTCACTTACTTTTACTAAAAATATAAAAATTAAGAAAAAAAAACAAGTAAGTGTAAAGCCAATGACTACTGATGCTAAATATTGGCCAATAAATAGTTACCACAAGCATCATGATCACTGCAGTTGCTGTAGTGGTTATGGTGCAAAGATGAATCCAGTGTCTTTCCCTAGTATGGGGCAAACTGTTTTACAAGGATACTTTACTGGGTCCCACTGAGTGTTAAATCTCAAATGATGGCGGCTCTACCACATCCTGCTTCTGCCGATCCTTCGGCTCATTCATTGGCGCAAAGCATTAGCTAAGCTTTCTCCAACAAAATAATAAACTCTGTGCAAGCCGTATGCACAGAATTAATATCAAGTTTTCGGAACTGGTTAATGAAAGTTTGCAAAGGTAGAGCTACAACTCCGGAAGCTAGATATATCAGTATTTTTAGTATTACAATCTCCTGCACATATATGTCTCTAGAACCATGAGCACTTTAAAACACCAAAGTAGTCATGGTTCTTGGAGTAACCCTTTTTAGAATAAACTTGGAGACCTGTGAGGCATTTATTATGGGGTACTTGATCAGTATTTAGGAAGCAATTAAACGTAAAACTCTTTCGTGTCCTGCTGTAGTCCACAGAAAAAAAACCCCAGAAAGGTAAAAGGTTATGTTTAGTAAGTACTGAACCATTTTCATGCATTAGATTATCAGAAGCAAACAGAGTGTGTTGTGTGCGATAGATGGTTTTTATCTGCAAGAGATTGACAGGAGCGTGTGTGTGTGTGTGTGTGTGTGTGTATATACACAGCTAGGGCGGAGGATCATTGTTTGCTGATGTCAATCTATGAGCCCCTGGGTGGTTTTAAATACAAACCTTCTTCCCACGACGCTCCCAGCTAAGTGATGACAGTTTCAACACGGAGAATGACTTAATAATGAGCACATCACCACTTAAATGTAAGATGGGTAGGGAGGCAATGGCATGGTGAGGTTTGTTTACAACAACAATTGTCTGTTATTGGCAGTTTTACATGGGCTAATTGGCTATTCATCTTAAAGGTCTGTCAAGACTTGGATTTACAACCCAGGTACCGTAAGCATAAACGCCAGAACACAAAACGTTACCATTAATGTAGAGCACCGTATGTGAGGACAAGAGCGTGTGCAAAGGCACGTCTGAGGGTCATTGTATGTACGCATGTTTGTATGAAGATGTGAAAGAGTGAGTGTGACTATACAGGAATGTAAGGGTACAGATGGTCACCAAACTCTGAATTTTAACAAACGAAACCTCAAATATCTGACCTGGGACAATTCTTCAGCACGGTTATGTAGCAGAGTCTCATATAGGAAAGGTCACACTGACATCTGAAGGACAGGGTGGTATGCACCACACCCAACCTAAAATTTTGCACTCAGAGCAAAATGAACATGTGGTCAAGCTCATCACACTGTGTCACACCTTGATGACATGGCAGAATTCAGTTGGCTGACATGTACAATCCACAACACTCTGACTCCCATATTGATCCAAGTGACCAATAAAACTAGTTGACTTTCAGGAATGAGATATGTATTTATAGGAGCCCAAAGAGGGCCCTTTCTACTAATATTGCCCTAGATTTTTCACTGACTGTCTGACAATTATGTGAAACGCAACGACGGAATTTACCACGGTGATACACAAATCCTTCAACATTACATTTAAATAAGTTCCAACATTTAAAAAAAAAAAAAATATTCTGATGTTGCTTTGCATGGTGGTTTTTCCCAAAAGATTACAAAACCAACTTTGCTTAATGTTTTCCTTCTTTCTACCTAAACAAAAACTCTTTTAGTCTGTAAATCACAAGCTGTATTCATGGCACTATCGCTCCCTCTGCCTCCCCCATCCCTCGCGCCCCTCATGATTTACTTACCTGATCTGTTGCAGCTTCTCCGCCTCTGGCGGTGCTCGATGAGGGGGCGCTAATGTGCATGCATGGCAAGAGCCGCACGCGCATTAGGCCCACCCTATAGGAAAGCATTGAACTAATGCTTACCTTTGGGGAAATAGCTGACGTTGCAGAGCGTGAGGAGGTCCAGCGTCGGTTACCGGACCAGGGAGGGAGGGGGTATTTGTTGCTTTTACCCTATGCTGTGTCTGTCCTAGTATTTTAATGTTCAATAACCTTCAGGCTTGGGAATTAATGAGGTTCCTAGAGCCACCATGAAGGCACACCAATTGTCCTGGTTTTCTCAGTATCCCCAATTGAAACCAAATTGGGAAATGCCTAAATACTGAACTGTGTGCCTTCAACGACAAGCCTCCTTTTTAGAGGACCACCAAGCCCAGAGTCTACAGGGAAAGCCGGGTGGAAGGTTTAGGAATGGCCACAGTGCTGATGAACTCATCAATACCTAGTGAGAAGGCACTGTGCTGAGTTCACTTTCTGTGTCTACCACGCTTCCAAAGAGTCTAGCATATCTCCCAAGTATCCCTATTTAGGAGGGCCGTCCCTATTTGTGGCCAAAATCCTTCAGTCCCTATTTACAATCCTAATGCCCCTTGTTTCTAGGAGCTCCACAATGTTAGTGTGTCTCTGTGTGTAACAGAGTAATGTGTCTTTAAACTACAATAAGCATGTTTAGAAATCAGTCTGTGTAAATAAGATACATTGTGCTTGTTCTAAATTACATTTCAGAACTTATTAGTAAGTCACCTAAAATTGCTCAGAGCAGCCCCACCCTGACCAGCCCCCTACTCACACACCTAAAATTAAAGGGACACTGTCACCTCCCTGCAAAATGAGTACTTCATAAACAAAATATCGTTATTAAATTCTCATACTGATTGTGTTGCAAATTCTTTAAAATCCCAACTATGTCAAAAGATTTACTGAGACAAAGTAGGGACTACTTTGTCTCATTGTTTTTCCTACGACTGACACTTTTAGACACTGGGCGAACCTACTGCCATCTATAAGTGTCAACCACCCACAGCTGCAGAGATATTAGTTGTATTCTTTGTACGATCCTACGGTTTCATGGGATTCTCTACAGACCTCAGTGCTGTGCTGAACAACACCAAAGTATTTTATTAACACAGCCTAACCTCTAAACATGTACAAGTCCTGTACAAGGGGGGCATTCAAAAAAAGGGGGGAGCACAAAAAGAATTTAGGCCTAAAGTATTGTCCTTCATGGACCTTTGGGAGTTATAGTTTACTACAAAGAAAGTTTCAGTTGACTTTTCAACTCCTTGAAAAGCAATGTGTTTGGTATGTTACTATCATTCAGAGAGTTAAAATTTTTTCATGTACCTGTCATACAGCTATTCAGTTCTATAAATAAAGTTTTTGTTGTTTTGGGGGATTTTTTGGTTGTTTTTTTTAAACACTCAAATGTGTCACTTGAATGTTAATCTTGGGGTAAAAAGAGTTGATTGAGAAGCAGGGGGGAGAAACGGAGAAATAAACAGTTTTGCAAGTGTTGCATTCCAAATATTTCCACAGCGGCCATTTTTTAAGAGGTCAGAGGAACCTTGCTGTCCGTAATTACAGACTGTCAGGTAAACAGAAAGAAATAGGATTTTAATGGCTGCCAGGAAAAGGAAGCAGATTAATATTTCTATCCTTAAAACGGCTAAACTGCACCGTTATTTTCTTGTTAACAAAAATAAATCAGACACTTGCCTTGTAAACCAGGGAAAATGCTATTTACTTCCAAGTTCCATACAGGTAATTTTGTATCAATTTACAGTGGTCGCTTTGTTTTACTGTTGCCAATCCATTAAAGGGATCCTATAGTGCCAGGAAAACAAACCTATTTTCTTGGAACTATAGGCTCCTGGAGTGCCTCGCGCCCCCGCCCCCCTTCTCGCGGGGCTTACCTGAATCCAACGCCGATGTCTCTTGGCGCTGGGTTAGGCTCCGCCCATGCTCCTTTCTGCCAACGGGGGATACCTAATGCCCATGCGCGGCAATGGCCGCGCGCATTAGACCTCCCAATAGGAAAGCATTATTCAATGGCGAAAATCTGACGCTGGAGGACCGTGAGGACGTTCAGCGTCAGATAACGGACCAAAAGTCTGTTTGGATTCCGGAAGCCCTCTAGTGGCTGTCTGTTAGAACATTGCAGCACTAAGTGCAAAAGGGACACAGCACCCAGACCACTTAAATTAGCTGAAGAGGTCTGGGTGCCTACAGTGTCCCTTTAAACAAAATCAGCAAAACAGAAAAGTGATATCTGTGACTCAAAACTCAGCATTAAATGGTATGGTATATGCAAGTTATCAGGACAGACTCAGGGAACTGTGTAAAGCAACAACCAAACTGCATCTTGATGGGACTGGCTCAGAGGGAAAGTGCTGGATTTACCTCTAATGTAAGAGATTTGATTGGAGAGTATCAGGACAGGCTCAGACAGCGCTGGGTTTATATCTAATATAGGGGATCTGACTGCACATTATCAGGACAGGCTCAGAAAGCACTGGGTTTATACATAATTAAAGGATCTGACTGCACATTATCAGGACAGGCTCAGACAGCGCTGGGTTTATATCTAATGTAGGGGATCTGACTGCACATTATCAGGACAGGCTCAGACAGCGCTGGGTTTATATCTAATGTAGGTGATCTGACTGCACGTTATCAGGACAGGCTCAGTCAGCGCGGGGTTTATATCTAATGTAGGGGATCTGACTGCACATTATCAGGACTGGCTCAGACAGCGCTGGGTTTATACATAATTAAAGGATCTGACTGCACATTATCAGGACAGGCTCAGACAGCGCTGGGTTTATATCTAATGTAGGGGATCTGACTGCACGTTATCAGGACAGGCTCAGACAGCGCTGGGTTTATATCTAATGTAGGGGATCTGACTGCACGTTATCAGGACAGGCTCAGACAGCACTGGGTTTATATCTAATGTAGGGGATCTGACTGCACGTTATCAGGACAGGCTCAGTCAGCGCGGGATTTATATCTAATGTAGGGATTCTAACTGCACATTATCAGGACAGGCTCAGACAGTGCAGGGTTTATATCTAATGTAGGGGATCTGACTGCACATTATCAGGACAGGCTCAGACAGCACTGGGTTTATATCTAATGTAGGGGATCTGACTGCACATTATCAGGACAGGCTCAGTCAGTGCTGGGTTTATATCTAATGTAGGGGATCTGACTGCACATTATCAGGACAGGCTCAGTCAGCACTGGGTTTATATCTAATGTAGGGGATCTGACTGCACATTATCAGGACAGGCTCAGTCAGCACTGGGTTTATATCTAATGTAGGGGATCTGACTGCACATTATCAGGACAGGCTCAGTCAGCACTGGGTTTATATCTAATGTAATAGACCAGACTGGACATTATCAGGACAGGCTCACTCAGTGCTGGGTTTATATCTAATGTAGGGGATCTGACTGCACATTATCAGGACAGGCTCACTCAGTGCTGGGTTTATATCTAATGTAGGGGATCTGACTGCACATTATCAGGACAGGCTCCCTCAATGCTGGGTTGTATTTTTACAGGGTTATTCATTAAACTCCAAATTGTATTAAATTAAAATCTGAATGATTGTGTATCTGTATAATTTAGGCTAAAATAGTCAAACTGTGACCTGAGTTGGAGATTTTTTTTAAATTCAACTACTTTAGCCTGAAGTTTACCATTTAGATTAGAATGCTGGACAATTCAGAAATGAATGAAAACCCCTAAATGCATGCAAGCTTTTACTATATCAATTGCATTAACCAAACTTCAAAAATTGCCGATTCCTAATCTATCAAAATACATCAATTTCCTAAATCTATATTAAAATAAATTGAAATAATTTGACTAGATAATCTGTGAAACATTGAGATGTGTAGGGTTACTCATAGTTTGTCAGTGGGCTGGTTTGCAAGTGGCTCAGAGTAAGATGACACTGAAATACTGTCACTGCAAGACAAACACACTCAAAGTAAAAAAACTCAACAACCATTATTTCACCCTTCAAGTGCCAAAGTCGCACACTCAACATTTTTCGGGTACTTGATGTGCTGCCAGTATAAAACATGCAGGTCAACAACATGTGCATTTAAAATCAAGGCCTGTTTTAATATTCATCCCTAAAGTAACTGGGCCCAGCGATACAATGATCTGACTGCAGTGCAAGATAACAGAGCATATCAGACTGTGTGCCCCCCTTCAAATGCTGTTGGACTACAATTCCCATAAACCTCTGCCAGCCTATTGGGAATTGTAGTTCAAAACCATCTGACGAAGCCACAGTTCGGCTGCCATGTTATCAAACTTTTTGAAGGCCAAACTTGCTACTGTCCGTGGGCCTCTATTTACGAACACAACAGGACAAATATTGTTTTGCAACCACTTCCCAACATGTTACCCAATTGCCACTACCTTTTAGTTGATCTGCAGCCACTATTTGTCCGACACGTTCGGCCACCTGACTGTCCTCCATTAAGTAACGATCATCCAGGTACCTGGCAGTTTTTTCCGAAATATGGACTTTTCCTGCAACACCCAGTTGTTCCATAAGATTGGCCAGGTTGACATCATTTGACCAAACGTCAAACTTGAATCTCCTCATTCCCAGTATCCCACAGAGGACCGTGCCAGTGTGAACCCCAACACGCATGTTGACCATTTCCTTCTTCTCCTGACAAAATTGTTCAATGGCCTCGATCATGCCAAGACCCATCTCAATGCAGCAGTAAGCATGATCTGCCCGCGGCTCTGGGCATCCTGCCACGCAGTAGTAGCAATCACCCAATGTACTGATCTTTTCACACCTTGTCTCTTCGCACAGACGGTCAAATCGGCCAAAAAGGTCATTGAGTAGCCCTACTAAAGCATGAGCAGATTTGTTGGCACTCATTTTAGTGAATCCTACAATGTCGGCAAACAGGATGCTCACCTGCTCAATCCGTTGCATCTTGAAAGGCCTGAAAATTATAGGTGTCTTCTGAATAGAGGACTTCTTTTTGCGGCTTTTGGGACTGGAGGTTGTGTGGCGCTTGACAGAGTTCTCACTCTCATCATCGCCCTGCTTCATTAAGTCATCTGCGATGATCCGTGGCATGACTGAGTGGATCATCCTCTCTTTGAGTGCTTTCTCGACCTCCAGGTCCTTTCCATGCATAATGGACTGACCAACCTTTAAGAAGGTGCTACGTGATCGGACCTCAGACATTATGAAGAGGTGGACCCCAATAGCATGGATGCAAACATGGAGTAGAGCCTTGCTCAACAGCTCCCAGTGAGCCATCCTGCCCACCAAAGGTGCAAAGCAACCCTCATCCCTAAAGTGGTATCCGAATGTCTCAAAGAGGATAGAGTATGTCACCCCAAGACAGGCACTGAGGTATAGGGGTAAGTGCATGACTGTGTAGAGCAGAAGTAGGACTTCCACACATATAGAAAAGCTGCCCACCTGAGACAGGCACGAGGTGGAGTTGTGCGTTGGGACCGAGGTGTCATTGGAGATTTCATCAAAGCCGACATCATGAGTAAGCACCTGAAATTGAGAAGCCAAAGTCAAGGCAAAGACCAGCAGTGTAACGAGCAGTGAGACTGCGGTGCAATGACGGGCATATGGTTTGGTGAAGGTGAAAAAAAAGAATCCTAGGCACACCGTAAGGAAGCACAAAGTGGGAACTAGGTGGCCGACCAGTTGGGATTTCATGTGGACACCAAAATAGATACTCCAAAGCAGACCCGACACTGAGAGGTACAGTAGGGCGTAGCGGAACCTTCGCTGCGTTTGTGGAAAGCACCGCTCTACGCAGGCCTCCTCTAAATTATTAGAGTCAAATTTAGGGTTCCACCAGTTCGACGTGGACCTCTCAAAAAGCTGCGGAAGCTTCTTCTGCCTTCTGACTCCACCAGATCCTCCACTCTTCTTGACCCCAGACTCCCCCGAGCTACAGCTGGATGATATACTGTACTTGCAACGTCTGGACGACCCTTGGTGGTGTTGCCTATTAATTCTTACAGTTACGCTGCTGCAGTCACCACTTCCATCACACCTCACCTCTGTATGATGCAGCAGCTGTTGGTTTGCTGGAGAAGCCATGTTGTCGATATGGAGTTTGCCTGGGACTTTCCCCCCCCTCCTCTCTCTCTCTTAGCAATCCCCCCCTCTAGCTGTCTAACCTTCAGTTCCAGAGAAATAGCAGGATTCTGACAGCTTCCAGCCTGCCCAAGGCAGCCGTCACTTGTACCTCCATGCAATGTCCCCAGTACTGTCTCTCAGCCCTGGCATTTTATTACAGTAAAAGAGCTTTATTACAGTATAGAGTACGGCTCGCCGCAAACTCAGCCACACCATAACAGTGCAAGGAAAAGACATATATATACCAATATATATCCATATATACAAATTGAAATTTATGTAGGAAGCCTATGGAATGTGCTTCTGATCATCTTCCCTCCTCCTTCATGCTGTAAATATTTAGGATCTGCTCTTTAGCATAAGCCCTCTGGGAGAAATAATATAGATATATATATATCCCATTCAGTCGGGGGACCTCCATCTTTCCTGGGGGAAATGGTCGAACATTTCTGGAACAGCAAGATAAAGTAACTGCAGGAGAACAAACACTCACAGTCTCTGTCTTCAACCGGTTGGTGTAGACTGTCCTTTTCCTCTTTTTGGGTAAATGAAAGGCAAGAATCTTTTTTTCCCAGAATCCCTTTGTGTATGTTACCTTTTTGCTTAGGGATTTTGTTTTGTAAATGGGGGGGGGGGAGGTTGGTTACGACCAGATGTCTGATACTTTGTATCCTTTTTAAAAAAAAATCTCGTTGTATTCCAGGGTGTCAAGGTGATGCCTCCTCTGTGGTTAGGGGTACGCCGATGGGGATTCTAGAATTCTTCTTCTTTTAACAGCCATGAGGGACCGTTCTCCAGCAATCAGACAGGCCTCTCTCTATTTCTCTCTTTCCCCCCTCGCTCTCTCTCTCTCTCTATCTGGCTGCTTTCCTATGTTGGGCTGAGCAGGGAGGCAGGCAAGGAGGAGCTGGAATTGGAGGGGGAAGGCATAGAGGGAAGGGAGGGGGGAGAGAGAGAGAGATGAGAGAAAAGGGGAGAGAATAGGAGGGAGGAAAGAACCAGTTGGTGGTGGTGTTGTTTTTTTCGGGGTTTAAAAGAACATATGATACAACTGTCTAGTGGCCTGATGACTCTAACGAAGGACCGTACCGCAATTTATTTGTGTTTATTTATTACTGCCATTTATAAAGCGCCAGCATATTTCGCAGCCCTGTACAATTGGGGAAAAAAGACAGTACAATATAAAGACAGTACAATATAAACAGACCGATACAAAAGGTAAAGAAAGGTGGTTCGTTTTAGTAGGGATCCAATAGTCCCTATTTGGACCACAACCCCTATCACCCTCTACCAATGATATACGCTAAAGAAAAATGTTAAAGAAAAGTTACACAGCACCTTGTAACTAAATGGACAAGTTCTGTGTGTTATAATAGAACGGCAGTGTATGAGATCTTGCATGTATCTACTGTTTACCTTTTAAATAAAAATAATAAAAGTGTAGATATAATTTTTCCCTCTTTCAGTTTAAATGTTTGTTTTACACAGCTATATGTTTTTGATAAATTTTGACATTTTATATATATATTTTTATAAGTGCCTAGTTGCATTTTAATTGTAAATATTTTTAGCTGCGTATTTCAGCGGGCATAATATAAAGTGGTCACTATTTGGCTGGCAGGTGGTAATAGAAGTTGTACTCCAGCTATAGTTAGGATGTTTGGATTTTGACATCCCATGTTCTGCTGTCAAAGTCTTTTTTTTTGTCTGCGTCAACGGGTTGTGTAGGCAACAGAAGGAATATTTAACATCGTCCATTTTTACCCCATGGGGTAACAGAGGTGTTAACAACTCGGACTCCTAAATGCTTTTTATTTAATAACCAATGCCCAGACTATTAGGATCATTCCTTAAATTGTGGGCAGTGTTAAATTTGCAACTGGCTTTCAAGAACAAAGTAGCTTATTCACAGATTTCATTTATCCTTTTGTTGTGACCTCTGTTTTGCTCTAAATTCTGTTCTAGAAGTTTCATAGAAATTCTTCCCCATATCTCGGTGGATTTCATTAGCTGGTAACGTTGGTAACACCTGTTTCACTAGCCGTTAGTATCCAAAAATAATTTCAGGGACATTTTGCCATGGTGAGGTGACATTGCTCAATGTTACTCTGTCGGGGTGTATTCACTGGACTGTGAAATGAGGAGGAATTGCAAATTGTAGACCACAAAAATCAAACCGGAAACATAGATGAGTTGGAATATTTCTCTAGTTTAATTATTTTGGCCTAAAATGTACAATCCCATGGGGGGGGTTCCTGACAATCCAATGGAGGGGTTCCTGACAATTCACAGTTCAGTAAATAATCCAGTATATATGTATCTCTATGAAAGTGGGGACCACAGAGGGAGGCGTTCTCCTGTGCAGGAGTACCCAAAAGGTTGAATGAATAGAGGTCAGTTGGTCACTCATTGATTTCTTTGTCTAGCAGATTTTTTAATTTTTTTTTATAAAAGTGCAATTACTGACCCAGTCGGTACTGATCTGTTTGTCTCATCCACTATCTGACCCTGTCCTCATTCATTATATAGATATCTCTATATCTGAGCCTGTCCTAATTCATTATATAGATATCTCGATGTCTGAGCATGTTCTGATTCATTATACAGATATCTCGATGTCTGAGCATGTTCTAATTCATTATATAGATATCTCGATGTCTGAGCATGTCCTGATTCATTATATAGATATCTCTATATCTGAGCCTGTCCTGATTCGTTATATAGATATCTCGATGTCTGATCCTGTCCTCATTCATTACGTAGAAATCTCTATGTCTGAGCCTGTCCTGATTCATTAAATAGATATATCGATGTGTGTGCCTGTCCTGATTTGTTATATAGATGTCTTCATGTCTTAGCCTGTCCTAATTCATTATAAAGATATCTAGATGTCTGAGCCTGTCCTGATTCATGATATGGATATCCCAATGTTTTAGCCTGTCCTTCTTCATTATGTAGATATCTCGATATCTCAGCCTGTCCTGATTCATTATATAGACATCTCAATGTTTTAGTCTGTTCTGATTTATTTTATATATATATATATCTCGATATCTCAGCCTGTCCTGATTTATTATATATATACCTCGATGTCTGAGCCTGTCCTGATTACTCAAGAGGTCTGAGCTTGTCCTGATTCATTATATATCTCAATGTCTGAGCCTGTCCTGATTACTTGTATAGATACCTCTAGAGGTCTGAGCCTGTCCTGATTAATTATATAGATATCTCGATGTCTGAGCCTGTCCTGATTCATAATATAGATATCACTATATCTAAGCCTGTCCTGATTCATTAAATAGATTTCTAAATGTCTCAGCATGTCCTGATTTCTTTTATATATATCTTGATATCTCTGCCTGTCCTAATTCATTATATAGATATCTCGATGTCTGAGCCTGTCCTGATACATTATATAGATGCCTCGATATGTATGAGCCTGTCCTGATTCTTTATAGAGATATCTCGATGTCTGAGCCTGTCCTGATTCAGTATATACATATTTCGATGTCTTAACCTGTCCTGATTCATTATATAGATATCTCGATGTCTCAACCTGTCCTGATTCATTAAATAGATATCTTAATGTCTTATCCGGTTCTGATTCATTTTATAGATAACTATATCTGAGTCTGTCCTGATGTATTGTATAAATACCTCAATGTCTGAACCTGTAAAGATTAATCTTATAGTTACCTCAATGCCTGAACATGTCCTGAGTTATTGTATAGATACCACAAAGCCTAATCCTGCTCTGGTTCATTAGAGATTGTTAAAGGAACACTATAGCATTAGGAATACAAATATGTATTTCTACCGCTATAGAACCCTAGTCACCGTTTAGATGACTAGGACCCCGTTACACGGGGAATAATGGGTTAATTAACCATTTATTTGCTTACCTTAATCCAGCCCTGGGCTCCCTTGGCACTGTTGACCTCTCCTCCTCCATCGACGTCAGAGTGGAGCCGAAAGCGCATGTGTGGCCAGAGGTGCGCGCGCATTCAAACCCACCCATAGGAAAGCAGAAGTGGTCTGGGTGCCTACAGCGGTCCTTTAATGTCTGAGCCTATGCTGATTAATAGTATAGATATCTCAATTTCTGATCCTGTCCTGATTTATTGTATAAAGTTTGTTAATGTTTGAGCCTGCTCTGATAATTATATAGATCCCACAATCAGGGACGTATTAGCTGCGAGGCAAACAAGGCATTTGCCTTGGGCGGCATTTTTCAGGGGGCGGCAAAAATCGCCGCCCCAAAATGCCCAGGGCAAATGCCTAGTTAGCCTCGCGGCTAACAGACATGCCGGTCGGGCGGGCGGGCGGCTGGCGAGGGAGCTCTTCCTCTGAGCGGTCTGCTCAGCTCCTTGCTTGCCAGAGTGAGCTGGGAGCGAGATATATGACGTCATCAACCCGGGTCCCACAGCCGACCCGGCAGCCACTGGACCACCAGGGAGAAAGGGAACCCCCACCAGCATTCCCAAGGTAAGGAGGCTGGGGGATGAATAAAGTGTTAATGTGGTGATTGTGTGTGTGTCTCTCTGTGTGTGTGTGTTTGTGTCTGTGTGTTTGTGTGTCTGACTGTGTGTGTGTGACTGGGTGTGTGTGTGTTTTGTGTGTCTGACTGTGTGTGTGTGTGTGTGTGTGTCTGACTGTGTGTGTGTCTGACTGTGTGTGTGTGTGTGTGTTTGTGTCTGGCTGTGTGTTTGTGTGTGTGTCTGACTGTGTGTGTGTGTTTGTGTCTGACTGTGTGTGTGTGTGTCTGACCGTGTGTGTGTGTGTGTCTGTGTGTGTGTGTCTGACTGTTTGTGTGTGTGTGTGTATTTAGAAGGTGGGGCGGGGGGTAGGGTTGGGTGGGGGTGGTGTGGGGGGAGGGGGGTGCCTGAGTTTTGTCCTGCCTAGGGCAGCACAAAACCAGGATACTCCACTGCCCACAATGCCCGATCCAATCTTAGTAGTAATCTCAATGTCTGAGCCTGTCCTGATTCATTATATAGATACCTTAATGTCTAATCCTGTCCTGATTCTTTGGATATAGTTTTGTTAACACACCACAGACTTCCTAATGCAGCCCCCCCCTCCTCCCCCCCCTCCCCCCCTTAAAAGTGCTGCCTGGGTCCCGCTCAGAGCTCTAATGGCCCAGCTCGCTGCACGCAACCTCTCCTGTATTATTGTACGGACATCCTCAATTGTGAGTCTCTCCTGGTCCATTATAAACATAAAACATATATAGAAAAGAAACGTATTATTTTATAGCCCCTAAACCAAAATTCAGATGCTTTCCAAAATAGTATGCTTCTTAAAGAATTGTAGTTTACAATATTTACAAGAAGATGGCAATGTATAGATATAGCATGAGTCACAATAAAAGTAAAGTTTTAGTGAGTCATTTGTTCCAAATCCATATCTTTCTCTTTACATTTACACATTATATATATATTATTGTCTGTCTATGCCTATCCTGATTCATCCTATAGTTAGTTTTATGGTGTGAGATTTCCTAATTTGGCAGATAAATACAAGCAGCACTGTTCCCGCATGTCCTGATTTGTTACAATATCCATCCTGCTCCAGTCTGTCCTGATTAAAGGAACACTCCAATGGAAATATATATATTATATTATTATTTATTATTATTATTTTAACAATTTACTAAATATACCCCTAATGAATTCATATATTTCATTATCCATTTTTTCATTGGGGAAATATCTAAAAACAGCTAGCAAAAGCTGTAGATCTCTTGTCTGCAGCCTTTGCAAGCCCTGCCCCTCTAAACCCGCCCAGACTTTCTGTATCTGTCCAATCACAGACTTCCCAATGCAGCTCAATGAGAAGTATTTGTAAGGCAGGTACTCTGGGCAATTGCATGAGTTTTGTTCCACTGAACTAAACAAACCTGGAAGTAAAAGGACCGGTTGTCTGGCATCCAAGGAGGCGTAATAAGGTTAATTTTCTATTAAAATCTGCACATTTTGTAAAATGAAAAACCCATCCTGGACAAACCTGTCCAGATCAGTTACAAATCTGGGTGTTTAAACCTGTCCTGATTTGTTAAATATCTACACTGTGAACGCTGGTCTTGATTATTAAATATCCCACACTCTTTGTGCACGTCCAGATTTCTTGAATAATATTAACACTTTATGAGCCACTCCTGATTTGTTAGAATTTCCCAATTGATAAATACAATTTAAAGGACCACTATAGGCACCCAGACCACTTCAGCTCAATGAAGTGGTCTGGGTGACAGGTCCATCTAGGGTTAACTCTGCAGCTGTAAACATAGCGGTTTCAGAGGAACTGCTATGTTTACAATAGGGTTAATCCAGCCTCCAGTGGCTGTCTCATTGAGAGCCGCTAGAGGCGCTTCCGCGCTTCTCACTGTGAAGATCACAGTGAGAAGACGCTGGATGTCCATAGGAAGGCACTAAGAAATGCTTTCCTATGTACTGATTGAATGCGCTAGCGGCTCTTGCCGCGCATGCGCATTCAAAGCTGGCGTCGGCAGGAGGAGGAGAGGAAAGGTAAGAGTTTAACCCCTTCCTCCCCCTTCAGCCTGGCAAGAGTGGGACACTGAGGGTGGGAGGGACCTAAAAACCCCTTAGTGCCAGGAAAACTAGTTGGTTTTCCTGGCACTATAGTGGTCCTTTAAGACCAGACAAGCTGAACTAACAGCCTCGCTGCATTTGTCCAGTACAGCCATTTTAAACTTAACTTTGAAATTCACTTTTAATTCGCAAAACCTTTTACAAATAAATATGTCCGGTATCGCACATTGACAAGAAATTTGTGGCCATGGAGGGGGTAATGAAAACGTAAATTCCTTAAAAGGCCATATGCCAGATATCATAAAGCTAGCCTTAGCACCCCAGGCCCTTTTAAACTACATTTCCCATAATGCTCAGTGTTATGATATAGCAGGATTTTCTTTCCAGGCATCAGTTCATGTCACTGTCCCCATAGCTAGCCTGCCAGCTCTCTGCAATTCCTGGCAGGAATATATATCTGACATGGACACTAGGCAAACACTGCTCTCTGGTGGAAAAACTGGTAAACTGCAACGTGGCCTCTACAGGTCTTGCACCAGACTAGAGTTGTTTTATAACTAAACTATTAAAGGGACAGGCTATATTAACCTGTAGTGGTTCTGGTGTCTATAGCCTGTTCCTGCTGACTTTTCATTGTAAACGCTGCTTTTTCTTGTATAAATACTACAGATTGAAACAGATTGTACAAGTTTGATCTATCTTTGCAATTCAGTATTCTTGCAATTGCTGGCTCCATCTGTGACCCTTCTTACCCTCTCCTTCAGTATTTCCAAAATGAAACTGTGAGCAACATTTATGATGCTCTGCGTGCCCTCCTATTGTGCTGCGCTACGTCATCTGTTGGTGATATATATATATATATATACACAAGTAACATGTCGTAAACGGTGGCTGTGGGATCTTTAATTGGTTAGAAACTCTGCTTAGTTTTTAATGTTTACAGTTGCATTACATTGCAGTCAGGATATAGAATTTATTCATCCATCTACTCAGTGTAATAGTAAGCACTCTATGTTAGTATTTAGCGCTCAGTGTAATAGTAAGCACTCTATGTTAGTGTTTAGCGCTCAGTGTAATAGTAAGCACTCTATGTTAGTGTTTAGTGCTCAGTGTAATGGTAAGCACTCTTTGTTAGTGTTTAGCGCTCAGTGTAATGGTATGCACTCTCTGTTAGTGTTTAGCGCTCAGTGTAATAGTAAGCACTCTATGTTAGTGTTTAGCGTTCAGTGTAATGGTAAGCACTCTGTTAGTGTTTAGCGCTCAGTGTAATAGTAAGCACTCTATGTTAGTGTTTAGCGTTCAGTGTATTGGTAACCACTCTATGTTAGTGTTTAGCGCTCAGTGTAATAGTAAGCACTCTATGTTAGTGTTTAGCGCTCAGTGTAATAGTAAGCACTCTATGTTAGTGTTTAGCGTTCAGTGTATTGGTAACCACTCTATGTTAGTGTTTAGCGCTCAGCGTAATAGTAAGCACTCTATGTTAGTGTCTAGCGCTCAGTGTAATGGTAAGCACTCTGTGTTAGTCTTTAGCGCTCAGCGTAATGGTATGCACTCTCTGTTAGTGTTTAGCGCTCAGTGTAATAGTAAGCACTCTATGTTAGTGTTAAGCGTTCAGTGTAATGGTATGCACTCTATGTTAGTGTTTAGCGCTCAGTGTAATAGTAAGCACTCTATGTTAGTGTTTAGCGTTCAGTGTATTGGTAACCACTCTATGTTAGTGTTTAGCGCTCAGTGTAATAGTAAGCACTCTATGTTAGTGTTTAGCGCTCAGTGTAATGGTAAGCACTCTTTGTTAGTGTTTAGCGCTCAGTGTAATGGTAAGCACTCTATGTTAGTGTTTAGCGCTCAGTGTAATGGTAAGCACTCTTTGTTAGTGTTTAGCGCTCAGTGTAATGGTAAGCACTCTATGTTAGGGTTTAGCGCTCAGTGTAATGGTAAGCACTCTATGTTAGTGTTTAGCGCTCAGTGTAATAGTAAGCACTCTATGTTAGTGTTTAGCATTCATTGTAATGGTAAGCACTCTATGTTAGTGTTTAGCGCTCAGTGTAATAGTAAGCACTCTATGTTAGTGTTTAGCGTTCAGTGTATTGGTAACCACTCTCTGTTAGTGTTTAGCGTTCAGTGTATTGGTAACCACTCTATGTTAGTGTTTAGCGCTCAGTGTAATAGTAAGCACTCTATATTAGTGTTTAGCGCTCAGTGTAATGGTAAGCACTCTTTGTTAGTGTTTAGCGCTCAGTGTAATGGTAAGCACTCTATGTTAGTGTTTAGCGCTCAGTGTAATGGTAAGCACTCTTTGTTAGTATTTAGCGCTCAGTGTAATGGTAAGCACTCTATGTTAGGGTTTAGCGCTCAGTGTAATGGTAAGCACTCTGTTAGTGTTTAGCGCTCAGTGTAATAGTAAGCACTCTATGTTAGTGTTTAGCATTCATTGTAATGGTAAGCACTCTATGTTAGTGTTTAGCGCTCAGTGTAATAGTAAGCACTCTATGTTAGTGTTTAGCGTTCAGTGTATTGGTAACCACTCTCTGTTAGTGTTTAGCGTTCAGTGTATTGGTAACCACTCTATGTTAGTGTTTAGCACTCAGTGTAATAGTAAGCACTCTATATTAGTGTTTAGCGCTCAGTGTAATGGTAAGCACTCTTTGTTAGTGTTTAGCGCTCAGTGTAATGGTAAGCACTCTATGTTAGTGTTTAGCGCTCAGTGTAATAGTAAGCACTCTATGTTAGTGTTTAGCATTCAGTGTAATGGTAAGCACTCTATGTTAGTGTTTAGCGCTTAGTGTAATAGTAAGCACTCTATGTTAGTGTTTAGCGTTCAGTGTATTGGTAACCACTCTCTGTTAGTGTTTAGAGGTCAGTGTAATAGTAAGCACTCTATGTTAGTGTTTAGCGCTCAGCGTAATAGTAAGCACTCTATGTTAGTGTCTAGCGCTCAGTGTAATGGTAAGCACTCTATGTTAGTGTTTAGAGCTCAGTGTAATAGTAAGCACTCCATGTTAGTGTTTGACGCTCAGTGTAATGGTAAGCACTGCATGTTAGTGTTTAGCTCTCAGTGTAATAGTAAGCACTCCATACTAGTGTTTAGAGGTCAGTGTAATAGTAAGCACTCTATGTTAGTGTTTAGAGGTCAGTGTAATAGTAAGCGCTCCATGTTAGTGTTTAGCGCTCAGTGTAATGGTAAGCACTCTATGTTAGGGTTTGAATCAATGCATCTCTATGATGGAAGTTCACTGTGTCCATGTAGAGGATGGAGACACTGAATGTCAGTCGACTCACACTCTGCAGCACTGCCCCAGGAAGCACCTCTAGTAGCCATCCGAGGAGTGGCCAGTGGAGTTATACCTAGGCTGTAATGTAAACACTGCATTTTTACTGCAAAAAGCCTGAAGGGACTGATTATACTCCCCAGAACAAATACAATAAGCTGTAGTTGTTCTGTTGATTATAGTGTCCCTATAAGCAGTTCATGTAAGTCTCAATAGACGATATACATGGATTTCCGCCTGCTGCAGTTTAGTTCTAGCGGAAGGTGAGCAGTTTGTCTATCCATTATAAATCTGACTTTCTAGAATGGCTATCTGATGATCTTTAATCCATTTTCTCGGATTATCTGACATTCACAGATTTTACGGTATTAATACATAATCTTCCTTCACAGTGAATATATCTCAATAGGCAGATCATCATTTACTAGGTCAATAATCTGTAAATTATCTGCTAATCCTTAGCCTGTGCCTCTCATTTATCTGTCTCTGTATGTAGCACGGTCTAGCTGTCTCAGATCTGTCTCCTGTTCACAGTTTCTCTGTATGTAGCACGGTCTAGCTTTCACAGATCTGTCACCTATTCAGTGTCTTTCTATGTAACACGGCCTAGTTATCTCAGATCGGTCTCATATTCATGATGTCTCTGTATGTAACATGGTCTAGCTGTCTCAGATCTGTCTCCTATTCACACGTCTCTGTATGTAACATGGTCTAGCTGTCTCAGATCTGTCTCCTATTCACACGTCTCTGTATGTAACATGGTCTAGCTGTCTCAGATCTGTCACCTATTCACAGTGTCTCTCCATGTAACACGGCCTAGTTATCTCAGATCGGTCTCATATTCATGGTGTCTCTCTATGTAACATGGCCTAGCTTTCTCAGATCTGTCTCCTATTCATATGTCTCTGTATGTAACATGGCCTAGCTGTCTCAGATGTGTCACCTATTCACAGTGTCTCTCTATGTAACACGGCCTAGTTATCTCAGATCGGTCTCAT
Organism: Pelobates cultripes; assembly: GCA_933207985.1. Lineage (NCBI taxonomy): Eukaryota > Metazoa > Chordata > Amphibia > Anura > Pelobatidae > Pelobates > Pelobates cultripes. Next base: position 139,942,179 of record OW240918.1, read on the forward strand.
ATTCATGGTGTCTCTCTATGTAACATGGCCTAGCTTTCCCAGATATGTCTCCTATTCACATGTCTCTCTATGTAACATGGCCTAGCTGTCTCAGATCGGTCTCATATTCATGGTGTCTCTCTATGTAACATGGCCTAGCTGTCTCAGATCTGTCATCTATTCACAGTGTCTTTCTATGCAACATGGCCTAGCTACCACAGACTGTCTCTTATTCACAGTGTCTCTCTATGCAACACGGCCTAGCTACCCCAGACTGTCTCCTATTCACAGTGTCTCTCTATGTATCATGGCCTAGCTGTCTCAGATCTGTCTCCTATTTACAGTGTCTCTCTATTCAGCATGGCCTAGCTGTCTCAGATCTGTCTCCTATTCACGGTATCTCTCTATGCAGCATGGCCTAGCTGTCTCAGATCTGTCTCCTATTCACGGTGTCTCTATATGCAGAATGGCCTAGCTGTCTCAGATCTATCACCTATTCACAGTGTGTCTCTCTGCAACACGGCCTAGCTACCCCAGACTGTCTCCTATTCACATGTCTCTATATGAAACATGGTCTTGCTGTCTTAGATCTGTCTACTGTTCACAGTGTCTCTCCAGGTATCATGGCCTAGCTACCCCAGACTGTCTCCTATTCACATGTCTCTGTATGTAACATGGTCTAGGTGTCTTAGATCTGACTCCTGTTCACAGTGTCTCTCTAGGTATCATGGCCTAGCTGTCTCAGATCTGTGTCCTATTCACAGTGTCTCTCTATGTAGCACGTCCTAGCAGTAATTTTTTATTTGTTCACATTACCCATCTCACGCTAACCCAGTGGACTCAGTTCTGGCGCCATCGATAGGCGAACTAGGCATTCGCCTATCGGCCTGCTTGGGGCACCCACCGGGATATTTCCTGGTGGGCTCCCCCTGTCCTCAGCCGCAGCGTTGGGCGAGCAGATCCGCCCCCCCACCCCCTTCGGCGCCAGGCCAATCCTCCAGGCACCCGAAAATGGGGGCATCCGGAAGAGCCTTGTCACAGGGGACCCGGGACATATGGTTACCTCAGGGCGCCCCCGAAGCTGTCTGTTTTTTGGTATGGCAGAGTAGGCACCTGCTTACCATGATGGCAGGTGCCTGCTCTGCCAATGATCTCAGTGTATCTCAGTGAGTGCATGTGTCTCTGAGAGTGTGTTCGTGTCAGTGTGTCTGTCAGTGAACGTGTGTGTTAGTTAATTAAACAGCGTGTGAGACAATGAGTGTCCGTAAGTGTGTATCAGTGAGGCAATGTTCTCTGTTAGTCTGCCCATCCACACTGTCATCCCCACAACTTGCCCCCCCACACTGTCACCTTCCAACACACTGCCCCCCACACTGTCACCTTCCTACACACTGTCCTTCCTCTTCCAGCCCACAGGTAAGAGGCAGGGAGGGAGGTTAAGTTAAGCCCAATTTAATTTTAAACACTTACGCCCAGCACTTATTCAACACTACATGCACTACACAGACACTACTACATGCACATCCACTACATCCACTAGACAAACACTAGTTACACTACACAAACATAGACACTGCATCCACTACACACACACACACACACAATGTATTCAATACACACACTGCATACAATACAAATGACATCCACAACTTTGAAAAAGGGAGGAGAAAAGACATGAAAGGGAGGGAAACAGAGACATGGATAATAGGGGGGGCAAAAAAGACATGGATTCTTCAATCAATGGGCTAGATACGAGCTGAACGGACAGTGCGGCTACATCTAATTGTTTTCTTTTTATTTCCTTCCTCTCCCATCAGCCAAACATTGGGTACTCCACGAAGAGCCACATACTTACCTTCCGCTAGAGAGGAAGGCAACCAAGACCCTCCCACCAAAAGCCTTAACCACATAGATATTTCAACATCCACCGCAACACCACTCGCTATGGTAATGACACACAATCATGGGGTACCCGCATTAACCCTGCTTGGATCTGTCTTTTTTTTTTTTTTCTCTGGGTTAACGTTACAGTATTTTTATATCATACATTTATAATTATTACTGTAAAATGTGCTGCTTATTAAGACTGACACTGTTGTTCCTCCATATCTTGTTTGAAACAAATGTGACGTCATTGCTGATTACGATGAGCGCACAACAAAAATAAAGAATTAAAAAATACACCTTACATTAAAACTATAGACTGATCATTTCTTTGTCAGTGGGCAAACATTCAAAATCAGGGGATCTATCTATCTATCTATATATCTGTCTCTATCTATCTATCTATCTATCTATCTATCTATCTCTCTATCGATCTATCTGTCTCTATCTATCTATCTAAGTATCTATATGTCTGTCTGTCCTTGTGTCTATCTATCAATTTATTATCTCTATCTGTCGATCTATCTATCTAAATCTCTGACTGTTTGTCTGTCCTTTATTATTAGGCCTAGCTGATCCTAGCTGATGTCTAACACATTATTTAGCTTTCCATTGTTGTCTTATCAGCTTGCCCAGGCCACCAATGAGTTTCAAAGCGTTGCTGTACATCACTCGGAATGTTTTCCTGGTGCATTAGTGCTGCAGCTGCTGCTCAGTGAGACTGACACAGCCCTCTGCAGGTTTCCAAAAACACAAAGGGGATTATACACTCCGAGAAAGCAGCTGTCACACCACCCACATACTCTGAGAAGTAGCTTTAAGGCATGTTGCCTTTATAACCCCCATTTGTGGATCCATTAGGGTTGCTCCCATCACTCTCAGCCACAGACACGGGACCTGCTTTGTGCAATACCAATAATTTTGTAATAATGAGCTGAATGTGTGAAATTAAAACCCAAAACCAAATCTATAAACCACTCCGATAGACTTACCGTTTGGACCCCGAGGCCCCTCTTTGTTGAATTAATTATCACCACTGGGACAAGCAGTTTTAAATTGAACTTTTTATTTTCACATTGTGTAGAACTACTAGCGGTTTGGTCATCGTTTGAGAAATATATTGCTGATTTTCAACTGTGCAGATCGGCCACACAGTTACTTGAGAGCAACACACAGGGAACATTTTATTGATGTTTCGTCAGGACCTTTCGTTGAATGGTCTGTGGGCTTCTTTCTAATCTGTTTATTGCATTCTCTTCCACACTCTCATTTCTCTTTTCACTGTGACGGTAATGTGTCAGCCATCCATTCTCTCATTGCATTATCCTCAGTGTCTAGTATCGTGTCCTACGTGTCACTATTAGACTGTGTGGGACTGCAAGTGAAGGTGTTAAAGCTGTCTCTGCCACAGACCACACAGAGATAGTTTAGCCTCTTGTGATTACCACCATACCATAGCTTGGGGTTTATTAACGGTGAAAGGGAAGTGATTGTCCTCTTTGACCTGAGCAGAAGGACTGGAGTCTGATCCATACAAGGTCCCACTTTCCCTAAGGTGTATTTGCGGTTCTGTTTGGTTGGATACCTGCTGTGTGTTTCTCTGTTGTTGTCATAGCTGGCGAAGGTGCCTTGCCAGTGCAAAATTAAGAAGACGTGGGCACTGGGGAGACATGTCTTACGCTGAAGGAATTATATGCTGGTATGTTAAGACTTACAGGGCTATTCAATAAAGTGAGCATTCAAAGTGAATTTTCAAATTTCAGGCGAAAGTATCTAAATTGGCAGGATAGCTGATGTTAAGAATTTTTTCCAATTCAACAACCTTAATGGGCAACTATAGTGCCAGGAAAACAAACACATTTTCCTGGCAATATAGCTTCCTTCTCAGTAAAGCAGCCCCAGCCCCCCTTGGTGCAGAAGGGGTTAATGACCATTTCTGTCACTTGGGCCCAGCGCAGATGTCCCTCGGCGCTGGATTGGGTCTGCCTTCTCTCCTGGCCGCAATGGTCACGCTTGCATTAGGATTTCCCAATAGGAAAGCAATGCTTTCTTATAGGGTCTTGGGTGCATAGCATGAGGCCGTCCAGTGTCAGTTAAAAGACCAAAAGTCGCCTGACAGCCCAGAAGTTCCTCTAATTGCTGTCTTCTAGACAACCACTAAAGGTTGAGTTAAGCTTAGCAGGTAATTATTGCAGTTACTTAAAAACTGGAATATTAAACTGTTCAGGGACCTGGGACACTGCACCCAGACCACTTTATTGAGCTGAAGTGGTCTGGGTGCCTATAGTGTCCCTTTAAGTTAGACATTTACTTTGGATTTACTTTAAATTCTCACTTTATCGAATAACCCTGTTCGTTTTACACCAAATACTCCTGTCTCTGGAAGTATCATTTGGTTGGGGATTTATAAACAGGGTATCACAGTCCTTGGCAGTCGTATGGTTTTTTTTTTCTACCAGCTCTAACTAACGAGTTCTACTAACTAGATTTTGGATTGACTGAGCTATTTATCACCATCTTATCTGGAGCAGCCTTGCGTATGTTTTAACAGTTGACGTTGGTTGAATTGTATGTTTGTTACAATATGTTTTACAGCAGTAAATATGTGTTTTCAAGATATGTTGGGTTCTGATAATTCTCATCCAAGTTGTTACATTTTGCTGGTAATTATGTTCTTATTGCCTCCAATTATTATTATTTTCCTTTACTCAATTTTCGGTAAAGATGGATCTCTGATTTTAGAGCTATAAGAGTTCCTTTAATGAGACGTCATGTACATTACCGTATCTCTATACAGATCTTCCATTTAAAGTAGTTTTGGCCTGTTTATGGACAGTGGAGGTGGCTAGCTGATGTCCATTCTCATAATAGTTATTTTTTCTCATTTTACGTGATCGCTCAACCCTCGTCAGGTTCTACTTACAGTTAACCTAAGGAATTCTCCAAGTGTTTTTCTAGTTTAGTAACATCGGTATATTCATGTATCTCATAAACTTCTCATATATCACCTCTCCATCCCACAGAAACAGCAGCTGAAAGGGTACCAGACCGCTCCATTTTCTCGCAATTCTGCCGGTCATTGTTTATTCGGTCAAGAATTTGGTTCTGAACAAATTCAAACATTTGCATATTTTAAAAAATGTAACGAGACATTTGCCCAGTCGTATGGCTTGCCCACTGAGGCAGGTTTTCGGATGTCACTGCAGTGTTCAGCGATGTAAAGCTTCAGAGATACCAGTTGTGTAGTGAAACGGTCACTGTTCTTAAAGTTAAACAATGAATAATCTGTTGGAAATCATCTGAAAATCAAGTAATGCTTAAAATCTTCTTTTTAATTCTATCAAGTCATTTAACATTGTATAATAAACTATATTAAATGAATAATCAAATGCCAGGAGCAGAAGATGAGAAATAATGACATTGTTTAATATTACAGGATTATTGTACTTGTACAATTATTAGTACATTTTAAAATGAGATTATTTTACAAGATTAGATTTTAATGGCATTGTACTTTTCGGGTGAAAGTATTAATCCTTATGGTAGTTGAGGGATAGGCAACCATCGGCATTCCAGATGTTGTGGACTACATCCCCATAATGCTCTTACAGTCATAATGCTGGCAAAGCATCATGGGAGGTGTAGTCCAAAACATCTGGAGTGCCGAAGATTGCCTATGCCTGTGGGTAGTTTATAGACTGGTGTGCTGGGGTTCATATTCTTTAAGTGTATTCAAATTGAATTTTAAATTTTAGGGCACAATAGCCAAATTGGAAAAGTTGTAAAGTAACACTTCATGTACCATAATCACTACAGTATGCTGTAGTGGTTATGGTGCCAGGAGTGTCCTGCCCCACACCCCCTTGAAAGGAGTCAAACTGTTTTACACTGCAGGGCTTACCTCATAATATAGGTCTTCTAACTTTCCATTGAGCAGTGCCCAGGGATACTAACTTACACTTCTATTGCTCTGAAAGAAAGTACTGTTAAGATCTTAAGACAAAATAATTATGTCAAAGAATGAGATCAAAATGAGGCTATGTTGTTTTTGGACTCAATATTGTTTTTTGGGGGTTTGCAAGAGATTTTTTGTATATTTTAAAAGGGACACTATAGTCACCAGAACAACTACAGCTTATTGAATTTGTTCTGGTGAGTAGAATCATTACTGTCAGGCTTTTTGCTGTAAACGCTGTCTTTTCAGAGAAAATGCAGGGTTTACATTACAGCCTAGTGATACCTTCACTGGCCACTCCTCAGATGGTCATTAGAGGTGCTTCCTGGGGCGGTGCTGCACAGACTGACTGACATTCAGTATCTCTTCCCTCTGCATGCAGACACTGAACTTTCCTCATAGGGATGCATTGATTCAATTCATCTCTATGAAATAGCTTTGCTTGGCCAGGGCGACGTGTGACTTGTCCTGGCTCTGCCGCTAATCTGCCTCCTTGACACTCTCAGGCAATCCTATGGGAAAGCATTGTGATTGGCTCAGACCACTACTTCTGATTATGTCAGCAGACAGCAGTAGGGGCAGGGGCAGCCAGGGGGAGAGCCATCAACTGGAGACATTACTACAACTAAGATTTTACTATATTTATGGGGGCAAGAGGGGCTAGCTGGTGGTTTTAACACTATAGGGTCAGGAATACATGGATTTTGAGGCTAATGTAAACATGGCTAACAGTTTCCATAATGCACTGCATATCATTTTCTCGATTATGGGGATCTATTGCAATTTTTAAAGTGAATGGGGAATGCCTAAACCTAAATAACCACACTTAAGGGACACTATAGTCACCTGAACAACTTTAGCTTAATGAAGCAGTTTTGGTGTAAAGAACATGCCCCTGCAGCCTCACTGCTCAATCCTCTGCCATTTAGGAGTTAAATCCCTTTGTTTATGAACCCTAGTCACACCTCCCTGCATGTGACTTGCACAGCCTTCCATAAACACTTCCTGTAAAGAGAGCCCCATTTAGGCTTTCTTTATTGCAAGTTCTGTTTAATTAAGATTTTCTTATCCCCTGCTATGTTAATAGCTTGCTAGACCCTGCAAGAGCCTCCTGTATGTGATTATAGTTCTATTTAGAGATTGAGATACAATTATTTAAGGTAAATTACATCTGTTTGAAAGTGAAACCAGGTTTTTGTTTCATGCAGGCTCTGTCAATCATAGCCAGGGGAGGTGTGGCCAGGGCTGCATAAACAGAAACAAAGTGATTTAACTCCTAAATGACAGTGAATTGAGCCGTGAAATTGCAGGGGAATGATCTATACACTAAAACTGCTTTATTTAGCTAAAGTAATTTAGGTGACTATAGTGTTCCTTTAGTAAATCTCACAGGGAACACTATGTGAGGACCAGGATTAGCCAAATGATCCCAGCCACTTCTTGTGTGATGTTTTATGAACCGTAATGTCCACACTGAACAAAGATCAGGTCCAAAAGAGGGACTTTCAGAGGTGACTGTTCTCCTTCAGATTTTCTTTCAGTTCGTTTGATTGCATAACATATATACATAATGACATTGTATTGTTTTTGTTTCTTGAGTCGAACTGTGAACCGGAAAGGGCTGTTTCTATGTCTCCAAGATAAATGGGAGAGCTAATGGTTATAGTAATTTATTTTATTATTTTATGGAATAGGTTGTTATGGTGTCTGGACGTCCTGGGTGCTATTTCCCCTAAATGGGTTAAATGGTTTACGAATTGTTTAATTCCCTTGTGGTCCAAACAGTGCCAGTCTTTCAGATCTCAGGTTAGCCGTTCCTCTCTGCCAGCTGCCGCACTGAAGTTGGACACAGGGGAGGAGACACCGGTACCTGCAAGAGGGTGGCGTCTGGGCCACTCCTAAATAGTTTAACCCCTTAAGGTAATTCAGTACCCAGGACCTCCAGGCATCATGATAATTTCACTGAGATGAGGTTGTTATGGTTCTCAGAGTGTTCAAAGCTGTGATATCTGCAGAAGATTTTCCATTAAGGAACAAAGCTATTATACAGACACTTTCACTCTTAAAGGGAAACTATAGTGCTAGGAATACATAGTTGTATTCCTAGCACTATAGCTCCCTATAGTGTCCCCCTCCCTCACGGCCCAGTGGAGGGGTGAGGGGGCGAATGTGCATGCTAATTAGGAATACTTCAAAGGAAAGCATTGCATCAAAGCTTTCCTGTGGGGTTCTAGCTGATGCATAGCGTGAGAACGTCCAGCGTCAATTAGGCAATCAAAAGTCGTCTAACCACATGGAAGCACCTCTAGTGGCTGTCTGGTACACAGCCACTAAAGGTGGAGTTAACCCAGCAAGGTAATTATTGCAGTTTCTCAGTAACTGCAATAATAACACTTGCCAGTTTAAACTGGCAGGGGAACTGCACCCAGTCCACTTCGATAAGCTGAAGTTGTCTTGATGCCTATAGTGTCCCTTTGAACATTAAATAAGGAATTAGTTCAGGGGGCAGAACACTTGCCCCCAGTTGACCGTGATCGAAGTAGCGGTTACGTTTAGAATGAGAACATTAAATTATTTGTTGCAGTTACGATGATTTACCTTTCAGCTCCCATTAGCCCCTTAAGGACACATGACGGAAATATTCCGACATGATTCCCTTTTATTCCAGAAGTTGTGTCCTTAAGGGGTTAATCTCAGCAACACCAGATTCCAGACCAGCTCCAAACATTGTCACATTGTACAAAATCATACAACATACATACAGAGATCAGGAGGCTCTGTGAAGTGGTCTGGGTGCCAGGTCCCCCAGGTTTTAACCCTTCAGATGTAAACATAGCAGTTTCAGAGAAACTGCTATGTTTACATTGCAGGGTTAATCCAACCTCTAGTGGCTGTCTTCCTGACAGCCGCTAGAGGCGCTTCTGCGACGCTGGATGCGAAATTCGCATCCAGCGTGCAAAACATCCATAGGAAAGCATTGAGAAATCAGAGGTCAGAGCGGGAGGTGGACCCTGAGGGTGGGGGGTCCTAAGGATGCAATAGTGTCAGGAAAACACCTGTTTTCCTGACACTATAGTGATCCTTTAAGTAAGTGGCAGGCAGGTACAGAGTACTCTAGTAATACTGCAGTAATAAGGTGGAATAATCAGGTCCAAAATGCTGTTTGTTGTTATTAAGCTCAAACTTTTTATTTCGTTCAAGAGGATAAAATCATTTCGGAGGATCACTATAACAAAGTGGGTGGTGTGTTTATGGTAGAAACAATCAACAGAATTTATTACGTCAACCGTGGGAATGACAACTGCTAATTAACCAATAATTCTAAAACTATTGTACCCTATATTAACTAACCCCTCAAGAGCTGAATGCACCTTTAACACACTGTTCTAAATGGAACTGTGTGTAATGAACTGTGCGAGTCACTTTGAAGGAAAACTGTCATAGATTTTTATTATTGCCAAAAAAAACAAAGATTGCATGTAATATAGCCTGGTGTATTTTGGCTTTTTTTATTTTTTATGGAGCTTTTTGTTTGTTTGTTTTTTTTGGGGGGGGGAGGGTGGGTAGGGGAGGTAAGTGAGATGTTTTTTATTGAATACTAATTAAAAGCTAATTATTTTCAGTGAATATCCGTGACTACCCTTGCTACCTGGGGTTGCTATATATAAATGACCATCTGAAGTTGGAAAAAAACACTTATCTGCTAAGATCATGATGACCAAAGGATGATTTAACCCCTTAAGGACCAAACTTCTTGAATTAAAGGGAATCATGACATGTCACACATGTCATGTGTCCTTAAAGGGTTAAAGATGGCCGTTCCCATAAAGCAAGAGTAAGCCAGAAAATTCATAAAAAGTAATATCAACTTAACAAAATAATACACACAGTCACAGAGGCTATAATAGATGTAATAGTTTATTTTAAATAGTAGTAAAAAAAATCATGACAGTATTCCTTTAAGACCACGGAGGCCTGCTGCTGGACTGCAACTCCTTGGATGCTTAGTGGAGTTTTAGCCATTAACCAGCCCTGCATTAGGAGGGGTAATTAAACCTACGACAAGCACACTTAATTGTAACAATAAGATATTTCCGCCCACTTCCTCTAATCCTTACCCATCTTCTAATCCCTCGTTTCCATCTCCGTTCAACATATCTCCGGTAAACCTTTCTTATGTCTACTGTCCACCCAGCATTCAAATGGTTAAGGCACAATTCACCCTTTGTAAAACAAACTCCAGTATTAAGGCATTATTTTGATGTTTAGGTACTGCGGACAGACAATCCACTGCCTTTTTTAGGCTAATTTCTATTTTAATTTACTTCAAAAACTGTATTTTTTGAAGGTGCTCTTCCCTGGCCAAATTATGAAATCACATACCGCCCTGTCGATACAAGTTATCTTTTAAAGAGTCTCCATACTCTACTGTGTTGACATTGGGACCTTGTGCAGAACCTTACCTTACTAGTGACATGACACATATGTAAGTACCTGTATTCTAATGATAAATCTGAAAGGTGCTTTTAATAGTATTATGGCCGTGTGACCCTTTATGAAGTGTAACATCACACAGGGGCATCAAGGCATTTTAGCATTCAGTCTGTCTCTAAACATGATGGTTTTAGGTAATATGGCTCTGCCGTGGCATTGTTAAAATCAGGATTTTTTAGCTGAGATTGTAGCCAATCACATTAAATATCACTTATTTCTACAGCAGTGTTTTCCTTTCCTCATTTATCTTGCTCAAATCAAATTTAAACAAAATCTGATTTTGTGTATTAGTCTTGCAATACTGTAACCATATGGTCACTGAAAGTTATCACCCTTCTGTGTGTCGCTGACATGTTGTGATCCCACTTCTGCCACCATCGTGAATTTGGTGAGTTCTAATTTGATCAGTTATGAGGGGTGAGCTCAATATTTACCCTTATGGGCTGTGGTAAATACTGGACAATACAACAAGAAGACCTTTGTTTAACTTGTGTATTCACACTGTATTACTTCTTTAATTGCAAGTTGTGATTGGCAGTGGTTTTACACTCACAGAAAAATAAATACATTAACATAAAATAAAGTAAATAAAGCAGCCTTGTGGTCAAAAGAGTATTTGTGTTTCTCTACGTAAAACTATATATCTGTACTAAACAATTGTACTATTTATGTGCCATGTGTCAGAAACCTGTGTTGTAGTGTTACTAGTACAACCAATTACATTTTGTGTTTGTAATAGAAAAATCCAGATTCTTGAAAGAATTTGAATTAAAACAAGGAAAATATTTTAATAAAACTGATTAGATTGTCAAATGCAAAATGATCCTAATTGTAATTAAATATTGTTGATAACTTGATTTTCTACAGGCATGGAATGCCAGATAAGCCACAGAGACTGATTGGATCTACCATAGTGAAGTGTTCACATATAAAAGTGTTGCCTTCTTGAATTAGACTTACACTGAAGATATCAGAGAGTCTGCAGTGAGCTCCACACTAAGCCATCTATCTCATAGTGTTAGTAAGACAAAGAAAAACAATCTTTTTAATCAGAGAATGGATGGTGCCATGAGATGAGAGGAATCTTACTGGGTCACTGCAGCCTCTCTGGAAGTTTCACCAGTTTGATCAAGTTTCCAGTAGATTCCACTAACATTTCCCTTGATTCCGTCAGCACCAGGGTAACAAGACACATTGATCCCTTCAGCACCGAAGAGAACGTATACAAGTATCTTTGTGACATGCGTCAAGGACACATTGTAGAAAGGATGGGGTCTGCAAGGTTTTCTAGAGCAGATAAGTTCAGTCACCAAAAGATCACAGGACCTTTTTTATGGATCTGAAACACTGTGTTTTCTTTATTTAAAATTTTCTGGAAATATAAGAGGGATGAAGATAGAGATGAATTAGTGTTTTTTGTAACGATTTTTTGGTGCTTCTCCGCAGCCAGTTGCATCACAGTTGAGAGCACCTGGCTTTTTGCCCAGGCCGATACTGCCAAGAAGATCAGGGAGCTCATTGGAGATGGCTCTCTCAATCTTCTCTATGAGGCAGCCTCCCATGTAGGAACACTGTTGGGATAGCAGCTTGAAGCTTGTAATTGGATTTACGCCAAAGAAATCTTTATAAGCCTCTTTGTTGGGTAGATCAAACTTGCTGACATTGGTCTTAGCCAAGATGGACTTGAAGATGAAGAACTTGTCAGGGTCATCCACAATGTCCTTAAATACCAGCTCTCCATCACTGAAGAAAGTCATCTTTTCTTTGTAAGTCTGCAGGTACCGATCCACCAGCAGAGCATGGATCCTCACTCTGATAGCATGCTGGCGGATGAAGGCAATCTTGTTTTCAAGACGGTTCTCAATGACCTGGTTAAGATCTTCTAGTAGTGAGATCTCCTCTTTGAGGAAGAGTTCCCTGTGTGTCTCAGGATGGTAGTCTTCAGGCCAGAAAGAGCTAACATATACCCTTGGGGGCTCTGTCACATTAATCAGGGGAGCCAAGCTCCAAAAGAGGGCTCCATATACCCTCATCAGTTCTTGGGTGGCCAAGCTGTCAGCCTTATTCAGGATGATACGGATTTGAGACTCTCGACCTTTCAGTTGCCGGAAAAGCATCTCTAGTTCAAGACCTACATCCAGCTTGGTTGGATCAAACACCACAAAGATCAGGTCAGCACGATCAATGAACCACTGGCAGACATCATTGAATGGATAACCTGCATTGGAAGTGATAGAGAAGGAATCATGACACAAAATAACAAAAAGTCCCCAGTTTTGGGTGCGAAATCCACTCTAACTTTTCTCATTATACCAATTCAGACATTGACTAGAATATAGACATATGCAATCGTTTTCACACCGATCAAATTTTTGTTAATTATTATTTAACTTAATTTGACTTATATTCGATGGTGTGTAGTAACCTTTCTTGAATATCCCCCTTTAGGGGATTTTGTGACTGCCCCCTTTTGGATTCAGAAATTCTGTAAATTAACGAAAATATTTTCGGTTCGAATTAATTGAGTCGATACTAATTACGACTGAACTGAGAATTGAAAATTATCGACTGAACTGAAACTAGCCAAAACAAAAATTCTTTCTATGCACATCTCCACTAGGAAATGGTATGTTACCAAAAACCCAGCTAATGTATATTAAATTTAATAAAATGGACATGTCTGTTAATCCATCCTTACCTCTTTCCTGCTGCTTGCGATTCTCAATGATACCAGGGGTGTCCACAAACGTAACTCTCTCTAGCAGCTTATGGGGGAACTCAATCCCAATGAGTTTTTCCAGGAAGTTTTGTCCAAATTTTTCCAGTGGTGAAAAAGAGCGGCCACTGTCAGCAGCCATCACAATGCCCTCAATGGTCTTCACCTTTGGCCCATGCATCAGGACTGTGAATTCGGAAGTGGTGGGCTCAGCACCTGTCAAAAAAACGAAATGCCCATAAATTGTCAATGGACTTTAGGGTGGTTATTGGCTCTCACTTGTCTTAAACATGAGAAATTGTGAAATAGGCAGAATGGTTTTTTCCCCCTTAAAAAATGTATTATTATGCATTCTGTCTGTCCATATAACTGTCTGTCTACTAATATAAGTAAGATGGGCAGATAGATATTACTTGCACGAATTGGAATTGACAGGTGGCCATCAGTAGTGCCATAAAAAAAAGTAAATACTAGTATTGAAACAAAGATGTCTTCTGTCGTTACCTGTGTACAACTGATAAGGGGATTCATCTAGCCCCAAGAGGTAGTTGATCATAGTGGATTTGCCAACACTCCAAGGTCCCAAAAACAACACCATTGGCTTAGATGTAATCTCTCCATCTAGGGGTAAGAAGAAACAGAAAAAAAGATGACATGTAATTCTGATATATAGAAACACATTTTCTTTGTTCCAGAATTGCTCTGTGGTTCCTGTCTGTACACAAGAAGAGACAATAGGAAAAACCGTGTGGTTTTATACTATGACTATGATCCCAAAGGTCATTTGAAGCAAAAAGCCTTGCGCATGGCAATGCAGGCAGAAAGAATGGTTAATATAAGGAATATCCTATGGACAGTGGCTAAAGGGAAACATGAGTGCCGGGAAAAACAATTGTTTTCCTGGCACTATAGCTTCCTCCTACCTCGTGCCCCCCCACTACCTCCCGTGGTTCATAAGGGGTTAAAAACCCTTCTGTTATTTACCTCAGTCCAGCACCGATGTCCCTTGGCGCTGGTTCAGGTCTGCCTTCACTCCTCCCCCTGCCCATGTCAGCCGGCGGGAAGACCCATGGGCAATGGCTACGCTCGCATTAGGCTTTCCCCCTGGGAAAGGATTATACAATGCTTTCCTATGGGGTTTTTGGTGACGCTGGATGACTCCGTGCAAAGCGTGAGGCAGTGGCGTACACACAACCCATGGGGCCCCGGTGCAAAACTGATCCGTGGGCCCCCGCCCCCACCCCCCGTGCTTACTCTGCGCAGGCTGGGTGCGCAACACATGGCGGCGGGCACCTGGTCGCCAGATACACATACACTTAAAGGACCACTACAGACACCCAGATCACATCAGCTCAATGAAGTGGTCTGGGTGCCAGGTCCCTCTAGTTTTAACCCTGCAGCTGAAAACATAGCAGTTTCAGAGAAACTGCTATGTTTAACTGAGAGTTAATCCAGCCTCTAGTGGCTGTCTCATTGAAAATCACAGTGAGAAGATGCTGAACATCCATAGGAAAGCATTGAGTAATGCTTTTCTATGGGCGGTTTGAATGCTCGCACTGCTCTTGCCGCGCATGCGCATTCGGAGCTGAGAGGCAGATCGGGGCGGAGGGATCCTCAGCGCCAAGGGAGTCCGGCGCTGGAGAAAGGTAAGTGCTGAAGACACACACACACTCTCACAAACAGACGCATACACACTAGCTAACAGACACACACACACTCTCACGAACAGACGCATACACACTAGCTAACAAACACACACATTTACTGACAGACACACATACACACTCACTGACAGACAGACAGACACATACACACTCACTTACAAAACACACACTCACTAACAGACACACACACACACAGTAACACACTCACTGACACAAAAACTAACACACACACTCTAACGCTAACACACACACCCTTACACTAACACACACTCTAACACTAACACACACACACTCTAACACACACACTCTAACACACACACTAACACACACATATTTTTTTTTAAATGTAACCCCCCAGCCTCCCTACCTTTGGGAGTGCTGAGGGGATTCCCTGGGGTCCAGTGGTGTTGCTGGGCGGCCGGACACCAGGCAGGCGGGTGGGTGAGCGAGGGAGCATTCTCCCCTGAGTGCTTCTTCTTCAGCTCCCTCGCGCGCCGTGTACTGATGCCAGAGCCGGAATATGACGTCATCTTCCGGCTCCGGTATCAGTGCGGTGTGCGAGGGAGCTGAAGAGGAAGCACTCAGGGGAGAATGCTCCCTCGTGCGCCCACCAGCCCGTCCACCGGGTGACACCAGGGACAGCCTCGGGGGGCCCTGAGGTGGCCGGCTCCTGGGCCCCCCATGAAAAGAGGCTGGCCACACTGGGTACATACCGGGTCGCAGGGCGGCCGGGCCCGGTTGCAGCCACGACACCTGGCGTGAGGATATCCATTGTCAGTTAGGCGACCAAAGATCACCTAACGGCCCTGAAGTCCATCTAGCGTCTGTCTAGTAGACAGCCATTAGAGGTGGAGTTAACCCTATCTATCTGTCCTCCCCTGATCTCTCCCCGCCCCTCTTGACTAGTGTCTCTGACTGCCTTTCTGCTATTTCTAACTGGATGGCTGCCCACTTCATTAAGCTCACCTTGTACAAAACAGAACTTCTGGTCTTACCTCCCTCAAGTGTTGCAATGGTGCTGCCATCAGCTCCACGATGCAGGCTCGCTGCCTAGGTGTTCTCTTTAACTTCGACCTCTCCTTCACCCCTCACGTCCAGTTTACTGCCTAATCCTGTCGCTTCCATCTCAAAAACATTATGAGCATCCGCCCCTACTTAACGCAGGATGCGGCTATGGTGCTGGTCCATTCCACTGTCCTCTCTCGCCTTGACTACTGTAATCCTCTTCTCAGTGGTCTTACGTGCTCTCAGCTTGCCCCATTGCAGTCTATAATGAATGTGGCGGCAAGACTCATCTTCCTGTTTGGCTGCACCTCCCACACCTCACCCCTCTGTCAGTCCCTGCATTGGCTTCCCGTAAGATATAGGGCTCAATATAAAATTCTAGTTCTTACTTTCAAATCTCTACATAATGCTACTCGCACCTATCTATCCTCCCTAATACACAAGTATATCCCGTCTATGCCCCTACGCTCTGCTGAAAACCTCCGTCTATCCTCTGTTCGTACTCCCACCTCTGATGCTCGTATCCAATACTTCTCTAGGGCTGCACCGTTCCTGTGGAACTCCTTTCCCTTCTCCGTCAGACGCTCACCCAGTCTCCACTCCTTCAAAAAATCCTTAAAAACTCACTTTTTCACAAAAGCATATCAATTAAACTGTTAATGGCCCCACACTAAGTCTTTATTGAATACTATTCTACCAATCTACTTCCCTAATACGTCCCTTACCTTTTGTGTCACTATACCCCACTCCCTCTAGCATGTAAGCTCATTGAGCAGGGCCCTTAACCCCTCTGTTCCGGTGTGTCCAACTTGTCTGGTTACAACTACATGTTTGTTACTCCACCCACTATATAAATATTATAATAATAACCCACCAAGCTAATTATTTCAGTTTCTTAAAAACTGCAATAATTAGCTTTGCAGCATAAACAAAGTGATTTAACAGCAGGGGCATAATCTATACACCAAAACGTCTTCATTAAAGGACCACTATAGTGCCAGGAAAACAAACTAGTTTTCCTGGCACTATAGTGTTAATAGGTCCCCCCCACCCTCATGGCCCCCCTCCCGCCGGGCTCTAGGGGGAGGAAGGGGTTTAAGGCTTACCTTTCTCCAGCGCCGGGCTCCCTCGGCACTACTGACTCTCCTCCCTCTTCTGCCGAATGCGCATGCGCGCATTCAGCCAGTCCATAGGCATTCTCAATGATTTCCTATGGACGCTGGCGTCTTCTCACTGTGAAAATCACAGTGAGAAGCGCGGAAGTGCCTCTAGCGGCTGTCAATGAGAAAGCAGGTTTGACTTAGAGCATCACATCCTGAAAGATCTGGGGGTATTAGGTTATTCTAAGAAATATACCCTATATGTGTTCACTAAATTTCCACTGATAACATGCTGGGCAGGTGCCAATGATTACAAATATTTAGAATTCTTTTTTAAATGTCGTTTAGGCTATTTTTCTTTGCTGTACTTGTTATTGATGTGTCCACTTTGGTATTTAATTGTATTCCTTTATATTATGTGATTATGTGTATTTATTTTCGTTAGCTTCTTTGATCTGACCTGTTTCCCAAGGATGCCTTCACCTCGAAACAAGGTAAGCTGCGATATTAGTATTGCACTGACACACATTGCAGGGTCATTTTCATGTGAAACAGGTTAGCTCTGTTTGAGCAGGGCGTAAGCAATGGAGCAAGGCTAAGGGAGCAGGCGATTGAGTGCAGACTCCTCAACCATGAGCTACATGGAGGAAGGCCAGACACACAAGCTGAGAAGGCCAGGCAGGATTCGTGCTTCTCGGGCAGTTTTACCAACCTGTGGCCGAGTCAGCAAGGGTACGTCCTTGGTAGGCTGTTAGCAGATGGGAGGGAAATCACACGTCAACATGGAGTTACAAGATGCAAGGGCCCTAACACTCAACCTAGCCCAAACACAACCAATATATTATCTAACCTATGTTTCTCCCTTCCTAAACTCTGAATGGGCTATTCCCTAAGCAGATAATTGTCTGAAAGTCACCAATGAATCACAAATGTAAGATTATTTTCCTGGTTTCTCTGTTTCCGGCTAAAATTTGCCATATACCGGTAATTTCACGACAATCCACAGGTTAGTGAATAACCCAGCCATCGTATCGATCCCACCTCCTAGGAGTCATCCATTCATTCATTACATTTAACTCTATTGTTGAACCATCCCATTATCATCATTATATCCAAAATTAAGTTCTGTAACCTCCCTCAAACTGGCATTCTTATCAACCTTCCACCCTCCATGTATCAATTGAAACAGTTTCTGAACTCCTTCACCTGTTGACTCTTGGTGGAAGACTCTTCTCTTATTGTTAAATACGAAAGCTCTCTTATGTTGTTTTTCAAAGCCCCTGTGTCTATCCTTTAAACTCAGCTGCCATTCTTGAACCCCACTGAGTCAATGCTGTTTATAAATCAAGCAATCTGTTGGTCTATCACCTTTCTATATATTTAAAAAGGTTCAACCTATGATAATGCTTCTTCTGACCATGGCCTCATATTATAAGATCATGTATAAATTGGGAACAAATACTGCAGGGCAGTACAATGGATAACCAAAGCATACCATTATTAGCTAGCTAATACCAAAGCTAGACATGGTGGATCAGAAATGATGGATAGGGTAAAGTGGACTGGCCATGCTTGCAAATGTTAAAAGGAAGATTGGTAGCCAGATGTTCCTCCGTTTTCAAACTAAATATAGTATTTATTAATATGAATAGACATACATAAGTCACAAAAGCACAGAAAGGCATTCTAGGGTTAGATTACACAAATGAGGGGCATCTTAGATAAAGAGCGGGAGGGTAGCTAGCTGTAAGGTGGGACGTTGGTTAATTGGTTGAGGTAGGGCGCTAAGAGCAAAAAATATTTTGCCTGGTTCTAAATACATGTGATTTGGAGACTTGTTTGTTTTTTGCAGAAATTGCTAATTTTTGATTGGAAGACTTAATTTAAACTGAACCAAGGTCTAATGGCTGCAATTTTGCACTGTTCTGCTCAAACCTAGCTTCTGGGTGTGCATTATCTATTTCACATTTAATAGCACTAATACTTTAGTTATCTAAGAATGTTGGGAGGGGGCAAATGGAGAATTGTCATTGGCTGCATCTGTTCCATCAGGACAAAGCTGAAGAACATTGACGGGTGCAGGCTAAGTTGAGCTTGCTTATCTCAAATATTAATGAGCTCTAAGTCATTCCTAAACCATGTGTTTAATGCTACCGGGTCAATAGTGGCCTTGAATGAGCAGCACCTTTAATTCCATACATTCAAGATTTCATTTTAATTGTGTTTCACCTTTTGTGTCTGCCACTCATTCGCACTGTACTAATGACACCACTAGGCCCTTGTATACTCCTTTTATCATTATATAAGGCATGTACCTGTAATTTCGTGCTGTCTCAGCTCATTGTACTTATAAGACAGCTCCATGGGTTTGATGGCCGAGTGGTAAATCTTCCTCAGCCGCTGCAATGCCGCTACAAGGGAGAGAGCGAGAAAAAGATGGAACAGTAAGAATTAAAGCAAAGAAAATCTCAGATGATTGCAGAATCAATGCAGTCCTAGTGTTTATGCTTTTAACAAAAAACAGAGACTATTCTGAAAGAGATGAGCCTGGGATTAGCTGCCACCAGGCATTCAATTACCTTCACATGGATTGTCCTAGTACTAGTTAATGCCAGCCAAAGCCCTTTCTGAAAAAGCTCCTTGTGACTCATTGACCTTATTTCATTACCTGACCTCTTTCTGATTGGCCCTTATTGGTTCCATGCATTGCTATTGGCTGCATCTGTCTCTTTCTTACTATGATCCGGCTCCTGCATTGACTAAGTTATGTATGTAATAAATAAAGTATCCCAGTATGAATACTGGTTATACCCTCT
Organism: Pelobates cultripes; assembly: GCA_933207985.1. NCBI lineage: Eukaryota > Metazoa > Chordata > Amphibia > Anura > Pelobatidae > Pelobates > Pelobates cultripes. Next base: position 139,961,792 of record OW240918.1, read on the forward strand.
TTATGTTTTTTTTTCCCCCCGAAAAATACTACCAGTAAAGACATAAGATTCTTTTAACACAACTGATTCTAACTTGAGCAAGCTGAGATGTTCTATCATGAATTATTTCAACTGTTATATGTGATGGACAATCTAGATATAGTAGAGTGATGGTTAAACTTTCCAACCCCAATTTTTGGAAACTAGATTTCCAGTAATAATCAGCCATCCATTTCAAGGTCTCTGAAAAAGATCCAGACCAGCACGCCCAGAAATACTGCATGGGCACTGTTGGTCAAAGACAGCAATCCCAAAAAATTTGACTTTGCAAAGAGCGGGAGTCGTCTTGTTTTACTGAGCAGTAACATTCGTTCATGTTATTTCCTCCACAACTTCAAGGAACATGTGGACTAACTGTGCAGCTGTGCGGAGACCCATCACATACTGTTGGAATGTTTGTAGAGAATAAATATTATGACATGCGGTCTGCAAATGATATTTTCTAGAGGTCAGCTGAACTGATTGCATCTACTTCTAAAATACGTGCACGGAAAGTTAAACCATATCTTTAAAGGAAACTAATAGTGCCAAAAATAAAAATCTTAAAGGACCACTATAGTGCCAGGAAAACATACTCGTTCCCCCACCCTCAGGGACCCCCTCCCGCCCGGCTCTGGAAGGGGGAAAGGGGTAAAAACTTACCTTTTTCCAGCGCTGGGCGGAGAGCTCTCCGCCTCCGATCCGCCCCGCCGGCTGAATGCGCACGCGCGGCAAGAGCTGCGCGCGCATTCAGCCGGTCTCATAGGAAAGCATTTACAATGCTTTCCTATGGACGCTGGCGTGCTCTCACTGTGAAAATCACAGTGAGAAGCACGCAAGCGCCTCTAGTGGCTTTCAATGAGACAGCCACTAGAGGATTAGGGGGAAGGCTTAACCCATTCATAATTATAGCAGTTTCTCTGAAACTGCTATAATTATGAAAAAATGGGTTAACCCTAGAAGGACCTGGCACCCAGACCACTTCATTAAGCTGAAGTGGTCTGGGTGCCTAGAGTGGTCCTTTAATTTTGGGACTATAGGTTCCCTTCTGTCTGCCCCCCTTTGCTGTGTAAAATTAAATTAAATAATGATTACTCACCTTTTTTGCTGTGCCGGGACTCCTCCACTGCAACCTCCAGCTCCACCTCCGGTGATGTCAGCATCCAAGCTGACATCACTCACAATCTCCTCCAATCCATTGCTTCTCATAGTGAATTAATAGATTGAAGATGTGCATGTATGGCCAAATGCAGTGTTCCTCCAATCGAATGCTGCTAACAGCAGCATTTTAATACATGACAGAGTTTCTAGGGAGTTGGTGGGGTAAGTGCCATCAGTGGATTCTACAAAAGTTCTTTGAGACTAAATTGTCTGGGTGATTATAGTTTTCCTTTAACCTTTACACAACATTGCTTTGCTCTCTGAATATCACAACACTAACTGTTACATGAGATTAAATGAAATTACCAATATTGGATCACACCATGCTCTTCATAGTTTTCACCCCAATTTGTCATGCTGAATTAATTGGCCTTATTTCACCACCTCTTCCTGAATTGCCCTGGTACAGTGCCTTGATTGGAGTGTATGCTCACTTGAGTAGGATCATTGTCAATCTTTGTTCCTATCTGCCTACATTGATTTGTCATGTGTACTTGTATGTATCATTTACTAGTTATCTGAATAATGGCTCACAAGCTAAATAAGTAAAATCATTTTTCAAGCTCTCAAATCTTGCTGTATTAGAACACCCCAGTCTTATCCAGGTAGTAATATTTAATCTACACATGTGCTTCCAGAAATACATAGGTCTAATGTTTCCTCTTTCCTTGAAACCTTGGCTGTTTTTGTTCAAATACATCTGTGATGCTCTTTTTAAGCCCCATTTCACCTCAAATTTTCTGTAATTTCCCACAAAATCTAATAAAAATTTGAACAAACAAACATGAAAAACGCATACAATGAATAGAGGAGAATCACAGTTTCTGTAGAGTGTTTTTTAGGCAAAGCTGGTGGCAAGCTCTAATCTTGTAGATGAAATGTTTTAATAAAAAATTGAGCATGGGCGATTTTAAAGGGTACCTGGGTAGTCATCTATTGGCTTCTCCTCTGTAAGTTTCAATGTGCTGTCTATGTGGCCTCGTTCCCTCCTTACAAAGTCTTCAGATTCCTCTGTGTCCTCTATTAGAAAGAAAGTGAAAATGGTGTTAGACTTTAATCTGCAGTAAAAAAGCATTTCAATATACAAATTCCATCACACTACAGAGCTAAACTGAAATTCTGAGTCAATGTTCTAAAAGTGAAACAATCACTATGGAAACCATTGAAATAGTCCTGACCATCGCTCCACCTTTAGAACTTGGCCCGGAATGTACTTGTTTAGAATAACTAGTTGTCTATACTTTTGTATGCAAGCTAAGGTAGAGATAACAAAACATTGGTAATGAGAGATAATAGCTGTGGTCTTTGACATAGCCTAAAGTAAACCCCAAACTATGTCCCTAGTGTCCTCAATAACTCGACCAATCAGATGTCCGATCACAAATTACTGCTCACAATGAATAGTTCACCGGCAAAGCACCACTATCGCTGGTACAATTGAGAGCCCTATGAATCTCAGAATGATCTATTGAAGGAGTTATGTAATAGTAATTTCAGCATGTACAATATGACAAATGAAAAGCTGGGTCTTTTATAATTGAAGATCGATGTACCATGGTTACGTTTGAAAGCATAAAAGCATTTAAATTATCATTGACTACTGCATGCAATTCAAAGTTCTCCGGCTTAAACAATTCTCAGAAAGGTTAAAGGGACATTATAGTCACCAGAACAACTGCAACTTAATGTTGTTGTTCTGGTGAGTATAGTCAGTCCCTGCAGGCATTTTCATGTAAACACTGTCTTTTTCGTGAAAAGGTAGTTTTTCTATTACTGCCTAGGCACATCTCTGCTGGCAGTCACTCAGAACTGACGCTGAAGTGAACTTTCCCCATAGAGATGCATTGAGTCAATGCATCTTTATGAGGAAATGCTGATTGGCCAGAGCAGCGTTGGAAAGCATTGGATTGGGTGAGCTCATCAATTCTGATGATTTCAGATAAGAAGCGGTTTGGAGGTGGGGCCAGTGCCGACCGATTGCTGTATTCCTCGATCTATAGTGTTCTTTTAAATAATCTAGAAATCCTTGTGTTATAAATAGGGCTAAAGTATGCAACATTTTTCATATATCCACTTTAAGAAGTAAATATACAGTTTTTAAGTGTTGGAGCAAAAGTCAATATGTTACTTTTTCCCCAAACTATATAATTCAGTCGCCCAAGCCTGTTTCGAAGACCCAGATGCCTCATGTATGAACAAAAGGTTCTGTTCTCAACCTATCTGTAATGTGGAACACCTTGTAATAATGTTGATCTGTGCGACGATTACACTTCTACCTATAACTACGGATGCGCTGGTCTGGTTTTCTGCAGCACAAAGTAACTTGATTAATAATAAATTAATGATATATAATAAGATAGACCATACTGTCCTTTAAGCTCTATTAGAGTTCCTGATGACCCTTGCCCGATGACCCTTGAGATAACCTTGCACTTCCCAAAATATATACACTGCAGAAGCTTGATAAAGAGAGAAGATTCCACTTTTAAATTTGCTTCTAAACATCTCCATGTTGACTGTCAAAACCTATAAAACATTCATGTTCTGGTAAAAAAAAAAAAAAAAAAGCCTCTAGAAATGGCTTCAATATTTCAATGGGCATGTTTACTTCTTAAGACTCATTTTTTCTTCCACATTGCTAGTTTTGAGTGAAGATATGACTCAGTCTATACCTTTTAGCTCTTTTGTTTGTTTATTGGTAATCCTTTGATCAGTGGTTGTAGCCTCATCTTCATCAGATCTCTTCCCTTCATTGTCACTTTCCTGTTCTATGGAATCCTGGACTGTTATCACTTGATCTACTGGCAGAGTTTCCAAAGTTTGATCCTCCACTGAGTCATCTGCACTTGATTTACTTTCAGCAATTTGCTCTGATTCTTCTTCTGCAACGATGTCCTCACTGGCTGGCTGCTCTTCAGGTTTCTCTTCGTCTTCTTCTGGAATGTCTTCCCTTTCTACATCCCCAATGGTTTCTTCTTTCGGGTCTTCTTCTGCTTCCTTTTTATTGCCTGCTTCTGTGTCTTCTTCATATGGCTGCTCATCAATGTTTTCATTCAGTGGCACTACTATTGTTGAAAGCTCTTCTTCAGAATTAGTGGACTCCTTCAAATCCTCTTGGTTGACATTCTCTGTCTCAGATGTTTCCAGTTCATTTGAGTCTCCAGAGGGTTCATGAAGCTCCTGCAACTCTTCATTTTTTGGTTCTTGCTCAGATATCTCTTCTACAACATCTCCAGTCTCATGCTCATTTGCTGACTCATCATTGCTAGACTTTAAGTTGTCTGTATCTGTTTTAAAAATATTTTCAGTGCTTCTTTCAGAAGTGTGGGCATCACTGTCTTCTCCCGAGTCTTTGTCATCTGTTTCATGATCAAATTTATCCCCAACTTCATTTGATGTTTCTTCTTCCGATGCAATTTGTTCTGATTCATCTCCGGTTGCCAGACTTTGTTTGGATTCTAGGAAACTTCCAGCTTCTTCAATGCCAGAATCACTCTCCTTTTGCCCAAAAACCAAATCATCATCATCTTTGTCATACTCAGCCTTTTCAGTTAGTGTCTCCTCAGTTAAAGGTATGCTTTCTACATCTTTTTCACTCTGAGTTGACTCTTCGGTGGCTTTTATGTCTTCATCTTCTATAATGTCAGGCTCCTCAACCTCCAGAGATTCAACAATGATTGAGTCTCCCTCCTGTGTACTGTCATCCTCTTCACTTGAATCATCTACTTCATCAATAATGTTTGTTGTATGTTCACTAGGAGGTAAAACCCAAGATTTGTTGCATTCGTCTTGCCCATCATTCTTCAAGGTCTCAGTCTCAATTTTTACCTCGTCCCTAACCTCAGAATTGCAGTTTTGCGGCTTCAGGTCTTGTGTCTCAGCCTCCAGGCCCTCTGTGTAGGACACCAGCAGATTCGGAATCTGCTCAACATTCAGTGACTTTTCATCCAAGCCAGAATCCACAGCAGTTGGCTGGCCATCGGCAAAGCTTCCTGGATCTTCAGGGCCATCCGGGGAAGTTACTTGAAATTCTAAATGGTTAGAAGATGATCAGTCAGTGTCATCCAAGCACTGAGCTCAGTAGAGTAGAGCCAAAACATTAATATCTGCATGATCTGTTAGTCCAAGCTTCTGTTTAATAGCGACATAAGGGAAGTTTGTAATAATTAGAGCGTGTGACCCAAATATACATGCATGCGTATTTTATTCCGCATGTGTGGACACCTAACAAACCTTAATTTACAAATAACTACTTAGGGTAACTTAGGTAAAAGTTATAGTATTGATATATACCTGCAAGTAATTAACACCTTAAAAATTTCAATCTGTTTTGATTGCTCCTTATGTACGTATGTCACACAATTATAGCATCCGCATATCTTTGACATTTAGCACTAAAAAACTTTAAGGGAGCCATATACTAAACAACAATAAAAATAAATATTATAATTACTAAATTTTTGCATTTAGTACCACTGTACCAGCAGTAACTGATCAATCATAACGTGAGTTGTTGATATATTTCATAACTACGCAAATAAACTCTCTTAGCACTGGCTAATATTGCGTTAAAAATTCTCAGTCATGTGTACTTTTAATACTTTCTGTGTGCTTTTTTTCATTTACTATTTATCACAGCAGCACAATTTTATTCACCAAATTCATTTTTGGAACTTTGAGTTTATTGGAAGTCACAGTGCTTTGTTCCTTCACCCCAGTAAAAACTATTTTAGCATTTACTGGGGTGAAAAAAAAAATCGTTGGAGGTAAGTACAAAATGCACTTACCTCTGCCGCACTTCTGCATTATTCGCAACTTTGTCACTCTGCATGCGCACTCAAGCATTCCATCAGCAGGGCCACATGGGCACATGTACAAAGCGTACAGCACTGCATGGGCTAAGTTAATATACATGCCATACTCTGCAGGGCTCGTAAATAAAAAAAACTATTGAACTCGTGTGATTTAAAAAAAAAAAAGAAAAATAGACTTAGCTCAGTGAAGAAATCTTCTGGCTCTCACTGAGCATTAGTGGATACAGGATCAGTGCCAGGTAGACACCAGGTAAGAATGCAAAACGTTTGAAAACAGTTTGAATCCTTACAATGAGGAAGTACCAAGGCAGTGCTGGTACCATAATGACTACAGCTCGCTTTAGTAGTTATGGGGCTTGGCGTGCTCTTTAAATAGCACAACCAATAGCTGTTAGTTAAGTACTTGATTGGGCAAAAATCTCATATGTGACAGTTCTGTTTTAGAGCATAAATAAAACAATTAGAGTGGAAGATCTATTATTATTCTATTCATTTTAAGACTAGGCTAAGACTAGCCATTACATGCCTCCCCGCGTTTTAATTTTACATTAATTTGCGTTTGCTTGGGAATCCACCAAACGTTTTAGAATTATTATTCCAGGAGTTACCTCTTGCCAGGGGATCCCCATGGGAATCCTCCTTTGACCTCGACATACTAATCTAAAATGGATCTTCAATAATGATAGAATATGGATTAAATTTAATTCCTAGAAAGTGTTGCTCCATTTTATACTGCTCCCAAACTCCCAAAGCAACCTAAGTGTGGATTAGGGCTGTGTAAGTGAATGTGTTAGCAAATGTGTAGCTTCAAATGATATTATTTGTTTACTAGTCCACCAATGTACAGCTCTGCAGAATATTTTGTCGCTTTATAAAAAAAATTAAAAAAATGATATATTACTGCCTTTGCCTTTCAAGGTATTTTTCCTGAAAAGGGTCATACTGACTATTGTAACCCATCACGTACATGGAGGTTGATAGGCCCTACCAGCAAAAATATATTGTTTCCAAACATCTATTATAACTATCATTTCTTTATCAAATTTAAAGCCAGAGACACCAACAAGCCATTACATACTTCCCCAATTTATTTCAAATGCCACCTAACACAAGAGTCAAACAGATTACGGCTGCAGGCAATTGGCTTTGTCTATGGAAGGTCTTGCGGGATCCCCCATAGACCTCAGTGCTGTACTCTCGCACCTAAGTGAGATTACAGCAATGACGTCAGTGCCGAAGAGGACCCCACTGGATCAAGATTGGGCGCCTGTGATGGATAGGTTCAGGTAACTAAACACACCTTTACCTGCCACCACCCTCCTTTCCCCTCCTCTCCCTCCGGTCTCTGGATCACCAGCAGCAATGTCACCTTCGGGAAAGTTTGCAAATTCAGCAAAGTCCCCAAACGGTGACAGTGCTGCTTTAATGTAGATGTTTTGTTACCTTAAGGTACAGTGTATTCTCATATAAAAAAAATAAAGAAATAAATCTATGCAAATATAGCGTAATATTTTACCTACAAAAGATGAAACGCACATAAGAAGAAAGAAGCTCTTGAAGAAGACGACAAGACAAAACGCATCCACAAGTCCTTTTGTGTGGAGGACTTGTGGACCAGCTAAGGAGAAGATTAAAGGACTAATTGGAGGTAAGTGGCCCTTAGGGCAAAGCTCTATTAGTACACTTTTGTTGTGCTATTATTTTGTGAGTGTCTGTTAATTAAATGTAAATTTTATCTTTTCTTATTAAAATACTACACTATATACGCATATTTCTCTCTCCTCTCTCTTTTGTTTATATGAGAACATGCTGAAGCTTAAGGTAACAAAACACCTACAGATTTATTTGTATTTTGCATGAGATTTTCACTAGAGACACTCTTTTTTTTGTTTTGTTTTGCTTGCACTTGAATTGCAAGAGGTAATTCCGATTACATGGCAGCACTTTCTGATGGCTTGTTATTCACTGTTGTATTTTATAAGTACACAGTTTTTGTTTAACCCCTTAAGGACACATGACATGTGTGACATGTCATGATTCCCTTTTATTCCAGAAGTTTGGTCCTTAAGGGGTTAAGATAATCGGATGTTACATATTTATTTATTTTTAAACTCCTGACGTGTTCCCCCGATAGAATAGAACGGTGTGTAATGTACTGTAGTCTTCTGACAGTACTGGAAACTCTACTGGGGATGTTAAAGCATCTGCCCTTTAAAAAAGGTAAAAATACATTTGAAATTTGCTAAGTTGTCGTCTGTGTGTCCTATGTTCAATGTGTGACATGCTGGTCATGTCTGGGGATTATAAGAATATTAGCAGGGACAGCAGGAGCATGATACATTTGAATTGTTGCATTAGTTTCAAACTTCCATTTCATTATTGGATTTTACCACCTGAAAATGTTTGACTTCCGTTAAACCATTGTGTTCATTTTGGTGGCGCATAATGTAATTTAGTTCCAAAAAATAAATAAAACCCTGAAGGATTAAAAAAGAATGAATACTGTTTGCTTGAAGCATTAGCAGTGAGTTATTAATTAGCACAAAATTGTTAATACATCTAATAACTGTATAAATATATTCAAGTAAAAATACTTAGCATATTGACTTAGCCCAGTGATAAAGTGATATTTTATATGCACATTTTTCTTCATTATTCATCAAAAGACCATAATTTAAACAGACTGGTTATCGTAAAACAGATTATGTTATTTACACAGACTGGTTTCTAAACACATTTATTGTAGTTTAAAGACACATCACTGGGAGTATTATTGATTTTAAGCTATGTTATATACTCAGACACACCAATAATATGGAGCTCCTAGAAAAGAGGGACATTAGGATACAGAAGAGGGACAGAAGGATATGGACTCTCCCTTCTAAATAAGGGGGGGAAATGCATGTTGCAAATGTCAAGCAAAAATATCAGGTAAGACTTTCATTTGATCTATAAATTTGCAAATGTGTTACACGATGTGCAGATCAAATTTTACGACTTACCCGAAGAGCACCTTTTCATTCACATTGGGAATGATGTGTGCACTTGAAGTATACCTAGTAGAATTCTGTTTAGGAATGTGGTAACTTTTTGCCAGCCGAAAGTCACTGTCCCGGAACTAAGTGACAACTCCCAACAGGTGTCTGACACAGGGACAAAAAATAGCTTTGAGAGTAGCACTCGAACCAGAGACTTGGGAACACAAGCATAGATCTGTGTGGCACCACTGAACAGGAGACTTATCCCAACATAGCAGGCAACTGTCTTATGAAGGGTTAACAGGTGATTTACAAGTGATTGCTAAAAAGGAAACTACTTTAAAATGTGCAAATAAGAGGCATTTCACTGTGTGTATGTATCCCATTTTATGAAATATAATAGCATAAGAGAAGAGGAATGATTTTATATGGCTGTAGGAATCTAACCTTTTACCACTTTGGTGTATAAGCATACCACCCAGGTGTCCCAAATCCAATGAGATAGTCCTGGAGGCATATCACCCAACTGTGCAGAACCCAAGCAAGCAGTCCTGATTCGTGATATGGGCCTCGATTTAATATTTTTTGATAAGCTATTCAAATGAGTTAATATTTTTCGATAGATTTCAAATATTTTTTTCCAAATATTAAAATTATCTCCTGATAAAATGCACTTTATTCTGTGTGAAGACATACAGGGCAGTTTTGCTCAGGCACAACCAGGACAGTTGTGAACCCAGTCTGCATTCGCACAAAACTGATACATTTCCTACTGGGTATTCTAGCTATGAACGACTCCTGCCGGTGAATTAAAATTGCCATGATGCTTTGCCAAAACTGTGATACTACAACTTTGCATAATCACTTATCCTATTTTGACTTTTACAGCTGACTTCAGCTGAGATGAAAATAAAAATTAGGATAGACTTTAACTTTATCATCAATAAATAATTATTGATGCAAAATATACTTGAAATGGGTTTCCATTTAACCTTTGTAACCACAGACTAGGCATAAATGGAGCATACCGTAGATACTTCCTAACGATCCATGGGGCACATTATAATATCTTGTTTGATAATTATTGGCACACTAATGGCTGATGTTAATCACAGTAATCGCAATCTCGCCATTCTAAAACGTTTCAATAACACTTCCACAATTCAGAATTTTGTGAAACATTTCCTGGTGCCTTACATAAAACAATTAAGTTTATTCAATCACAATGCTGTCTAAGAGGAGTTCTCAAAAAATTTAACGTTATTATCAAACATGTCATCACTGGAAACATCTCTCCAACAATTAACCATAACCCCCAAACATTTCTATGTGAGTTAGTGTTTGTGCAATAGGACAAATATGCATTACACATCAACGTCCATTTGGCACATAATAGGTTAATGACACACCTGCCACCTGGCCTTTCAAGAGATTAACTAGTATATCCCAAGTTAGGTATTTTAAGCCGTTAATGTATTCTGGTGGTAAAATGGCTCCCGAATTATGGATTGGGATCAGTTTGTAAAGTGGTTTCGGGTCAAAGATCAGAAAACACACCAACAACTCTAAGTTCTCATAGTGTACATACTCATAGTCTTACTCTACTGTACATCGCTCTAATTTCGGTTATTGAGGCAGGACTGCGTAAAAATAATAATGTCGCTTTATTAGATAAACACTTACAGATTTTTTCTCTAAAGTGTGATTTGTCATGAATTCAAAGTAAATATTAAATTTTAGGCCAGACTATTCAAAATGAAAACAGGGCTAGATTGGAGAATTTCTCCATGTGTGCTAATTCCATCTAAAATTTGGAATTCGTTTTGAGTTCCTGACGATTTCCGGTTTAGTAAACACACCTGTAATTTATACACGCTCACACCTATTTAGAGAGCCGTGTATTCTTAAACACTGCTGACACAACGAGTCGTGTCTATTTGCTGATTGTAGAGAAAGACAGTGCCTTTTATAACTAGACACAGAAACGCGATACACATGAGGTATTCCGTATTGTGTCACTGACATTCAGTCGCATATTCCAGAGGGATTATGGGAAAGATATGCCTCTGAGGTCAACGCTGATGCAGCGCAAGCTACATTTTTCACATACTTGTTCACGGAGAGGACACAGACAGGAGATGCCTTTAAATCATCACCCCATCTCTGTTCAACCCATTCCCGTCCGTAATGGGACGTCCTAGAGATGACCAGGAGCAGAGTGTTCATGCCTAACCATTATATCCAGGCAGCTGGGACAATCTGTCTCAGAGATGGCCAACCTTTGCTTAGGGTGGTTGACCTCGCCATAGCTGTGGATGCTTATATAAGATCCATCCAATAGGGCAGCAATGGTTTTCTAGAAGAGGGAAATCTATTCATAGGAATAGGTCATGTTAAACACATAAGCTTGTCTCCTGTAATAGAACAGTTTCGCAGTAGAATTATGCTATTCAGTGACAAGATATACTATTATCCCTCCTAACAGAATGTCTAAAACTGATACTTTTATATTATCCCGTCTAACAGAATGCCGTAAACTGATACTTTAATGTACAAAAACCAAAGGATATAATTTAGCGCTTATAAAATGATAACAGTCCAATGGCAGCTCAATCACCAAATACGGAGTCTCTCTTTTCCGGTTAAAATCTGGATAAAACAAGGGGTAGGTGCAGCGTCTAAATAGTGATACTTTAATATACTATAGATCGGAAGTTTGTTTGACCAGCGCCATCGCTAACTCTTTTATACCGCTTATATACACCTCTAATATCCCATGTTCAGGAATGGTTTGGGGTTGGTTCATTAAATGATATGATTGAGAAGCACTTCCCTTGATGCAGCTGATCACTTTTAGGTTAATTAGTCTTCATTTATGGGATATATAAGTGGGAATATGGATCAGTCAGTGAGAGGTCCCCCAGAGGAAGGCTCCATAGCCAAAACGTTGGGGTTATTCATTTCTCCTGCTCTTGGTCAGTATACCTTTTTATTGGGTGGTTGTCTTTAGCACTTTACTATTACTGTGGTTTTGGTACTATAAGGAGGTTATGAACTAAACCAGGCATAGTCAACCTTCGGCACTCCAGATGTTTTGGCCTACACCTCCCATGATGCTTTGCCTGCATTATGGGTGTAAGAGCATTATGGGGGATGTAGTCCACAACATCTGGAGTGCCGAAGGCTGCCTACCTCTGCACTAAACTATGCACTTTCTTTTTATCATGATATGTTGATGTACTTTTTATGCATGAATAAACGCTTTTTTATGTGAAAAATCCTAGTGTGCCTTGGGATTATTACTATTTCTTTTAGTCGGAAATGAAAGCCAGGTAGTAGGCCTTGGTCAGAGTCCAGATAGCATAAGGTAGGAGTAATGTATTACTGTGACCCATACACTGGACAAGAACCAACTTGCTCATGCAGGTCAGAACCTTTAATAAAAGTGTTATTTAGCTTACTTCCCCCTCTGGCCCCCAAGAGCTACCCTTGAATACAACATTAAGAATTCCTATGAGTGACAGTCAGTCGCCCTCCTGTACTCAGTGTGTACCAGGCTGCTGCCACTGATCCAAACAGTTAGACATTGCCAAGTGCTGCTTGTAGAATAGGCAAGGTACACTACAGCTACAATTCTTATTTTAAGGTGAATAACTATGACATTGACATATTTGCCAAGTGATATTTTCCTTTTAAAAAGTGACCAGTGAGGGTGATAAGGAGATATTATCTTATGTGATGATAACGTAATTGATGTTCCGTCATGAATGAAGTTGGTTGTGTCCACAACGTACAGGCTATCCAATTGATAGCTATGTGTGAGTCTGTCAGAGGAAGTGGGGATGTGAATTGCACCTAAATTTAAAGTCGTGGTATCAGCAAGCAAGTACGAGCACAGCTTCCCCTGTACAGTTATCAATCTCTCGCGCTAGAGGCCAACAATTCCAATTCTGAGTGATACAACAAAAACCAGCCCAGAAGGTAAAATGCTCCCTACATTTATAACCCAATAAATTGAAAAGAGACCACATTAAGAATAACAAAATATATATCAGATGAGCAAAGGTAGTAAGCATGTATTACTTAAAAAAATACAAAAAACAGCTGAACAGGAGGAAGCTTTAAGGAACACTCGTGAAGGGGTTAACCCATATGCCAAAGCAATAAACAAAAAAGAGAAAAGAGAAGAGTGACCTAACTACTAAAATATAACTTTTAATAGAAAATATTAAAATAGTAAATTTGTAAGGATAATTATGCAAAAAAGTAAATATCAAAATTATTAAATATAATTGGAGTTAATATATAAATGGTTTGATCCAAAACTTATCAAGACATAATAATGATGGTGGTGAATAATCCTATGGCAAAATGTACAATATTCCTATCTAACGGAAACTGCCCCAAAATATATGTAAGGCAGATATCCGGAGAAAGGATATGTGCAAAACCAAAATATAATAACTAAAGGAACAGATAAATAAACTAATTAATTATCTGTTCCTTTAGTTATTATATTTTGGTTTTGCACATATCCTTTCTCTGGATATCTGCCTTACATGTATTTTGGGGCAGTTTCCGTTAGATAGGAATATTGTACATTTTGCCATAGGATTATTCACCACCATCATTATTATGTCTTGATAAGTTTTGGATCAAACCATTTATATATTAACTCCAATTATATTTAATAATTTTGATATTTACTTTTTTGGATAATTATCCTTACAAATTTACTATTTTAATATTTTCTATTAAAAGTTATATTTTAGTTATTAGGTCACTCTTCTCTTTTCTCGTTTTTGTTTATTACTTAAAAAAATACAAACAAAAAAAAGCATAAAAAACAGATATGTTTTAAAAGCTGAACTATTCATTGTAAGGAAAAGTTTTTGTAATTTTCAGTCCCCTAGAGGTAAATTACCAACTTCCGTAGAGAATTATCATCATGTCAGCAGCTGCCGATGAGCCATTAATGATTTTTAAACTATTACAATCCCATTTTTCTGATACTTTGAAACAGAATTTATGTTCTCCTATTATTGATCCAGTGAAAAAGGGATCTATACCTTAAACAGATAAAAAGTCAAACATAAGTCATCAGAGTCTTTCCAAATAAGAGTAATCTGGATTGTCCCCGCCATGACACAAGCACACGGCACAGTTACTAGGCCCCCAGCAGATCATAGAGATAAACATTGTGTCAGGGTACCTCTGGCTGTAGAACATCTCCAAGTATGCGTCAGTTTTCAGACATCAACCGCTGCTCCATTCTAGGTGCACGTTATGGTGGTATAATTTCTGACACTGGATGCTGTGGACCTGCGTCCATTTACACACTCTGTAACCTGCTCCAGGATTACAGTGCAGAGTGCTCTGCTTCATTCGGGCAACAATGTATTGTGCACATCACAATTGACAATATATATGTCTCCCATCGTCCTGTTATGGTTCCTTTTTGGTTCCAATAGCTTGTTCTTTGTGTGCAGGTTGTATCTGGTTTTGATGCAGCTATAGAATGATTTCCCCTGATTCCTGGCCTCCTTGACCCGGCTTTATTTATCATTCTCTCTGCTCTCTGCAACCCTTTTACCTCTGCCTGTTTCTGGTTATTCTTTTATTATTCACTTTTTAAGCCTGGTCACTATAAGTACTGGTAATATGCCTCTAACCTTAGCTCGTCCAAGGTTACTGTAAGTTCCAAAGCTCTATATTGGGGAATACTTCCCATGACACATTAGAACTATTGGAGCAACAACTCCAGGCTCAAGATTTAAAATAAGTCCTTTTACTACCCTACCCAGTGTCCTCAGTTAGTACCTTCTCTTGTGTCCCTACTTAGTACCCCTCCTAGTCTTACCAAGTCTTTCCCTCATGTGTTAGCAATTAGTACCCTATAAAGATGTATACCTAAAACCCTGCAGCTGAGGAACATGTGTCATCCGATGTGTCATCCGATGGGGCACCATAATGTGTCATCTGATGGGGAACCTAATGTGTAATCCGATGGGGAACCTAAAGTGTCATTTGATGGGGGACCTAATGTGCATGCACTGTGAGCGATGAGAGCGCCTCAATGATTTCCTTTGTGGTTTTCTCTGACACTGGACATTCTCATGCAGAGTCAAACTTTATCAAGGAAGCGCCATGAGTCTCCAGGAAGCGCCTCCAGCCATTAGAGGCAGACTTAGTACTATTAGTAATTAGTTTCTCTAAAACTGCAATGTGTTGCATTGCAGGACTAAGGGAGATGGGGACACTGCACCCAGACCACTTCAATGAGATGAAGTGGTCTGGGTGCCTATAGTGTGTCTCTTTAAGCCTTGCAGTGCTGAGGTTAACACATCCAACAGTTCACAACAGAATGGTAGGATCCCGATTGCCTAAATTACTTTCTGGTGTAAGAAAAGGTCAAAGATCATTATGTGATGTGAGGAGCTCTTCAGAAATCATGTGTAGTCATTACAATATATAACTTTGTCTCATATATCTGAGTATTAATACCACACAGGGATACCCTTTCCTGATTGGATGTGCACATTGAAAAGATGCCAAGCTTTGCGGATCACTTGCAATTTCTAAAGGATGTGCTGTATATCACGTTACCTAATTACTGTAATTAAAGATTAGATTTTTCATCCTTGCAATATTGAGCTTGGTATATTTTTATACTGGGAAATCCAGAAATCTAAGGAACTGATCAGAACGAAATAATTAGGCAACAAGACACATCAAGTCGCCTTTGCACAATCTTCTAACATTGCAATATTTACAACCACTCTACCAGAGGAATAGATAAATAACAAATTATATATAATCTCAATCCGAATAGTTCTGCCCAGAATACATCCAGCAAGATTCATGTCCCGTGAATAACCCTTTCCCCCCACTAATACCGCAATTCACACAAGCGGAACAGATTTGTATTTTTTTTTAACGCAAAGGAATAAAAGATTTAGCAAATGACCTCACAAAAAATGGACGGGTCCTGCATGGCACCTGCACTACATCTACAATGTCCAGTCTTCTTCAGTAAAGAACCCGGATGTAAATGGTACAGTGTTTCTTATATGTTGTGATCATTTGAAAAGCAATCCAAAAATATTAAATTAACGCAATAATCTTCAAAAACCCGTGGAGGTCATAACTTCCCTTTAAGGGTTTTCTATACTTTACTTTCTCATTTAAAGATGACGACATTCCTATTTTCTTATGCAGTATTACACAGAATATAATAAGTGTGAAATTATTATTATAATTATTATTATTGCCATTTATATCGCGCCAACAGATTCCGTAGCGCTTTACAATATTAATCAGTCTGAAATCAGTCTCAGTTTCTCATATTTAATCTTAGTCTATATTGAAAGTGTGTGAGGTCAATAATCACATTATTAAACTTTTTTTCCCTCCCGTCCCATTACCCCACTTTCTTCGAAAATGATTGATGTCAAAATGAGCAATAACACCCTAATCTTCTAAATAAAGTTTTGGTTTAGAAAAAGTAAGAGAGAGTTTAAGAGTCCAGAGTGCAAAGCTATAAGGATTGTAGCCAACAAGTTATATCAAACACTGTAACACAGTTTATGGTCTGAGTTTGTTGACCCAGATCTCAAAGTGTGCATTTCATCAATGTGACGAAATCTCGCCTCTTTGCTGCTTTGCCAAATAGGCTGGCATGTAACCCCGCGGCCCCTGGTCAGATTGCATTGGTAGTAGTGAGTGGCTGTGAGGTCAGCTCATTCAGTGCTGCTCATAAACAGTGAGTTTTCACTTACTGTGTGCTAATCCCTTCCATGTGGGACACTATGAACCCAGCCAAGGCAACCAATACCATATCAGATGCTTTGGACTACATCTCCCATGATCCTTTGCCAATCTTACTAATTATTGCTGCTCTAAACCATCTCCATTGCTTGGCATTTACTGGGTATATGTCAGAGTCCCTATTATTTGTATTAATCCATTGCAGTCCATCTCATCTCTATTTTTAAGACTCAAGCCTTAAAAAGATAATGAAATCTGTAGAACATCTGCTGGGCCTCAGACTGTCCACATCTGCACTAATAGCTGAAATCAGCTCGGAAAGTGTGCTCTATATGTGGAAAGCTGCCCCTACCCCCTCTGATCAATGGAACAAAAGTTAAAATGCAAATCAAAAAGACTTTTGTCCATTCGCACACAGCCTCCAAGACAGTAAGCCAGCTCCCTTTGTTTGGAGAAAGGTTCCTGTTTGTAGAAGGCCATCGGGTCAATTAACAAAACCATGGCCGAGTCAATCAGAAAGCAGTCTATAATGGTGATGGCTTGTCTCATTTATCACAGCCCCGCTGAATATATAGAAAGCCCCTCTGCCTTTTCTCTGGGTCCTATTTATAAGTTGGTGCAATGCAGGCGAACATCTGTTAGAGCTTCTTTTTCTCATTGAGTCTTACGTAATGGCCGTAAATCCCACTGGAACAGCACACGAGTTTCTTACATGATAATCTGAATATACAAGGAGGGGAACTTAGCTCGTACACTGGTGATGACACGTCTCCAACACACCATCCAGTCCTGTACAAAGTACATAGAGCTGCTAGAATAAACCCCTATTCATGTACAAAGCATCTATGTGTGATATGGAGCCTGTGCTAAGTGTTCTACTATGCAGATCTGTTTCTGCACAATTTGTATTTGTTTTATCCAATATCTCAGAGAAATGGCAAACCATACTCATGGATAAATCGATAAATCGATAAATGCACCCTGCATTGGTAACCCAAGGGTCACTGACCTGGGTGAAGGACATCTCAGATCTGTATATGGATCTATTTCATTCCCCTCTGTTGATACATCTACTCATTTTTTATGCCCCAATAAAGGACATCATACGAAATATTGTCCTCAGAAATAGTGGCGTACACACAATCCATGGGGCCCCGGTGCAAAACTGATCTGTGGGCTCCTCCTCCCCTCCCCCCTTTTACCCTGACCCTCTCCCCCCTGACCGTGGCCCCCCTGACACATACATACAGACACAAACACACACCTCCCAACAGACACACAGACACATACATACACACATGCAGAGACACACACATGCAGACACATTCACACACAGACACACAGAGACACACACATACATACATACAGACACAGACACACACACATACAGAGACATAGACACACACACATACACACACATACAGACACAGACACACACATACAGAGACAGACACAAAACAGACACACACATACACACACACACACATAGACACACACACATAGACACAGACATACACATACGGAAACACACACAGACACACACATATAGAGACACACACACACAAAATGTTTCCTACCTTTTGTTACTTTCCCTGGGGTCCAGTGGGGGCTCAGCCTAATGGGAGTCAGAGTTCCCACTCTGACTCCCTCTTCCTTCCTGCTTCCTCCCGCGCGGGCTGATAGCTGAGAGGAGAGACCGGGGAGTCACTTCCTCCCAGCAGTGATGTCATCACAGGGGGCCCGGTCACGTTGTTAAAGCGCCCAGCGCTGACCGGGCCCCCTGACAATCCATATGCATCAGGTGGCCCTGAAAGCATGGGCCACCCGATGGACCCCTTAACATGCGGCCCCAGTGGTTTGCCGCACGGGCCGGAGCCGCAAAATGTGGCAGCTGGTACCTGGTTGCGGGGGTCCGCAGGGCGGCCAGGCCCCCTGGAGTGACGGGCCCGGTCAGAAATGCGACCCCTGCGACCGCGGTATGTACGCCACCGCTCAGAAATCTAATCTTCATCTCAATAAAGTGCAGTGTCCCTGTCATTTTAGCCCTGCAATCTAAAATATTGTCATTTAGTGGATACAGCAATGTTTTGATTGCACGACGAAATACAGGGAGTCTTCCTGAAAGCAATTAGAGGGTGCTTCTGCAGCAACCGATTTGACTTGGTTTTGTGACGTTCAATGTCGTCAAATGCTGATCATAGGGAAACATTGAAGGCAATTCTTCCATATGAGAAGAATTTGATAGGACAAGCGTGGCGCTTGACTTGCATGTGCTATTTCTCCCTAATGCATCTTTCTTAGAAGCATTCAATTGGCAGAGGAGCCACAGAAGCATCACCTGCAGGATGACGTTACAGGAGGTGACCCAGGCGGCAGCTCTGAGCAATTCTCACTGATGGAAAATAGATAAGTAAAAAACATAAAAACATTTCTTCTCTTTTTTTCATTTAATTTAACGGGGTTCCTGAATCTACATATCCTATTGCTGTAGTGTTCCTTTAGCCATAATACTGCAGGTTCCCATTCCGTATAGCCTAAAGCTGCAGATATGTCATACATGTACTGCACATGTAATTTGTGTATGTGCTCCTGTGTATGATCTGTGCATGACGGCCTGTATGTAATGTGTGTATGTGAGCTTGTTCATAATGTACGTAGGAGATGGTTGGGTAGGTGAATGTGCCTGCATTGCTGGATAAATATATGTAATTTGGTTATTGATGTGAATGTAAGTAGGTGGGTGGTTGTATGTAACTCTATGGGAATATGTAACAGGTTACGTAACTGGGTGATGGTATGGCAGTATGTGACAGGGTACATGACAGGTGAATGTAACTAAATAGCGGCTGGTGATGGGGGCTTGTGAGAAAGACAGAGTGGGTTCTCATTACAGCCACACGCGTTGTTAACAAGCCTTGAGTGGGCGACTGTAAAAAGAGCTCCCCTCCAATACGCCAGATTCTTTCTGCTTATCAGAGGCTATACAGGGTTATTCTCTAACATTTTATGGCAAATATAGTCCAAATAAAAAGTCATCTATGTTTTCAGTTAAGTTATTTCGGCAGAGTATGTTTATTTCACTTTGAATCCCCCACAATTCACCTTTTAAAAGAACTCCAGGTACCATAACAAGAAAAGTTGGCTTTCCATCGCCAGTCCTTGTTCTCCGCATACACATACACTTTTAGAAAGTCAGCTTAAGGAAGCCACAGCTAAAAGGCAGAGGCGCCCCTAATTGGCTTTCATTGGTCAGCTGATGTACTAAACCATTCAGTAGCTCCCCATTCATAAAATGGCTTGAGAAAGGTACGTACCTTTTTTTCTGAAACTGGGTGTGGATGGGACAGCTAAGAACAGCGTTGGACGAGCCAATTTAGGGGTTAAACCATTCGTGAACGGCTTACCTCCTAAAGTTAAAGAAGTGTCAGAGACCTCCTTGCACCATAACAACTTTATTTTGATTAGGTTGTTATGGTGCCCTGACTGTTCCTTTTATGAATAACCCTGTTTGAGTTCATTGTAGAGGAATGCACTGCATTCAGAGTGTTAAAAGCAAATCTTGTGGAAAAAGTGAATATATATCAGACACATGAGGAAACTAGAGACATTCCAGGCAGAATGCTAACTCAGCATACCCTAAGCCACAGAAGACATTCAGCGTTTTCTACGGAACTTTGTGTACCATGATATAACACTAAAACAACGCTAATATAAATCCTGTGCATTAATATAAAAAAAGTTAATTACGCAATTATTAAGAGCTCTGTAACAAAGCTGTGCTCTTCTCTACGCATCACAGAAGTGCTCACCATTTTGAAAGCCCCCTTTTCACGCCTGTTATGTTTAATGGATACAGTTATTGCATGAAGAATACACCAGTGAATATGAGCTAGCAGTTACTTTGAATATACATGTCTGGCATTAGCTGAGCAAAATTCAAGTCATTCACTAGAGTGTGACTTGTCAGGAATTAAATGTGAATTTCAAATTTCAGGAACGAAATATCTCACACGTTCGTGGCTAATTATCATAAACATTATCAGCTGTATTGATCTGCTGTAGCACCTCTCTGGAGAGGGAAGACTTCTTAGAGTCCATATGTAAAGTTTGGCCGCTCCAGAATAAGCCCCAGTTGGCTGCTGCACGACGGTCGCGTGGGCAGTGAAATATAACCTTAAATGGGTATAGTTAGTCAGTGTCCACAACTGTGCTGTATGACAGTGTGAGAAGAGAGCAGCTGTGGGCCAGAGTGACAGTGAGGAGTGGGAGGGAGGGACGGGGACAAACTGACCATGCTGGGACAGTGGAGGGCAGACGGCTTGCTAGGAGAGGAGTACAGAGATGTGCTTGCCCATAGCAGTTTGGGATCCTGTTACAGTAGTGTTTCCATACTTAGAAAGCTGACTAGAATAATTAGGTACGCATCCTGGGCCCTGGGGGAGTAGGGAGCATCCTAAATTTACCCAAGGGCGAGCAAGGGTATAGGCGAACCAGCTCTAGAGAGAGGACGGGGCGATGTGGGCTTTCCC
Organism: Pelobates cultripes; assembly: GCA_933207985.1. Taxonomy (NCBI): domain Eukaryota; kingdom Metazoa; phylum Chordata; class Amphibia; order Anura; family Pelobatidae; genus Pelobates; species Pelobates cultripes. Next base: position 139,983,059 of record OW240918.1, read on the forward strand.
CTCGACCTTATCTTTAGGATGCCAAGAGATTTACAATAGAAAGAAGAATGTAGTGCGTTTCTCTCTGGAAGGAGTTCCTCAAATACAGAAGAGGAAGAAGGGTTAATTAATATTACTCGGTATTCCAAATGCACATATTAGTGACGGGTAACCTTGGCACTGCAAAGGGCATTTCCATAATGCTCAGCCAGCCACGTGCAGGGCCGAGATCAGCCATTATTATATATATATCATACATTATTATATTTATAGTCATTTACTTGGTGGCAATATTATACATGCAATGCCAAGCATGCGTGTCACGTTTCAAGAAAAAAAAAAAAATTAAATTAAAATTCCTTCGGTTGATTTATTTTAGTTTTCACAGTGTATGTTAACAGCACATTATTTAAGTAATTAAGGAATCGCAATTATTTTATAGGGTCTATATTTTCAATCCTTATAAAAAAAAAAAAAAAAAAAAGGTTTGGCCCGTGAAAGGAGCACTCAAAATGCATTGGAGGCACATCTAGGAAATGCCAGTAAACATGAATTGTAAAATATTTTGTGCCCACAAACAACACTGTGCAAACTTTAAGGGGGGAAGGGGGACACAGATACTTTATATTGTAGAATGTTTCACTATTAATATATATCAACCAGTATAAATGGGAATCTACTTGGCTTTAACCCTTTGAGTACCTCAATGTATTAAAGGAACACTCCACTGCCCAGACCTCCACCCCCCCCCACCCCCCCAAAAAAAAAAAAAAAATCACTGTTCAGCTGAAGTGCTTTAGGGGTGTGGAGTTTCCCTTTAAGCACAGCCAGCAGAAGAGGTGACCATTGCATTCTTTGAAGGAGTTGCCCTTGATTCCATGCATCTGGGGTGGTTTCATACAAAGAGCTGATGGGTTAACATACTACCAGTGGCCATTAGATAATGGAACCACAATACCACAGGAAGCTATTCTGAACATCTTCCATACATCGTAAAACAGCGGCATCTAATGTGTAGATATCTAAAATTTGCATAACTAACACGATATACGGCCTCATCTAAGAGTGACAAAGCATCAGGAGAACGTCAATCCCAACATCTGGAGACATACTTTTTGTTAACTCAGGGCTAGCAGGTTTCTTATTTTTATCCACATTATCTAACAAGATGCCAGTCTGTGCTCATTTACATGTCAAGCTTGGAACTCTGGGAAAGTTATGGAAACATACTTTCTCGAGTTTCTGTGCCAAAAGAAGACTTTCAAAGTCCAACTTGAGGTATGACGGTGCCCAACAGTAATGTTTTTATTTCATTGTGGTAAATTATATTGTGTTTGGTCTCACCACAATCTTTTTGTCACCAAGATATCTGTAGGTTAGATTATAATTAGAATCAGTGTCAGAATATACATATGGAAAGTTACATATAACTTTTTTTTTTTTTTTACAGATGATGCCACTTTAGTTGGGCCCCCCTGTCTACTTCTCAGCACGTGAGAGGTGAAGGAAAAGCCGGGGTGACCATGTACCCAGCAGATAATGCTAAGGTGTCATGTACAGGCTCAGAGCTTAAAATATCAAGTACTACACCACTAGCCAGTCATTAAGAGTTACTAGCCACTGCAAGCCTGAAGGGTCCATGACACACTCTGCAGAGGTAAATTTCTACTGGTTAGGGTTAACTTTTCACTTACCTATGACGACTGTTTCTTTTTAATCTAGAATGTAAATGGCCTCCGTTCTACTTACTATTGCTGTATGAGTAAAATACAGTATTGCAGTCAATCTTCAGATACCATATCTAAAGAATCTCATTGAGGAAGTCATTTATAAAAACACATAATTAGCTAGTATACAAAGTAACTATTAACATCTCCAGGAAGCACATTAGTAGGAAGGAAATGGTCTGAGAACCATATTCCCTCTTTGAGGAGTATCGGTCTCTGCACTATATTTATGGGAAGGGTGGTGAATGCATAAAATATACGTCCATGAGAACTGATTGATGTTTCAACAAAAAGCAAATTAAGATCCTGAGAGTGATGTGCAGGCTCACTCAGAAACGTATAAAGTAAACTGATTATTATACACAGACAGTGGATTGATTGAGATAGGCGCCTAATAAAAAGACTCCGAAACGTACATTATTATTATTACTACTACATAGTAGAGTGATTGAAGCTGTGGTCTTCAAGAACCACTATAAACCGAGATTCAGTAACCATCATCACTTCCTGTTCTACCACGTAGCCACCATAAACTGTGATTGCAGAAGATAAATAACATACCAGTGTGACCCATAGAACATGTTCATGATCATGTTACTAACTAAATGCAATATCGATGTACACCGGGTATAAAAACCCTCGAACCCAAACTACGCAGGAAGCAGATTGGCTCATACCCAGCAGACTGACTCACATTCACTAATTTCCAGCATATTTCAGAAGGTCTTTTAACAGTCTACTCAATAGTTGGACTGTCCTGGCCCTGCTGGTCTGGAGCACATTTGAAAGCTCTAACACCCCAGTTGGAGAAGTCAAGACTTTAAATATTTCTCTAAATTGACATTCAACCTGCGTAATTAATCAGCATATCATGATTAATGTTAGATGGACACTTCCTGATCTCACATTCCAAATCCAAGTTATTCTGATTAACCAAGTCTAAGAATTTGTATATAAAGGATATCCGTCATGTGACCATCCCTATTGGAATGTCAAGCTTTTAAACAGTTTTCTTTTACACTGTGATTCACTAGAACAAGTTTCTCAAAGCCCAAATCCTTATTAACCTCAAACATGTATTTCTGCAGAGTTTTCCAACATGACCTAAATGGTGGAAGGCCCAATTTACTTGTTCTCCTTTTCTGATAAATTCTGTATCTTACAAGGAGGAGATCTTTAGCTTCAAAGACAAACATTGCTCTTCTCCCACACCCGTCCATAGAAGTGACCTTTCTGATTTGTTCCCACAGGACTCTAAATAGGATGCTTACATGATAATGCATTCAATACACAAAGTTGGGAGGATGAGATAGGATGCATTTATATGACTGGTTTGGGGTTTGATAGAACGGTGAATGTGACTAGGTGGGTGGCTAGATGATAAGTGGGACAGGGCTGGGAGAGCGCGTATGTGTCTGGAGGATGCTTGTCAGAATGCTGCTTACTGGGTTGCGTGTTGGTGGGTGGTTGCTTGTTATGTTGTGGATGTAGTGGTGAATAGGGACTTTAGGGGGGTAATGGCTATTGGGGGGTATAGGACGTGTAGTGGGGAAACAAGAAATGTAGTGAGAGCACAGGGACTATTGTGGGGCAGATAATAGGTATAGTAGGGTGACTGGGCTATAGTGGAGGAATAGATGCTGTAGTAAGCAAAATAGGGGAGGCAGTAGGAGAATATTGACTATTGTGGGATGGATAGTGAGTATGGTGAGGTGACGGAGCCATAGTGGGGTGACACGGGTTATAGCAGCTATTGTGAGGAAATAGGGGCTGTAATGGGAGAATATGGACTATTGTGGGGTGGGCATTGTGTATGATGGGGTGACAGAGGCTGTCATGTGGTGATACAGGCAATAGAGGGGTGATAATGGCTGGTGTGGGGGGACAGGGGCAGTAGAGGTAGGATATGGAATATTGTGGGTATAGTGAGGTGACAGGGGATGTAGTGAGAGAATAGGAGCTGTAGTGGTTGGATAGGGACTATTGTGGGGTGGATGGTGAATATAGTTGGGTGACAGGGACTGTGGATCCAGCCCTCTGCAGCCTCTACCCCTCCTCCCCCAATACAGCCCATCTCACCTCACTATAGCCCCTGTAGGGTCTGTAGTAGGGAGTAGGGGCTCATTTAGGTAAATCCTGATCCTTGGTGGTTCCGGTGGGAGATGCAGCATGTCTGCCCCCCTCCTGGCACTCACAGCTTCTACTAGCCGGAGCTGGGAAATGTTGCCATGGTTACCAGCGGCAACGCTCTGATTCAGTGCAAAGGAGATGGAGAGCAAGTGCACCTCTCCAGTCAGTGCCGGCCCTGCAGTGCTCGGCCAGGAAAATCTATCACATTTGGCCCACCAGCCCCCCCCTCCTGCCTGGGCTTGTGGCATATCTAGTTATGTTTTTAAGATGGTGGAGAGGTAGCCTAACATACATCATGGGTACAAACATTGATCTATCGGATATGGTAGTCATTAGATTAATCAACATTAAAAAGGAGATATATAAAGAATAAATGTTAAAAAATGGTGCCATTGTGGAGCACAGTGCTAAATCTACATTCTATTGGTTTCCAATGTGATTGCACCTGTTTTGCCTTGATAAATCTCACCCTCAGTGCAGGTATTTTTGGTTCCTGACTTTTGACTCGACCTGTAGATTATCAGCAGTAGAATAAGTTGCCCTTGTCAGTGACGAAGGGCTGAGATGTCAACATCTAAACCCTTTGCCACATCAGGTCCGCGACCACGCTGTCTTTAGCGTTCATCAATGTACCTGAAGAGGAACCAACAGAACGTTACAATGAACGTACGTAACGGAGTAACATACTCCTTGTAACATCCATTACGACAAAACTTATCATAGAGCAACGTTCTGTTATGATTCCTGGACTGCACTGGGTTAATTAAAGTAATGTATTATGATATTTCCTAAGTTTCCTCTCACATGCTATGTAGGTATTATTTTTATTGAAAGAGAAAGTACCACCTAGAACTGCTAATGCCACCCACCGTCTGTGATTGCATCAGAGCTGCAGGTCACAGTTAGAGTGATGGATGAGGGATCATCGCCCGCAGCTCTGGAAATAAAAATAGGAGACTTGCCACCCAGGTCAGGTTCTTGGAGTCGATGAGGGATTTAGAAACCAAAAGTGCCCGGTAATGTAAAACTGCAGCTTAACTCAATAATACACCACAAAACTTAATCAGGCGTCCTAAATCTGAGACTCTGACCACAATTTAATGTGATTAATTCTATCTCTGAAAGATGGGTCCAGGCCAAGCGGAAAAATAAAATCAGTAAGGTGAATTTGAAGCTTGAAACTGATACAGTTTCTTCAAGCCTCACCCCATACCAAGCATATAGCCGACCAAACTCTGTACTGGCCAATAACACGCCTCTCTGTTTTTAAAACCAGAGGAACTTGCCTCAAAACTAAGGAACACACCCTAAAACAGAGAATGCAACATCTATTGCCCCAACACATTTATATGTTTTCGTTAAAGTCAATATGAAGACCTGTTCAAGCCTGACCATAAATCATAAAAGAGAGAATTCCCTCCATCAACGAGGTCGATTTATCAGAACATAATTCTGAGATTGCAGTAGTCTGCCCCTTGTCCAAGAGACCTCATTCTGTTATGTAAGTCTAAACACAAATTACTACAGCCCCCTCCACCAATTACCAGACCAGAGACACTGGGTGAAAGTCAGAACAACTGGCCACTACTCAATGACAGCGAGACTGTGCCTATTATAGATTAAACTCTGTCTAATTCCAGATTTGCACTAGAAATCAGATGAGCTCAACTGTACTTGTATCTAGTGCAAACGGTATCAGGATAGAGATACAAAATAAAAGCAGCAATTCTAAGAACTGTATGTACTACCCTATGTAACATAGGTAATGTCTCGCAATATTGCGCGTCATATTGACAGTACAGATTGCTCATACAAAATGGCCCATTTATTGTTAAATTTCCCTCCTTTCACAATGTTGTAAAGCACTGTGGAATAAGGTGGCGCTATATAAACACCAATAATAATACTAGTTTTTTAATTTATAAGTAATTCATAAACTAGGATAGAGGGGGAAGAGAAAGAAAAGGTTAATAAGGGGGATACCCACCACAATGGAGATCTTACGCTGCATTAATGCTAGCTAACTATAAGGAGGCGGCGTATCTTGCTACAATTTTTCAAAAGAAGGGATAGTATTGTAAAACCGTGTAGTTAAGTGGTCCATTAAGTGATTTTCTTGAATATATATATAGATTATTTTTTAAAACATAGAGGGAATTGGCTGTGTGAGATGCCATCTGTGTGTGCAAGGGGTGGGCCTGAAAGTATATATTTGAGAAATATCGTGTTTCCAAAATTGCTAACCATTTAATAGTTTTCATTGGTTCTTAAACCCTTTAATGTCGTACTGTCTGTAAAAGAGTCTCTTGGTTTGCCACCAGTGCGTCCATCCCGTCTCCCCCCCCCCTTTTTGGTGGCTCCCTCCACCTTCCAAAGCCATCTGTCACCCAGCACTCTGGGGACACCTCATGTTACACAGTGCAGTCAGCGTCAGCTGTTGTATCCTTGATCTGTGCCTTTCTAAATGCTACAAAGGAAAACGCACTGGAATTATTCATTATCTCTGGATAGTCCATTTGGAAGACCAAACTAAAGTGTTTTTCTCAGTTACTCTTAATGAGTTTTACCACAGACCCCAAAATGCTAAATGGCAACTATATTTAAAATCACTGTAAATATACCAATAAATAAATTTAAAAAAAATTTATAACAGAAGTAAATAATTCTACTTAACAAAATGAACAGCTGATTTTTCAGTAAAGACGATAGCTACTAAAATAAAATGTAAATGAATCGTGTTTGCAAAGTCATGTTACCAGAAAACTTGTATGAGCCACAACAATTCTGCATAGAAAGTGAGGATTTTTTTAATCTCTGTTTAGTGTAATATTTTCACAATACAAAAAGCACATTAGGACATGTTTTGGATAATAGACTTGTGCACAAATCCATTTCAAGTGCGCCGATAAAATCAGATACCATCTATGGACAAACTAATTCATTTGTCCTGATTTGAATAACAAATCGATTTGTCAGTCTAGAGATTGAAAGGCATTTGATTTGTTCGGCACATCTGAAGGGATTTGTACACAATTCTATTGGAAAAAGAGTAAATGACACGAGATTTGACGACAATCAATATATTATACAGCGCTACGGAATCTGCTGGCGCTATATAAATAAATAAAATAATAATAATTAGGTAAATACAATCTAATGAATGAAAAGCAAAAATATATAAATACATTTGCTTCTTACAGAACGTTTATGAACAATCATTCCCCAAGCTTTATAGTGCTCCATTAATCTGCTTTTATTTATCTGCATCTTTGTATGTGTAAGTGATTTAGTTCATTGTTTTTATCCCAATCAAATGGGCAGATAGGAACAGCGACTACACTTTGAAATTATTATCTGTTATACAGAGCTTATCAGGTCCTGTGACTACTTACTTTATCCAATGAATTTTGTTCATTAATCTTAGGACCGTGAAGAATTGACAGGAGAATTAGACATTTTAGGTCAAATTAGCTGAATTTGAAAATCATTCCAACTATTTTGGCATAACGTGTGCAAGTTTAATGTCACTTCCCCGGGATTCACGGCTTATTGAATAATCTGAAGAGTTTATATAGATGTATGTCAATATACATCATCAATGGCTCTAAATAAAAGATCAGCTTGACTCTCAAACACCCTAATTATTTTAGTAAGGAGCTACACTGGCTGTACTATAAGGGTTAATCACCAAACTGTGAAATGCCAGTAATTCAAATGGAACTCAGAGTGAACTTTAAATTTAAGACCAAAATAGTCTAACTGAGAATATAGCGGTCATTGAGAACTTTTCCGTTTGAATACTTTAGTCGATTCACTTGAATTTCTCAAAATCCACATTTAAGAGAAAAACTCTGAATGTGAAATCTGACGGTCTTCCAAGACGAACATCTGAGAGGAACTGTTTTTGCTGTGACACGGTATAGGTCACAGATTCCTTGCCTCATCAAAAGGAGGTCTAAAGTGACCTCTTTGATATTGATATTCCATTGGATGAGAGAACGCAGTCTGCCATTTAACACCATTGCTTTGCTCCAATACTTTTATGTGCATAGGATAATTAACTTCAGACACAGTACTCCCATACATTTAAAGTTATTGGATGGCAAAGCAAGACTTTTATATAAAGTTATCTTATAAATAAACACAGGCACAACAGTGTAAAAAAAAAAACTGTACAAGAAAACAATTAAAATTTTACATTGTAAATGTAATACGGATCAAGATATAAAAAAAAAAAAAAAAAAAAGAAGTGAAATGTTCAGCAATTATGAGTTTCTAGTGATAGGTACTAATTATTGGCTAGTTGCAATAAAGTCAATTGAATCCACTCAATGATATATATACACACACACACACACACACACACACAAGAAAATGTCCTGACATCTTTAGGACCAATAAATTAAATAATAATATTTCTTAATTAAAGGGTGAATAATTGGTCCTTTTTCTGGTTGTTAACTGCATCAACTAAAGTGATAAATCAATATTTACTCTCAATTTTTTTTTTATATATTTCTGAACTTTTTGATGACCCAAAGAACATCAAACAACACCTTTTCCACCCCATCATCTTGCCTGGGTTGTAACGTAACATACAGTGTCACTGACTTCTTCAGAAAAAAATATTAAATAAAAAAAGTTGCAAATCCCCCACTATGAAATAATTTGAAAGTCCTAGTTTAGAAGACAAAATCCACTGAGAACCTTTAACCAAAGTAACAATAAAGCCAACTATGAGAGTGGATCTTGGCCAAGCCTGTTAAGTGAGAAGCAGAGGTTATGGGGTGCAGGTTAAGAGTCCCTACCTGCATGCACAGTCAGGAAAAGGGCTGCAAAGAAGCAGCTAAGTAACCCTGGTCCTCTCATGGTGTCAGCCAGGAAATTTGGAACGCTGGACTGCTCTATATATACAGCAGCTGACTGAGAAAGGAGCAAGCGACACACACTGTCACACACGTCACACGCTGTCACACAGGTGGTCACAAAACCCATTGACACAGACACAGCTGACCTTTCCTGACACTCAACAGAAATGCAGCCCCGAGACTGCCTCAAATATTCATATTAACATTACTGTCTTATTTATATGATTGACCCTGGAAATCTGGGAAACCCGGAACTCCCTATACACAGGGCTTTCTTCTGTGTGTGTAAACCTGAAAAATGAATGGCAACATTTCGGCTAAAATATCTAAGTTGGAGAATTTGCAGTTCAGTTTTCAGATCCTTCAGTCTGCATTCCACATACACAGCAGTGACTGACACTATATATATATATAAATAAATAAATAAGCAGTATCTCACAAAAGTGAGTACACCCTCACATTTTGGAAATATTTTATTATATATTTTCATGTGACAACACTGAAGATATGACACTCTGCTACAATGTAAAGTAGTAAGTGTACAGCCTGCATATCTTATAAATAACGGTGTTACCGTTATGTATAACGGTGTCATGTGACTCGTTAGTGTTACAAGGTCTTGGGTGTGAATGGGGAGCAAGTGTGTTAAATTTGGTGTTATCGCTCTCTCACACTCTTTTACTGGTCACTGGAAGATGGCCTAGGCTATAAGAATATTGCCAAGACCCTAAAACTGAGCTACAGCATGGTGGGCAAGACCATACAGCGGTTTCACAGGACAGGTTCCGCTCAGAACAGGCCTCACCATGGACGACCAAAGGAGTTGAGTGCACGTGTTCACCGTCATATCCAGAGGTTGTCTTTGGGAAATAGACGTATGAGTGCTGCCAGCATTGCTGCAGAGGTTGAAGGGGTGGGGGGACGGCCTGTCAGTGCTCAGACCATACGCCGCACATTGCATCAAATGGTTCTGCATGGCTGTCATCCCAGAAGGAAGCCTCTTCTAAAGATGATGCACAAGAAAGCCCACAAACAGTTTGCTGAAGACAAGCAGACTAAGGACATGGATTACTGGAACCATGTCCTGTGGTCCGATGAGACCAAGATAAACTTATTTGGTTCAGATGGTGTTGAGCGTGTGTGACGGCAACCAGGTGAGGAGTACAAAGACAAGGGTGTCTTGCATACAGTCAAGCATGGTGGTGGGAGAATCGTGGTTTGGGCCTGCATGAGTGCTGGCGGCACTGGGGAGCTACAGTTCATTGAGGGAACCATGAATGCCAAGGTGATGGATTGGCCAAGCATGTCTCCAAACATAAACCCTATTGAGCATCTGTGGGGCATCCTCAAACAGAAGGTGGGGGAGCGCAAGGTCTCTAACATCCACAAGCTCCGTGATGTTGTCATGGAGGAGTGAAAGAAGACTCCAGTGGCAACCTATGAAGCTCTGGTGAACTTCATGCCCATGAGGGTTAAAGCAGTGCTGGAAAATAATGGTGGCCACACTAAATATTGACAGTTTGGGCCCAATTTGGACATTTGCCCATAACATTTCCACTTAGGGGTGTACTCACTTTTGTTGCCAACGGTTTAGACATTAATGGCTGTGTGTTGTTATGTTGAGGGGACAGCAAATGTAAAGTTATACAGACTGTACACTTACTACTTAACACTGAAGAAATGACACTCTGCTACAATGTAGTCACATGAAAAGATATAATAGATAAAATAAAATAGAGAAAAGATATAATAAAATATTTACAAAAATGTGAAAAACGTGAAGCTCCATTTTAGGATGATTGCTGAGCATCATGGGATTTCACATACAGCTGGATAGCTACTAACTGATTACCTTAGCTGTACAGACTATATACGATTGATAGGACACTATGCACCATAAGCACTGCAGATCATGGTAGCAGTTATGGTACTAGGGGGTCCAGCAAACCATTTTCAAGTGAACTGACATAAAGTGGAACTCTCCCTAGTACCCTGGGTCATCCCCTCTGCAGCTGCTTTGATAATACAGAGAGGTATCCATAGGGTTAGGGTGCATGTAGGCTTAACGTTATAGGGGTTCTTGGTTTTAGGGGGTAACTACATCAGTGTGATGGGAGTTACAATCCACGGCATCTTCATCTTCAATGGTCACAAAAATGAGTTGTACACCATTTTATCACCACACCTTAAAGGATTACTCCAAGTTCTATGAACACTCCAGTTATTTGAAGTGGTCATGGTACCTGGAGTTTGCATACACTTAGTTTAACCCCTGGATTTGTGAATGTGTAACAACGTCTGGCAGCGTCATTGGGGTGTCATTAGCATTAAAGGCTGACTAATGCCAGTTCTGTGCATCCTGGATGTCTCACAGTGGCGTCAGGTCCCCACTCCGTGTTACTTTGTATTCTCCTCAGCTTGTCTTTACCCTTTATAGAAAAGGTTACTCCAGGCAACCTTCAGCACTCCAGATGTTTTGGACTACATTTCCCATGAAGCTTTACCAGCATTATGTCTGGTTACCTACCCCTGCTCTAACCATATCCAGTTTTTTCTTAAAACACTGTTTTTTGGTTACAGTAAGACGTGCCTGCAACACAGGGTACAATTTGGCACATAAACTATAAACCAACAAAAATAACCCAAAGTGAAACAGATATTTCTTACCCAGGAAAGTGCTGTTATGGACTTGCCTACCAGTTGGTGCATCAGGTACACCTGAACGCAGGCAGCAGATGTAGTAAAAAAACAAACAAATTATATTTGATTCAAAAATATCCTGTCAAAATCCTATCTCCCACTATAGAGGGGAAAAACACATTGATGGTGCCCGATAAGATATCTCAGACTTTGAACCAACACACAAGGTATTGCCTTCCAGCGGCAAAGGGAGCTGGCGTTTTTTCAGGCCAGGAGTGCTGCAATTCGGCTCGAGTGCACAGAGCAGACAGTATCTCTTTGCTGACAGACCAGTAACCCCCTGACTGTTTTGCTGGCTAAAGTGCACCCCGTGTTTTATTAGTGGGAACTTGGAAACGAGCACCACATCTTGTAAGCGTTCCAACAAGGGGAATTTGGGATGGTTTCAATACATTTACTGTGTTACACTATGTTGCTATTTTTTGTGATTTTATTTAGGTGGATACAAAGTAACCTTAAAGTGATACAGAAATGGATGCAGTTTATGTGAAATTGGATTTCTTACACAGCGTGGTCAGTTAACCATCTATGCTGATCCCCCTCAATCTATATCCTACATTGGAACTTTCATTTTTTTAAGTTTGTGGTACCCTAGAAAATATTTTCCTAGGGGTTTATATTAGTGGGGTAATATCTGATTGATCCAAGGAGATATCTGACTGCTATTTTGGGGTCAAGAAGGAATTTATTTTCCTAGTTTGTTGCAAAATTGGAAGCGCTTCAGTCTGGGTTTTTTGCCTTCTTTTGGATCAACAGCAAAAACATATGCGAGGAAGGCTGAACTTGATGGACGCAAGTCTCTTTTCAGCTATGTAACTATGTAACATCTACTAAGCGCTGACACTTTAGTTGAAAAACTTAGTTTACGCACACATCCGTGTCGATGAACAGTAAACCCTTAGTTTACGCAGACGGGTGTATCGATGCACAGTAAACCCTTAGTTTAAACAGAGTCGCCTGTCAGTGCACAGTGCAGTCTTGCCTTACAGAAATTACAGCGGTTGTGACAGTTGCACCGAGGACCACCCTAATGTATAGCTCAATTGATAACAGTGTCGCCCGTGCTAGTTCCTATTTGCACTTAAGTTCTAAAGAGTTCAATAAGATTATCAATTGCATTTGTAAATAATCACACACACAAAAAAAAGGTATAAGTGTGATGGTGGCAAGTTAAAACTAGTTACATAGCTGAAAAGAGACTTGTGTCCATCAGGTTCAGCCTTCCTCACATATGTTGTTGCTGTTAGTCTCTCTCCATTTTAGTTTGTTGATAACTTAGTGAATAGAAATGACCATTTTGAAGGTTGAGCTTGCACTAAATATTATATTGAAAATAAAAAAAACCCATGCGTGCCCCCAAATTATATGCACTCTGTCCGCACACCTTAATGTACACATTCAGTACAGCAATGTGCTCACTATCCAGATCCTGGTACACCGTCGCTCAGCTGTGGCTGCAAATGTTTGAGATTCCCTGTGCCCATACAGTACAATTTGGCCTAATCTTCTTCCGCCTATACCAGCGATTCGGCCATAAATAGCCTTCCTGAGAGCAGCCATGTTTGCTTGTCTTACCAGTGCTGACACAATGTTACTGTATTTATCCTCTCGCCCTGACTCCCACCCCAGCTGTCCCCTCTCTCTTTCTTGCTATAAGGAATGCTGTTACCCCCAGAGGGCATTTTGGGATTAATTCCTATGGCTGCTACTGTAGTCAATTCCATCACAAACCAGCCTTTCACAATTAACTCCTGAAATGCCAAACCAGGGAAACTACATTTCTAGAAGAAACTCGCATGCTAATGACTATCACTGACATAATATATCTGTAGTCATTTTGCAAACAGTCGTTAAATTTTATATTCTTTTCAGACACTGCACACACACACACAACAAAAAAAACAAAAAAAAACACCACCCCCAAAAAATAAAACCGACAAAGTTTCTGGTTTTCAATGAATTTGGGGTTTACTCACTAAGTACTAGAAAGATTAAAACGGCAAAATTTAAACCCAAAAAATTTAGTTGCAAAATAAATGATGTGGGACACCAGGGAACTAAACCAGGACGGTGGGATATGAGCCAGAAAGTAAGACAATTGGGAGCCCTGTAACTATGTCATATATAGATGTCGAAAATGTAATTAAACCTGGTAGGAAGATAAAGACGACGTAGATGGGAGGATAACACCCTTAAATGGATTGGGGGGACTGAGGTGCACTGGGGAGAGTATAAGTGATGTACCAGAGAAAAGAGCACGGACAACACTAAAATGAGGAAAGGTCTAATGGGTTTATGAAATCAGTTGTTTTGGAATATACTTCCTACACTACTATTATTGCAGAACAAAGGAGAATCAGTACATGTTCTTAAAATTTCTTGACTACAAAATAAAATCTGAGGTGGGGTTCATACCACCAGAGCTGATACCATCGAGCAGTCAGCCTGCTCTACGTTATGTGAGTATATTTTATATATATCATTTTACACTTGGTTTTTACCTTATTAAGAGCACTATTGTTGCCCCCCTACTTTTGTTGTCGCTTGAGCTCCAGTTAATCCAAAAGACTGAAGATACCTACAATATATCCCGAAGTGGGGATTGTACCACTACAATCGCTAGATGCTAGAGCTGGCTATAGCTCTGCCAAATGTGAGTGCATTATGATTACCTCACCATAACCACTTTATATGATACATATTGCACTATTAGGTCCTTTTTCTCTCCCCCTCTCCGTTTCATATAAATGAATATCGGAGAGACTGATTATGGATACCATTCCCAAGCTTTAAGAACCCACATTTCTCGTTGAATATATCATCTGGTGTGAACCTAAAGGTTTTCTTTTATACCACTGGACTTTCTGTTATTGACGATATTCCGTTACTCCCTGTGGCGCAGCCCCGATCTATCTTTGTACATTCCTATACTACCACCCTGCACCCCCAAATAAAGAAAAACGAATTAAAACATACATTTGTTTCAGAACCCATGCCTAGCTCTCCCTGCAGAATGATCCTCTTCCGCAGATATCACTCATCTCTCACTGGAGGACTGATGGGAAAACATGAGTTGGACGGAGGTGTCAGACACCAAATTTGCACAGAATTGACATTACCCAGTCTGGAAACCTTGTTCCATGCAGGCTAATGACACAGAAGGAGATAGAGTTACACCTCTGGTCACAGAAGGGTTAAACACTATGTGCGTTTCAATTCAAAATGCTGCGCATACAGACACCATGACCACTTCAAATCACTAAAGTGTAACTCTTTAATGGAAATGGCTCTGTAACAATTTCTGTGAAAGGTTTGGCGTTTGGAACCTTCTCCCTCACTGATACAACCCAACGAGCTGCAATTAAGACGGTTAATTAAACACAATGGTTGTTAACCTCTGGGTCAGCAGCCAAATTTGGGTCCCAGTATTATTTCAGTTAATCCATAGTGGCTAGAATAGGAAGCTCATATTAATCAGATCCCAAGCAATTGCCCACAATACATTGCTATCTCCAGTGAAGTGAAGATTCTTTGATATAGATATGAAGGAGGGCATAATTATAAATGTATAAAAGTTATTGTAAAATTAAATACATCATACTTGGGGGGCGGGGCCTGACCGCCGAGCTGGATGGACGTGGGGCACCTCGGCTCCTGAATAAATCTCCTATAACCAGCCTGAAATGAACTTTTCTCCCCTGAAAAACTACCATCCGGCAGTTACAAGAAAGCTAAGCAACCACTCACATTATCCGGGTTAGCCCCCGTCCTACCGGCAGCGATGTATGCAGTGCAGTTGGGACTGTGGCCTGCCGTGAGGCTCTGGCGGGAGAAGCGGCCGATCTCCCGTGCTTAGTCCGGCGGGACCTCTCTCACACCTACTAAGGGCCCCGTTCTCCCCCCCTGTGGGCCGGGGGGGTTATCCCGGACCTCACCGGAGGGGCAGAGACCACCTCCTCAAACCGAGCGGTGAACGGACCAAATGGAGACCTCACGGCAAAATCCAAAATGGCCGCCGCGACCATTACAAACCGGACCACAAGCTCCCATCTACAGCATTGGAGACAACACCTCTCACTGCTACCGGCGGTCCCGAGGGCACCCAATTTGGACTCTCACTCCACCCACACAAAGAGGAACAACGGACACAGCAGGCTCCATCTTACATGCCAGGCTGATACCAGCGGAATCACAAGCACGCCCCTGACCACCAAGTACCTAAGCCCTCGAGCAAATGGCGGGAACCACAGGGGACTTGATCATGGCCAGGACGCCAGCCGACTCAGCACTGCTGCAAGAGTAACAAAGCGACTGCTAACAATCTATACTCAATTATAGCACTGCATATTATTTTGTTTACCATCTCCTTGTTTCTCTTTTTTGCTTTTACTATTAATGATTTTAATACTGCAGAACTGCATAGAAAAATGCCTAAGCACACATATGCGCTTAGTCCGACAAGCGCAGGGACTCTCTGCCCCCTGGTGGTCACTCTCAAGCAGTGTGGAGAAATCCACACTTGACATTATTTTATATAGCATGTACCTTAATAATCGTTATTTGTACTTTAACTGCCGGGATCAACATGTCTTGCTAGTAGAAATCTTAATGTTCTTCATATATGAGTATATAAATTGTCTCTCCACTACCGTTTTGAGAGCTGCAGTGTGAAATAGACCCCAGTGGTAACAAGCTTTTATGTCTCATCTATACCATGCCTTGTTTAAGCTTCACTAGCATCCACCATGTCTGGCTTTTAAAATTGTCAGCAATACTGCTCCTTTTATTGCCCCAACACGTTGCATGCTCTTGCTTTGTCTTCCGGTAATTGCATAGCTAGCCATGGTGAACCAGCTTGACATATACCTAACTGTTTTCTTCTTTTACCTTAAAAAAATGTATGCAAACCTAACTAGCCACACACCTGTTATAACTATGTTCATTGAGCCTGCTACAGCTGTTGTGGCGAAACAGGCACTGTTGTACTTTACCGCATACCAAAAATAAAGAATTATAAAAATTAAATACATCATACTTAAAGAACAGGTCACTGAGCTAATTTTTCAGTTCAAAAAATTGGTGTCTATGCTCATGTAATTTGCATTACTTGGATCCCTGGCAGAAAAAGGGGTTAAGAACCATTGATTTACTGAATGTAAAATGGTTTAGGTTAAAGTGTTTGCAATGCCATATTCAGCTCAAATAATTGTAAATACTGCTCCCTGCTGGCCATGAAGGGGTCAGCATTGGCATTTTAGAGGTGAGGAATGGAGGGACAAATTAAAATGGGATCTATAAAACCTGTAATACTCTGTACAAGTAGAAATATTTTCGTGATATTAAATAAGTGATAAATAAGGGATGCAGTTTCTTTAGATTAAAACTCTTACCAAGCCAAGCAAGCAGTGTGCTGTATCTGTACGCCACAAAAAAAGTAGTACATGCAAACACCACACTGACTGGCCATAGGGAGAAACTATAGAAGATTGGAGGAGGGAAACAGGGGGATAATGCCGGCTGAGATTCTGAGAGTGATAGGCCAATGCAGCTGCAGTGAAAGACTTTGGCTATTCTTTCAGAGACATTTAATAACAGGAGAATAAACTGGCTGAGATGATGGGAGTTCTATTCCAATGCAGATACTGGACCAGCTGTGGCCTTTTCCAACAGTGACAAACTATGGCAGTAAAGTAGAAGGATATACAGTTGTAATCAAAATTATTCAACCCCCACTGAAAAAGGTTTATTGTCAAAATTTACAGACTGTCAGCTGTTTGCAATGAACAAATTTAACAAACTCAATTGAAATAGCTCAACACAACAAATGCTTCAAGTGGTTTTCCCAAATTCAGTTGAAAAACAAAAATGGAGCTTATAATGACTTCTCTAGTCTAGAAAATTATTCAACCCCCTGAATAGAATCTCCCACAACAGCACAAATATGCAAAACAGGTGTTACATAGGCTGAAAAGAGACATGTGTCCATCACGTTCCGCATTCCTCATATCTGTTTTTGTTGTTGATCCAAAAGAAGGCAAAAAAAAAATATTATCAGTTTGAAGCACGTCCAATTTTATAACAAACAAGAAAAAAAGTCCTTCTTGATCTCAGAATGGCATTCAGATTTATCCTTGGATCAAGAAGTTATTACCCTACAGTTTAAAAGTTATATCATTGAATATTATGGGTTTATTTATTTATTTATAAAATATTTTACCAGGAAAGATACATTGAGATTTCTCTCGTTTTCAAGTATGTCCTGGGTCCACAAATCATTGCATTGTTACATTAGGTACAACAAAATACAAAAACAATATCAATACACAATATATACAAAATTTAACATAGAACAGGCAGGAAATATATAATCAACCATGACAGGTGCATTCTATTTTGAGGTATGTAGAGAGGGACCTCTTAAATGACTTTAGGTTTAGGGAAGATTTTAAATTCTGCGGGAGGTTGTTCCATAATTGCGGTGCTCTGAAGGAGGAGGAGGATCGGGCTGCTTTCTTTTTGTATTGAGGTAGACTAAGTAAAGTGCATGAACTGGATCGGAGCTTATAGAAAGTGGGAACAGCTGGGGAAAGCATTTTGTTCAGGTAGGGTGGGAGTTTCCCAGAAAAGCTCTTAAAAACAAGGCTGGAAAGATGAAGGGTGCGTCTGGATTCCAGCAACAGCCAGTTTAGTTCATTTAGCATGTCACAATGATGGGTCCTGTAATTACATTGTAGCACAAATCGGCAGAACGAGTTATACAATGTATTGAGTTTATTAATGTGGGATTGCGATGCAGATGCATAGACTACATCCCCATAATCAATGATTGGCATCAGCATTTGCTGTACAATCTTTTCCTTTACTGTAGGGCTTAGGCAGGATTTGTTTCTGTACAGGGCACCAGTTTTGGATAAAGTTTAGCTGCAAGCTTTTCTATGTGCAGGCCAAAAGATAGATTGGGATCTAACATCATACCCAAGTATTTGAAAGAGTGGACTGCGGTCAGTGTGCCATTTGAATTTGTTTTGATTGATAGGTGGGAATTGTGTAATTTGTGTAATTTCGGTACTGTTCCAAAGATCATTGTGACAGTTTTGTCAGTGTTCAGGAAGAGTTTGTTTTTTGCAATCCACTTTTCTACCTCTGTAAACTGGTCTTGGAGCAAAGCCTCAAGTTGCGGTAGATCGGATTTGCTCGCATAGATTACCGTGTCATCTGCGTACATTTGATGATTGGCAGACGTTAGGCAGATCATTTATAAATAATGTAAATAGTAGGGGGCCGAGAATGGAACCCTGGGGAACACCACACGTGACTGGGAGAGGGAGGGAGTCACTGTCAGAAATGGGCACATATTGCGAGCGATCCGATACATACGATCGAAACTTGTTTAGAGAATGATCACCAATACCTGAGTTTTCGAGTTTGTGCAGTAGAATGTCATGGTCTACTGTGTCAAAGGCCTTAGCAAAATCAAGGAAAATAGCTCCAGTTAGGACTCCTTGTTCCATGCCAGTTTGGATGTCATTGCAAACTTTTAGGAGGGCAGTTGTAGTGGAGTGATTCTGGCGAAAGCCCGATTGATCAGGGGTCAGATAGTTAAATTGTTGGTAGTACTCACAAAGTTGCGTATGGACACATTTTTCTAAGATTTTTGACAATACCTGGAGCAATGATATTGGGCAATAGTTAGAAACCAAAGTAGTGTCACCACTTTTATGGATAAGTCAGTCTTCCAGAAGGCTACCTGTTTCAAATGGCCATGGAACAGCTGATG
Organism: Pelobates cultripes; assembly: GCA_933207985.1. Taxonomy (NCBI): domain Eukaryota; kingdom Metazoa; phylum Chordata; class Amphibia; order Anura; family Pelobatidae; genus Pelobates; species Pelobates cultripes. Next base: position 140,002,240 of record OW240918.1, read on the forward strand.
GAGCTCTGAGTTCTATGCTGGACTGGGTATGTTTAAAAATCAGACTGTGGGAGAGAGATGTATATTAGGGTCAGATGGGCTAAGAGATGGGGGGGTGCATAGATGGACATTTGATTTAAGGAAAAACAAAAGCAAAGATTGAGAATTACAGAGATATGACAGAGGTATTTAAGTAGGGAAATAACACCATTAAACAAGGAACAGGAAAGATATATGGGCCTGAGCTGGTTAAACTATCTTTTAACATGATGGACAGAGACAAAGGTGATAAAATACTTTGCATGATTAGCACAGGCTATAGTTTCAAAGACATGAAAATGTATACATTGAAAAGAATAAAACTAAATAATATTTACTAAATATAAAAACATACACATACAACAAAATTAACAGGGTACGTAGAAATATAATGAAATGTCAGTCTTCCAGAAGACTACCTGTTTCAAATGGCCATGGAACAGCTGATGGAGCTCTGAGTTCTATGCTGGACAGGGTATGTTTAAAAATCAGACTGTTTCAAATGGCCATGGAACAGCTGATGAAGTATGCATCTAGTTGCGGTTTAATCATCCGTACAAACTCTGACAAAACCACTTCTTCAGGGAGAGAATTCCATATCCTTATTGTTCTTACTGTAAAAAAAAATAAAAAAAAAAAAAAACCACCTTCCCTTTGCCTTAGACAAAATCTTCTTTCTTCCAATCTAAACGCGTGACCTTGTGTCCTATGTAAAGTCCGGTTTGTGAATAGATTTCCACACAATGGTTTGTGTTGGCCCGGGATATATTTGTATAATGTTATCATATCCCATCTGAGGTGCTGTTTTTCTAAACTAAAGAGGTTTAAATTTGCTAACCTTTCTTCATAGCTAAAATGTTCCATTCCTTTTATTAATTTTGTAGCCCGCCTCTGCACTTTTTCTAGTGCCATAATATCCTTCTTTAGAACAGGTGCCCAAAATTGCACAGCATATTCAAGATGTGGTCTTACCAGTGATTCATAAAGAGGCAAAATTAATTACCTTTTTTATACATGACAATACATTACTGGCCGTAGCCACTGCTGATTGACATAGCACACTGTTGCCTTGTTTGTGGTCTATAACAATTCCCAAATCCTTCTCGTGTGTTGTTATCCCGAATTCCCTGCCATTTAGGGTATAATTATCTTCTGCATGGTTTATCCCGAAGTGCATAACTTTGCATTTTCAACATTAAATTTCATCTGCCATTTAAGTACTATCTTTAAGCCAATGTTCTACCCAAGATCAATCATTTTCATCCAGACCAATTTCTATGAGTTTAAACACTCACCTATTGTGTGGATCACATCCACTGCAACACCCTGATCTCTACTTCGAGAGTGTGTTCTGGAGAGTTTATTTCTGGTTATTGACTTTGGCTTCGTTTGACTTCCCGGTTTTCTGGTATCCTTGACTTTTGACTTTCCATCATTGTTGTGTCTCATTCTGTGTCCCCGACCTCGGCAAGTATCCTGACTATTCTCTGGTACGTTAAGTCCGGCCATTCTAAGGCCTGGTAAGACGTTACCTTTGGTACTAGGTGTGATACAGTTCTGCGTGCTGGATCAACTAGTATCCTGACACGAGTCATTATGTTTTAAAGCTGCCCTTAACTTATTGAAATTGGCCTTTTTAAAATTATATATTCTAGTATACTCCATGTGCTTTTGTTTGTTTATTTCAAAAGGACACTATATTGTGATCACTATTTCCCAAATACTCCCCCTACTTGAATGTTGGTCAAAAGATCAGCATTGTTTCTTACAAACCAATCCAGACAAGCGTCCCTTTCTAGTTGGTGCTGGTCAGTGGTGTATCCTGGTTTTGTGCTGCACTTGTTAAATTCATATTACAACTGGTACAAGCACCATGGACGTATTAGCCGCGAGGCTAACTAGGCATTTGCCTTGGGCATTTGGGGGGCGGCTTTTTTTGCCGCCCCCTGGAAAATGCTGCCCAAGGCAAATGCCTTGTTTGCCTCGCGGCTAATACGTCCATGGTGCTTGTACCAGTTGTAATATGAATTTAACAAGTTCAAAAAACTAATTCCCTTTGTTAAACTACTTGTCCCTCTATCCAAATTTATGTCCGGGTAATTAAAATCTCCAATAATTTACGTGTTACCCAGATTTGCAGCTTTCCCAATTTGCTCAAACAGCTGTTGTTCCTCATCAATATTAACATTAGGTGGTTTATAACATATCCCAACCAATAACGGATTTCCCTTCTTTTCCCCCAAGCAGATATTTACCCTTAAGCTTACACATTTTTCTCATCCCATCCTATTGCTTTAGATTTGGCTTTAAAGGGATTCTATAGAGCCAGAAAAACAGCACTGTAGAATCCTGCAGTGCCCCCTCCCTCACAACGCTAAAGGGGTTAAACCCCTTCAGTCACTTACCTGAATCCAGTGCCAATGTCCCTCAGCTTTGGGACAGGCTCTGCCCTCGACATCAGCCAGAGGGGGAGACCTAATGCATCCCTCTCCTCAACGCTTTAAAAGCTCCTCCAACCTTCTAGCCATCTTGTCCCCCAGCACTGCAGATCCTCTTCCATTTAGGTGCAATCCATCACGGCTATAAAGGTTGTACACAAGCGTAAAATCGGCCCGGTGGGGTCTCAAGCAGACATAATCAAGGGCTTCATTAGTTGCACCATGTGTGCTTGAGCTGGAACACTTGAAATACCTGGACTAATTTTGAGTCTGGAGAAGTCATAAGTCACATTTTCAGTTGAATTTTGGGGGAAAGAGAGGAGAGAAAAAGAAAGACATGACAACACACACACACTTCATGAAGTTATAGAAATTAAAACAATGTTGTATATTTCAGGTCTTTTCACTGATATTGTAGCATCTATTTTGCTTTTTTTTTTTTTATACTTGCACAAACAGCAAAATATAAGGATTTTAAAAACGAAATCTTACAAAAATTACACCTACAGGGTTAAAACAAACACACCCATGTCCCCATGTATCCCAATAAAACAACAGACACAAGATTTCTAGAAAAACAAAGTACAAACATTTTTATTTTGTTTCTTTACAAAGGCTTATGCCTTGCAGGATTTTTTTTAGGTCACTTTCTTAACAAAATATAAAATAGCTTTTTTTTCTCCTCAATAAACACAAGAGCTAAAATTAAAAAAAAAACAAAAACAATTTTTTAACCCAGACTCCACAAAGTTTGACATTAAGGGGAGGAGTGCTGAGGAAGGGCTTACGTCTGAGGATTCTTGACACTGTTCAAAAGAAATGCTGAAAATAGAGCAATATGCAGAGTTTATACTTCCTACATTTCTGTTTAGTGCGGTCTGAATTCAAGGGAGGGTGCCGATACCATCATACTACAGATATTACATACTTTATGCACATTACTTGTTATTGCAGCAGTCCATTGCACAGCCAGTTAGCACTGTGACAAATTTTAAAAAAACAAAATTGAAAAAAAAAAAAAAAAATATATATATATATAGTTTCAAAATATATACTTTTTAAAGAAATTTTCTGTTTTTTTTTTTTGTTTTTTTTCGGTCACCTCAATGACATTTTAGGAAAAACAAATTGAATAAAAGGACTACGAGAATCAAATTCAGATTGAGAAAAATGTCATGTCCAAGTAATGGCCCTCAGAATGTATCACATTTGAATTAACCAGCAAGGAAATGATGAAACAAGAAAGACTGAGCAATTGATCAGACGTCAGGCCACTTTACACATCTCTAAACCGTGTTTGTGGAGGGGTAATGAGGGGATACGGTCTCCCCTCACAATACAGGTGTATGCAGGGGGCTCACAAACATATTTAGCAACACACACACACACACGGTTATTCAATGAAGTGAAAATTCTAAGAGAATTTCACATTTAAGATCAAAATAGTCAAACTATAAAAATTCTCTAAGCTAGTTTTAGTTTGGCTACTCTGGCCTTAAATTCACTCTGGAGTTTCACTTTAGTAAATAAACTTGTTACTGTGTATGATGGGGGGGAATGGGGAGCAGCAGGTGTAATTTATATAATAATTTGAGTATTTAAAAAAAAAAAAAAAAAATCTGCATTTTGCAACATTGTATTTTTTTTTCCTTCAGTTTTTGTTTTGTGCAGGGGAATAAAAAAAAAAAATTATATATTTTTACAAAAATTCAACCACACAAAACAAAATCCCGTTAATCAGCGGATTCCAAACAGGACTTGCAGCCGCATATGAAAACATAAGTTTACTACTGGCAAAACAATTCCAAACAGACAGAAACTAGAATAATTGACAATTTTAAGTGCTTCAGATTTGAGAGAGAAAAAAAAAAAAAAAAAAAAATATATATATAACAAAAATAGTGGACAATGGTGCACTAACCTACTGGGGCCACACCAGCCCGCAGTTTCTTATATTCTCAACAGCATTTGAAGGCTTTGACATATTTTGCCTATTGTAGCAGTAAACATAAATGCTGTGTAGAGACTATTAAATGTAAGGAGGTTGGAGTCATTGTCTAAGCAGCATAGATTATTTTTTTCCCAATTTTTCAGTAAATCCGGAATTGTGGAGAATGAACAAGGGCCAAACTGGAAAACAATATTTCTAGACCCAGCATTAAAAGTAGCTTAAAGTTCTAAATTCGCCATAATTCCCATTTTAGTGAATAAACCTTATATAGATCCCTCCCTTTGGTCAGCTCGAACTTACTGGGTAAGTGACATCTTTTTGCCAAAATGTTTTATTTTAATTTTTTTTTTTTTTTTAAGTTTCATGACAATTTTTTAAAAATGCATTTTAATTTTTTTAAGACAACTGGTTTTAATCTATGAAAAGACATTCACTGTCATTAAGTGTGACTAACCTTGTTGACTACCAAGATGGGCTTGCATATGATCACATAGAAACCAGCATTTGCGTAGTGAAGTGTCAGTTCCACAATAAACCTGCCAAAAACGCATACAGGCTTTGAAAGCAGCAGTCCCCCTTACATGGTAAGAAGTCTTAGGAATAGCTTTCCAGCTGGAGAGAATGATGGCAATGTAGTCCAGCTGTTTGGACACCCTTCTTGTAAAGCGTTTATTTCTGGGAGATAGACCTAAACGCAGTGTTTTCCCATTTAAAATATATTTATTTTTTTTTTAGTTGAGTTTCAGTTTTAAAAGCATCTATAAAAAAAAAAAAAAATCACATCTTTCAATTCCTGCAGTGATTTCATGGTCCTTTTAAAAGGCATACTCCATGCACCAAAACCACTGCAGTCTACTGTAGTGTTTACAGTGCTAGATGTGCCCTGGCACCATCCCGCGGTAAGATGTCAAACAGTCAAGCCAACCTGCTCTACTGAACAAAGCACGACCATACAGGATCACGGTCACTAAGTGTTAGCTGTGCATTCTCAGCCAATGAGAACTGTCCTGCATCAGCCGTCCTTTGCTCAATAAACCAATCCAAAAATAGATGCAGCAAGGGCGCCCAGCGGGTAAAATGTCAAACTGCGATGGAATGGGGCACTGCAGGCACTATAACCACAATAGCTGGCTCTAGAGGTTATAGTGTTTTAAGGGTTCCTTTATAAGGACACTATGGGCACCCAGTCCACTTCATCTCATTGAAGTAGTCTGGGTGCAGTTTTTGAGAAACTCCAACGTTTACAATGCAGGACTAAGACTGCCTCTAGTGGCTGTCTAGCAGAGAGTCACTAGAGGCGCTTCCTGGAGTTTCACAGAGTTTGACTCTTGTAAAACGATGCTGGATACCCCAACGCTTTGCATGAGGATATTTACCGTGAGAGAAAACTCCATAGGAAACATAAAGGGACATTGACGCTTGAATTGGGTAAGTGAATAAAGGGTTCGTTAACACATTATGTGCCACAGGTGTGCGTACGCACTATAGTTTTCCTATAAGTTAACATAGGTCAGGTGCAGGATTTACCAAATTGAAAAAGAATTCTGCTTTACCCTGCAATGACATCAGTCATATTTGAGCACGCCTACAAATACAATTTAGATAGCGCCAACGTATTCCGCAGTGATGTACAAGAGCTAAAGCCAGACAAACAAATTCTAATAAGGCATGTGAGATACGGGGGACAGTAAGGGAAGAGGGCCCTGTCCAAACAAGCTTACATGTGCACCCTTTGCTTAGTTTGTACAACAAATTGGCAAAAAAAAAGAACAAAAAAAAAAAAAAAAAAGGAATTGACTCTGGATTGGTAAGCACTGCTCCCGACCTAGGAAGACTTAACATAACAGCACTGAGGAAAGGAACAACAGGGATTCTACAGTAATCTTAAAAGTGAAGGAGAATGACAAACGACCAAACGAAATCCCCTTAAGCACTCTTTTCTAAAGTGTGCTGTACATCGTGTTTATTTGAGCCTCGCTGCGACAGTACTGAACCTGTATACTTTGGTTTCAGCTACCAGCCTTGTTAGATTTAGGCTCATGTGTTGGGAAAGCACAGGGGAGACTAACATTTCTATTTGTTAAATAAGCCCATCCATAAACCACGGAAGACTTCTAGGAGAAGAAACCTCCCCCACAAACTAACCAAGATCACAATCAAGATATCTATTTATTGTGATCACAGTTCCACTCACCACCATCCATTGCAGAGTGAAAATTCACCCCTGGTCTTAGTTAGGCTAGCAGTGCCGAGCAAGTTAAGGACTTGTTAGTAGCTTTGGAAATAAAATTAATTTTAAGCTCTGGTTGGGACTAAGCAGCAACAGAAATCCTCTCGCTAAGTGTATACCAGTGGTTTACAATCCAATCCTTGAAGCGACACGGTCACCCTCTCCCCCACTCAAAAATGAGTATTTTATTAAAGATAGCATCTTACTGAAATACTCCTATTGACGGTATTGGAATTTCACCGAAATGCCAACCTAGTCAAAGAATAGGGACTACCTTGCCCTCTTGTCCAGTGTAGGAAAAATAAGACAACTACATTTTGTCAAATCTTCTGCCTATGGAGGATCCCGCAGGGATAGACCTCGGTGTTGTAGTCTTGTGAATTCGCAAGGGTCCAATGCTGATGTGGGTTCCTGGCAGCTGGAGAAGACTGGAAGGAAGAGTATGGTGGTGGCAGCAAGGCACAGGCAAGTACAACTCACCTTCCCTTGCACCACAAGGCAACCAGACACCCAATGGCAAGTCCCTGTCAGGGGTCTTAGCAAATCATGCAGAGACCCTAGAAGGTGACCGAGCCGCTTTAAAGTTTACTAAGACAGAATTCTGCTCTCCTGTTGGTTGGGAACCACAAGTCTATACTTCGTCTAAAGACCCAAAACTTGAAAAGTTGGAGAGTGAAGCAAGATTACCAAAAAGCGGTCATCTTACAAGTCACAGGACAGGACAATGCAGTCTGATTTCTACACACTAGCTTCCTAAATGAGAGTACCAAACAATATAATTTATACACTCATGAACTTCTAAAACGGTATTTAAGGAGTGGCTTAAAATTATGCCCAATCTTTAGCAAAAAACACAGCTGATTTTAATAATGGTGGGCCATTGGCCAATGCAAAGACAAAAAAACAAAAACAAAACCCTGGAATTCTTCTGCTAAAGGGAGGGTTAATTATTTTGTTTTTTGTTTTTTTTAAAAAAGGGGAAAAATACTATTCCCTTCAATGCCTTAATCCAAATGCATCACAATACATTGCAAGTCGAATTCTGTTGCCAATAAAAAAAATAAAAATAGAAGATACCAATTTGTGATTAATCTTTGGTTTAAAGTCTTTTTTTTTTTTTTTTTAAGCCATGACCAGCTGTCTTTGGGCCAATATCAGACATAACAAGAATAAGCCAAATAAAAGGGTCACCACAACCACTACAGAGTGGAGTAGTGGTTATGGTGCATAGACAGACTATGATGTGGCCAGAACACATTTTATATGAAATTCTCACACACGCGCGCACACTTGATCTATAAAAATATAGAAATATAAAGTGTGTATAAATTGTGTGGTTTCTTTATAATCTCTACTAGAGCAAACATTTTGAATATTCAAAAAACAAAAACGTTAAGACAAGTGCAGACTAACTTTCAAACTCTACCTTATGGAAAAAGGGTCTCTTTACTTTATCCCCACAAACAAAAAAAGGAGGGACTGCTGCTTTAACCCTTTAGAGATCTATTTATGAGCACCTCCTCCACAGTCACTCCTCCCAGAATTCCTTGCGTTTTTTACTTAGACCAGGTCAATCCCTTAGTGCTTTAACCCATTCTTCCGCAATGTATTACAGTATCTTAGAGGTTAGAATTGGAACTGCCCCAATCAACACACTACTGATTTGGGAAGAAGGCTGGAAGACGGGAAGCAAGCCCATGATAATCACCTCACGTAACCTCGCCGCCTCTTCCCCTACAATCCCCACAGTCTCTTGGTTGCGCTCCCTTTTTGGGGTAAGGCAGTGGATGTCAGTGGTCGCCCATCATGTCATCCTTGCTTTGTTCCCCATCGCTTTCATCGCATTCTGTATCTGACGCGGTGTCAGAATCACCACAAGGACGTGGAGCGTTTACAATAACCGCCCTCCGCTGCTCCTCTTCCTGCAGCTGTTTCTCTCGTGTGCCTTCAATATGCTGTATGGCCTGTGGCAGAGGGGAAAGAAAAATAAAATATATATTAAAAAAAAAAAAAAAAAAGTTATGCCATCAACATTTCTAGTCAGATTTTGAAATGTAGTTTTCACGTCACCACAACTCAAGATTTGGTGAACAAAACCACAAGTGCACAGATTAGAACTCCGGTGAGCTGCTACAATGCCTGACTGGAGCTCGCTGGGCATTGTGGGGGCTCACAAAAGCACATGCAGCAACCGGCATACACGTAGATTATATCTATACAGATGGAATCAGCAGTATGCGCTACAAACGTTCAGAGGAAAAATAAATGGTCATCTACCAGTTTGGCTAGCTGGATCGACATGTTCTGGAAGAGTGCTAACTGTGAATGACAGTTATTTTGGCACTACAGACGCTGAGCGCTCCCCATGAAGATTAATTCATTCAATGCATCTCTACGAGTAGATGCTGATTGGAGCAGCATGGCATTTTGACGCGCACGCACGATAGCCTCCCAATGTCTTCCTATGGGAAAGTATTGGACTAATAGAGATGATCAAGATTGGTGATCCCAGCCATGGAGACTGGGCCAGCCACCATTTATTACCACTGAGAGGGGGGCTGGCCACCTAAACATTCTTTTCTAATACTATAGTGTTCCTTTAAATCAGAAACCACTAAAACTCCATGTCTGACCATCAATGTTCTGTAAGACAGCTAAATGGTTTGTCTGTGCTCTCTATCAAGACACAGTGGGTCTGAAGGGAGGGGGGAGGCGGGTCATGGCAGGAAGTCCCAATATCTTGCAGAAATTCATCCCCCACAATGCTATGCAAAGCTTCGTTATGAAGCAGCAAAAGATGCTCCACTTTGGCCATCTCGGATACATAAAATCAGAGTGGGACAAATGATCTAGGAGCTATTGCCATTGGAAAATGCAGAAAGCCCCAGTGGACTATGGTCTTTAACAAGTCTACAACACAATTGTAATTCTTGCATAGTCCTCTATATAAATAATTTTTTTATTTTTTTTTGAGGGATAAGAAAATCGTTATGCTACAAGCAACCAAATACTAGCAGGGAGGGAAGATAAGAAAAAAAAAAGAAAAAAAAAAAAAAAAGAAGGATTCTTCCATAACCCAAACAATTCTGCCCAATTACAAAAAGAAGTTTATTTTTAAAAATGCAGTTATCCTTTGGTGTATTTTTTTCCCCCAGTCCTTCCTCAACCATACAAACTAAATTGAATTAAATATTAGCATGGCGATTATATTCCGCTCACTCTGTGCTACTGACCTGCACAATGGTGTCCAGATTCTGCCGGGACGTGGACACTGAGCTGATTACTGATGAATGCCCCAAAGTCACAACGTTGACGTGATGAGAGGGGGGAGGTGGGGCGGGTACGATGACAGTGGGATGGTGAGTGGGCGCCAGGGGCAGATGTGGTTGCAGGAGCTGCAAGGGCAGGAGAAAAATAAAATAAAAACAAAAATAAAAAATTATATTAAAAAAAAACAAAAAAAAGGAACAAAAATTATGTTAATGCATGACTGCAAAACTAAATGAATGTAAACCAAAAAGATTACAAAAAAAAATAAATATATTAAAAAATGAACAGGCAGGAAGAAGTTATATCAAAATAGAAATCCTAAATAAAACCGATATATTGAATATAAAAATGGCTACTGATCACAAGGTGCAAAAGCAGATCTAACAGAAGGGAGATGGCATGCAGATCTGATGTAGGGAGTGAAGGATGGGCAAAGAAGACAATGATTATGAGAAGCAGCAGGTTGGTATCTAGTGGTAAGTGCACACTAGGAGGCAGGAGGGGAGGAGCAGCCAGTCTGATGAGGGTAGCGTTTCGGCACTCACCTGGGAGTGGAAGTGCTGCTCGCTCCTCTCCAGTGCCTTGTGCTGCTCCCCCTGTGTCTGCCCCCCCTCTTCCTCTTGTTGGATTTGCTGAGCAATCGCCTTTAGCTTCTCAGGGTACATGTGCGCCTCCAGGGCCCGCACCTGTCAGCCAATCAGCAGCATGAAGTCAGATCAACCAATAGGAAGCGGCTACGCATGAGCTAAACCTATGGCACACATTTCCCCAACCTTCTGGCTCAGCTCTATGCGCAGCACATAGGGTATCTGTCAAGGTGGGATATTGGACCTCTCAATAGGAATTATACGGATTCTCGGGATGCAGATCAGCAGAGGGTTATAAAAATGTAGGGAAGGAGAGAATAGCCTTAGATTTTAATTGCACCGGCCACACACACACACACACACACACACACAATTAATTCTCAAGCCTTATTTTCCACTATTATTGCTTTCATTTTTTTTGTCACTGTATGTGAATTTTTTGTACACTTTTTACCACGGTTTGCTGTATAATTTTGAGTTTACGCACCTGTTCCTCCAGCATCATCCTCACAGACCGTTCTTTGTCGAGCTGCTGCCTGAGCTCAATCATTTCCCTCCGCAGATCATCTGCCTTTTCCTCCTCCCAGATATCCGGCGAGCCGATACCCTCATCTTTATCCTCCGCTCTCCGCCGTTTGGGGGATGAGCCGTTGAATTCCTACCAGAAAGACAGAGAGCATACCATAAACACCTGCAGGACCGCCGGAACGTTAATTCAACCGCAGCTGTAATATCAACCCCTTGACTGCCAGCAAGCCACAGGTCAAACCTCCGGCAGCACTTACCTGGATGAACCTCTTAAGCTGAGTGTTCTGCTGCAGTAACCGAGTCTTCTCCTGCTCCAAAGAGAATATATACTCCGCGGTTTGCTGTAAGATTGCTGCCTATAAGAGGATAAAAGCAAAATGAATAAGGCTGCCAACAAAGGCCACTACAATAAAAATAAATCCATCCTTTATTGTAGTAATAGTCATTTAGCAGAGGCTATTATAGTTTTGATTGGTGGAGAGGAGGGGAAATTAGATGATTGGTCTGCTTTTAAAGTCAAATCAACAATAAATGTAATTTCATTTTCTTTCACTAAACCATGAAGAGCTGAGAAGAGAGCAGGGAAGTTAATAATTTAGGCCAAAATAGCCAAGATGGATATTATTTATTTAATTTTAGTTCAACTATCATGGCCTAAAATTTAAAATATTATTATTAATAATAATAATAAAAAAAAAAAAATAAAAAAAAAAGGGAAATCCTCTGGTTATTATTCAATAGATCTCAGTGTAAAGAATATCGGAGAACATTTGTAGCGAAGTCAAAACTGCAAAAATAAGGTTTCAAAGATTCTCAGACCTTGACCAAGCCTGTCCCAGCAGCCAAGATAATGAAAATAAATAAATAAATCCTCTACATTCATCGCACGATTCTCTAAAATACTGGAGGAAAAAGTTAAAAATAACAAGGTCCTCCATAAAATAAACAGAATAAGATATTTTGATTTCATGTGCCGATGGGAAAAATTACGGGGCCAAACAATAAAACTACAGTCACATCAAAAGGGAATTAAAACAGTGGTACAAACAACAACAATGCCAAGAGGAAATAAAATAAATTAAAAAAATGAATTTAAAAAAAAAAAAAAAAAAAATTATATTTTCTTCTTTTTGAGACAGGGACATTCAAGGTTGTACATTCCACCAGTAGTAATTGCTTGTTAAGTATAACTCTAGATCACATTTCTAGACGCTGGAACAATTTACAGGAATGATCGATCCATGGGTTTCTATAGGGATGTTTCAACATTTAGAACTTTGTCAAAGAATCCGTTTTATAGACATCTTCCTAAATGTGCGTTAAAGGACCACTATAGTGCCAGGGAAACATACTCGTTTTCCTGGCACTATAGTGCCCCGAGGGTGCCCCCACCCTCAGGGCCCCTCCCGCCCGGCTCTGGAAAGGGGTAAAAACTTACCTTTTTCCAGCGCTGGGCGGGGAGCTCTCCTCCTCAGATCCGCCCCGTCGGCTGAATGTGCACGCGCGTCAAGAGCTGCGTGCGCATTCAGTCGGTCGCATAGGAAAGCATTATCAATGCTTTCCTATGGACGCTGGTGTGCTCTCACTGTGAAAAATCACAGTGAGAAGCACGCAAGCGCCTCTAGCGGCTGTCAATGAGACAGCCACTAGAGGATTTGGGGGAAGGCTTAACCCATTGATAAACATAGCAGTTTCTCTGAAACTGCTATGTTTATAAAAAAAAAAAAAAAAAAATGGGTTAACCCTAGCTGGACCTGGCACCCAGACCACTTCATTAAGCTGAAGTGGTCTGGGTGCCTAGAGTGGTCCTTTAATGGCTAAATAGTGAGTGCGTGCAAATAGAGTCCAGCAAGTTTGATGTGCGCGAGACTGGCAGAAAGAATATGACTGAGTGCAGTTATAGTTAGAGACTATAGCTAATTAAGGCCTCGATTACATTTTCTTTTGGGGGGGTAGGGGGAAGATTAAGCTTTTCAAATGATTCTATGTTCTTGGATAAACTTAAAAAAGAAAAATTATGAAAGATATTTAAAGTTTTCAATATGTTTGACATATATTTATTTATAAAGATATTAAAAAAAAAAAAAAAAAAAAAAAATTTCTAAATTTTAAAACCATTTAGCCAATATTAAATTGAGGCTATTAAAGTGTGTGTTCTCAATTCTGACTGGCTTCTAACATTTGGCACAGTCACTGTAAAGTCATCCTACTATTCAATAAAACACATATTACAATTACTAATAGAACATTAAAGTGATCTAATTATTATTTTAACATGATGTTTTAAAACCAGGCAGAAGGTTTCAAAAGATTTTTTGTACTTTACATTCCATCCACTTGCCAAGGAACCTGTTCTGCTCGGGGCATTTATTATTTACAACTAGATTATTGCTCCCTACTCAAAGCAGCATTTATTAAAACAAGATACAAATTAGCAGCCAATCAGGAAGAAGCTCAGATACACACTGGAAAATACGAGTAAATGTATAATTAGATCTTTTAAACTAGGCCACGTGCTGTATTTTGTATCTTTTTTTAAAATCACTTTATAAAGTTTATTATTATTATATATATATTTTTTTTAAATGTGATTTCCGCTCACCTTGCTTAATTTTTCCCCATCGGTATGAGGTATAAGGGTTTTCAGAGACTGGAAGCCGGCATTAATACTCTGCATTCGGCGTCGTTCATTGCTGTTGGCGATTTCGCGCCGGATCCTCCGCTCCTGATCTCGCTGCGTCTCCGGCGTGAGTGGGATGTTGGCCAAGCTGGGGGACATAAATCGCACATTTAGACACGGAATGGACTTTTACAAACATGGGCTAAAGAAATATTCAAACCCCCCTAAACACACAAACTTAAAGGGGCACTCTAGGCACTATAAACACTACAGCTCCCTGGAGATGGGGACTTGAGCTTAATAATCAGCCAACAGATAATTCCCTTGAGGATCAAACTGTGCCAATTAAGTGCTTCGACAGCACCCCAAATAGTGAGAGATTAACAATACCAAATAATTCATGGTCATTAAATAAGGGAATGTTACGTTAAATAAATAAAAAATGAGTAATTCAAAGAAATTCTGTATCGTTTGACTCCAACATAATGAAAAAAAAAAAAGGACATCTCTGATATAAAGAGAGTCACTTCTGCAGCTGTTAACTCATAGTCCTTTATTATTTCAATTTCGTATTTATCTAGCGCTAACATATTCCGCAGCGCTGTACAATTACTAACTCCTTTGGGCTGAATTTTGACGCAGATCACGCACAACCTTGGCATTAACTTGCTGGTAACAAGTCTGTAAATCACAATGGAGAGTGTTGCTTTACTGTGCAGTTATGCGTCACCAGTTAGTCTTGTTTTCTGGCTGAAAAAGTCTAAATCACAGACAGGGCAGCATCAATGAACAGGGGATTATGTTGGTTTTAGAACAGATAAAAGCCACTTCCTATATAGGGAAAAAGACACCATAAAACACAGATACTCAGTCACAATAAGTGTCACGTCTAGTCTCCAGTATATAGTGCTCTTTTAAACTTTTGTTCTCCAGGATGAGCAACTCCTCTCGCCCCGTTCACCCTCCCACTTACGAAAATGGGATTTTCTGTCAACAGATTGCCTGTAAGGAGGGGTAGCCAATAGGTTGTTATCCAGCTGTTGCAGAACTACAAACCCCATGATACTTTGCAAGCTTAAAAAGGAAGTTTTACAAAAGCCAAGAGCTACCTGTTGGCTATCCCCTATCCCACCATCTTAAAAGGTCTTTAAAAACTGCATATTTCGAGCAATTTAAAAAGCATCATTAACCCATAAAAATGGAAGATTTTGGAAGTTTAGAAAGAACTGAATGTCTGTTTTTTGGCCTATACATGGCAGGAGGGGTTACAAAGGGCGTAGCTCACTTTTTGGCCAGCACACAGAGTGACCCATTCACGCACCTCCGTGTGTGGCCTCTTTTCGGAAGGGTTGGAAGCCGGATCTAACCCCCCCCCACACCCCCCTTGCCTTGAGGGCCCAGTAATCACTTCCAGATGACAATACAGGGGGAGAAGGAAGGCAGCTGACCCCCACAGGGGTCTGAGGGGGAACTCCTGCTTCCTGCCCCCACCAGATATTTTCCCCTCATGATAGTTCGGATTAGTCACAGGACGTGATTAACTAGAGGACAGAGCAGGGCAATGGGACACCTGAATGTTCAAAATATGTAGCATTCCAGAATTAACCCTACGAGTTAAAAGTCAAAATATAGAATACAGGGATCCGTTACTTGTAATATCCTTATGTCAATGAAGTGGCAGTGAAGAGGTTAATGTACCTCTTTCAAAGTAACAATCTGGACATCTTTTAAAACCCACACCAGGAATTGACTCACGCACACGTTAGTTCATGCGTTCGGTACTGTGCACACTTGCTATTCACCAAACCCAGATTATAAGCAGAGGGTCAGGAGAGGATTGTCACAATCTGTATATTTGCTTAAGTGAACCAGGCAGTAAGTCTCAGGGACCTCTGAAAATAAACTCAGCGGGATGTTTTACTGATAAGTCAACAAAGAGCTGCCAAATTCAAATTGAGAAGACAACCTCCAGGTCCCCGCAAAAAAATAAAACGCCTAATATCTGCATGTGCCAACACTTATTGGGGTAGGGCTGAAGCCTACAGAGAAGACTTAAAGGGACCTTGTAAATGTTAAAATTATATCAAATAGATTTAAATCACTTGCAACGTTTCACTGATTGAACTTCCTTCCTACCATCATTACTAGGCCATGTATATTGAACCCATTCAGTACAGATAAGAAGGATGTGTATGAATTAGAGAATGAAGTGTGAGCTCTTCTGACCAAATTATTGTGTGCCCCCCCCCCCCCAAAAAAATAAATAAATAAATTACCAATCATTCTACTATGTTGTGGTAGGGTGGGAGGGATTGACCTTTTTATTTTTTTAATGTATTCCGCACTTTTTGGGCCAAGAACAAAATTCTTTGTGTAATCCATATATGATTATTTTTATAACACTATCTGCAAGTGTCACTTTAATCTAGCTTTACTTGTATCTTGTAAAAGGGGATACGATCTCACCAATAATTTGGGGTCTTTTAATATAGATTTAATATAAGCGCTGCAGAATAAGTTGGCGCCACTTAAAAAGCAAAAATATAATCAGAATATAAATATAGGAATCAAAGCAGAACACACGTGTAACTCCAACCCTGTGTAAAAGAAGTGGTGCAGTTATTAGCATAGCGTAAATTCTGATCTCTCATATATAGTGAGATAGCCCAGCTACAGAGAAATATTCGCACTGAACCCAATAAGCTGCGTCGGTGGAGAGAAGTTGATGCCAAATATTGTCTGCTCCTGCCCCCAGGGGCAAATCATTATCCCACACATTTTATTTTAGCTCCAGGATATACTGCACTGCTTACAGGGGAATTAACTTTTGGTTTGATATACGTTCCAGCGAACATACCCGATGAGTGTTTCGGATTGGGATTTTCATAAACCCTGTATTTCACACTAAAAACGCTCAGTTTCCACTTGCCTGTACAGTAACTCTTAATGGGCTCATTTAAGGGCAGCAGAACAAGAAAACAGACACCTTACGTAGGATTCTCTACAGACTCAAAGGGTTATTCTCACTAAAAAACACTGTTTTGGTTAGAGTAACCCTTGCTGTGTTGCCCCCTCAAAAAAAATATTTTTATTTTTTTAAAATCACCTCGAAATAGCACTGTTAACTTTTTTCTGCAACCCAATCCTCCATAGCTTGTTTCACCAGAGCAAGGATGGCAGAGGTGGGGACATAGACAGCACAGGAGGGGGCACGCATTCCATGCCAATTAATGGCGCAGCCAGAGGTGTAGAGAAACCTACAGCAGAAGGGTAAACTTTGTACGTGAGGTGTTACATATTGAAACACTTCATATACTCCAGGTACCATGACTTCTTGAAATCATTGAAGTGGTTATGGTTCTTTGACAAACACATTAAACAAGAAGTATCGTTAGAAGTTTTGGAACACCTAGTCTCCCAAATTGCAATACAGAAATTATACTTTCTTACACTCTGGTGGCATTTTGAGGAAGCCACATTCTTTTTCTTAAAGGCACACGTCAAGAACCTTAACCACTGACGCACATGTAGTGGTTAGTGCCAGGACTGCTCTGATACCCCCCCCCAAAGCGTAAGGTTACCTGGTTTCTCACAAGTACCATTCCCCCACCACCACTACTGCTCAGGGAAAGGTCCCTTCAAGCATGTTGGCAGCAGGACTTAGACAACAGACGATCCTGAGAACAAGCCTCAGTCTCATTATGCAGCAGCGTAGGTGGGTGAGTAACCCCCAGCAAATAAGTACTTACAGAGACAATGGGGGACAGGGGAGTATGTGCCGGGGCACTCCTGAGTGGTTATGGTGCTTAGAGAGTTCCTTTAAATAAAACAAATAACTTTGATTTACAAACAAGTCTCTGCCATTGCAGACAAAAACGGTCCGAACAAACATGATCAGCGTATTTTAAAAAACTGTTACTGCCTAGGAAAGAGTTATGGTTTTTAACAAATCAATAAACGTTCAGAGTTCTTCCTGCTTGCACACTGTGGGTGATGGGCACAAAATAGCAAAAAAGAAACCAAACCAGACAATGACTTTTAAATCTTTCTTAGCATTCTTTATTATAAAATCTGAATGATCCGTACCGATTTTACACTCCTCTAAGCATCATAAAAATCAAAAGTCCCGGGGATTTCCTTTGAAACACCTGGTCACCTGCTTGCGGCTCACCTCTTACAGAGCAATCAGAGAACACACGGTCATGGATAGAATGCATGCAGGTATTCGACAACTATTGGGGTGGAGGGTCCATTAAACACTCAGATTGTCCCCTCAACAGAGACCCAGCCTAGGCAAGTGAGGATTTTAAAAAGCTACAGTAACTTTTTTTGGGGGGGTTCTTTCAGAAACTTTAACAAACGTGATGTTGTTTACCTTTATTTTGTTTTTTAAACCCCTTAAGGACACATGACGGAAATATTCCATCATGACTCCCCTTTATTCCAGACGTTGTGTCCTTAAGGGGATAGAATACAGTAAAAAGGGGGGTTTAATCACTAAACAGATTGTGGACCCAATCCTGATAGGATTAAGTTTATTTAGACCATTTTGTTTGTATTTTCCTTAGTTTATTATTATTTTTGAGCATCTGAAATACACATTCAAATGTTGTATAAAATAAGTGCCCTGTTAATCACCAATAGAAAAAAAATATTTAAGTTATTTTTCAAAATCATAGGATAAAAATAAAAATAATTTTGTGGAGGCCAGAAAAATAAATAAAAAAATCTCTGCTTTCCAGCTGCTGATGTCCCTTCCCCTACACACATTCCCACACGGTCAAGATTAGTCAAACAGGAATGTCCATAAACGTTTGTAAGTTTATAGTATTCATTTCAGACACTCTTCTGATTGGTTACGGCCAGATGTGCACTTGCCAGCCAACCTTTGACAAGAGACAGATGGCTGACGGAAACAAAAGTCATAAACTTAAGCAATATGCGATAGAAGCCTGTGGCTCCTTAAGGAGCGTCACAAGGACAAACTCTTTATACATAAAGCACTACAGCTAGTTAAGGTGATTTAAGGGACTGGAGTGTCTCTTTGAGGTAAGTGTATTTCCCTTTCTCCTCCTCCCATGCCTCCTTGTATAGTCTTTGCGCACAAAAAAACAAAACACAAAGGCCCCAAAAGGAACAGCGCTACTTTAAAGGAACACTAGTCACCAGAACCAATTCAGCTTAATGTAGTTGTTATGGTGCCTACAGGCTTTACAATGTAAACGCTGCCTTTTCAGGGACAAGATAGTGTTTACATTGTTCCCTGTTAGCACCTCTAGGTGCTATTACTCAGACGGCCACTTCAAGCCCTTCCGTATTTCAGTCCTGTGGTCTTTCCAGGACCTACCTTTAGTGTGGACGCTGACTGTTGCACGGAATCAAAACCATCTCTTCAAATCTTGTTGCACACTTCTTTAAAAGCACCGATATTCCTCTAGCTTTTTTCATCCTATTGTTCCTGTAAGTTTTTGTAATTGTCTCATTTACTGTTAAATAATAATATTGTAAAGTGCTACGGAATATGCTGGTGCTGTATAAATACTAATAATATCCAGTGTGTGATCGGTCATCAACGCCCACTGAATTCCAAATTTATGGGCCAAATGAAAACAACTCACAGGGGAGGTTTTCTTCAAATATGGCCCAAAATTTTAACTTTACAACTTGAATGTAGAATTTTACTCTTTCAAGATCAGAGACAGACAAATAAAACAATTACTACTTGCATTTATTGCTATAATAAATTGCCCTGTCCAGCTACATTTAAATGATTTATTTGTAGCAGGGGAGTTCCCCTAAAGGGATTTTATTAAAAAACTAAAATAAAATCAGAGCGGTCACATCTGAACCGTTTGTATAATTGAATTTGTAATGTCCTGAGGGGAGGATATGCATAAAAAGGACTGAGGGGGTAAGGATAGACATCAGAGAAATGTTACCTATAAGGTGACCATTTGCAGCTACCAAGGGCCCAATTAACCATCCATGTAAAGAATAAAAGGAGAGCCCCAAACTGGTAACTTGGGTAGGACCCCAATCCTTCTACGCTCGTATGGAGTAACTCTGGATTCCCAACCACCACGAATGCACTCACAGCATCACTTACCAATTTCTGCTGCTCTACATAACTCCGTTATCACTTTAGTAAGAATTGAACGAATGAGTAATTGTCACCTTCAGAAAAGTGACAGTTCTCTTTAAAGAAATGTCTTTCAAGCACTTTCCAATGTTCTAATCATTGCTTCTACAGGGGGCTAGATATGTCAACACAACCAGTCATAGAAAGATCAGAACCTTGTGATACCATAATCCAGAGCATTATATATATTTACTTAATGACAAAACCACACTACGTTAATTGATCCTTGCTTAACAAGGTAAAAAGCCTCAAACAAAAAGTACATCAGGTATCTTATTTGTAAGTTAGTGAGCAATGTGTATAGATAGAGTTGGGTTATACATGCATACCTCTGCTACATTTGCGCACACGTTATTGGGAGGGAAGGGGTCAACTATTAGTAAGTTGGTCCTACTTTTCGCAGACTAGGAGTCTCCTGCACAGTCTCATAGTAAATTTGTGGTCCACCTCAAAACATTCACGTGTGAAAGATCTTTTTGATTTTTGTAACAGTTTGTGGGTTTTTCATTCTCTACTATACCCACTGCTGTGATGAAGTAAAATTATTTTACTTTTTGATATATGGTAGCTGATTCAGTTTTTTTTCTTCTTCACTCGAGATCACACTTGCCTATCGTAGAATGTTATTTTTTATTCTTTCCAACATTGTTGTTTATTTCACAGTTCACTTGTTCTGCAGATTTTATTTTTTGCCATTAATTAGCAAAATTACTGCTCACGCAGAATTACTCACTAAGCGCAAATTTTTGGAAAAATTGAATCTAGAATAGCACAACTGGAGAATTTTCCAAAACCGTCACATTACACAATTACGTTTTTTTAAATTCAGATTTACCAACTAGCTCTAATATGGGGCTAATTTATATTTTAGAATTTCTAATTAGGGTATTCCACTGAAAAAAAACAAAACAAAAAAAAAAGTTGGGGGGGTCACACATTGCTTGAGATCCAAGGGAGACCTGCTGAATTTTAGCCTTTTTAACAGCATTCATCACATGACAAGGCAGCCCTATGGCCCACTAGACAAAACGGGCGTTAGGGAGGCCACAGATCCCTCTGTCCTCCCATTCTCAGATTTTAGAAGAGTCAGATGAATACTTAGTTTCTCCCTCCTCGACAGTGAGGGTTATCCTGGCATTTACGGCTACCAATCCTTGACGGGGAGTAAAGTACTCGAGTGTGCACCTTATACACACACGTTAAGTGGCGACTGGGCACAAGTCCGCAGGCTTCATAGCTTACCCAAGGCCTGCACAGCTTCAAAAGGGGCACTCCTTGATTGAATGCTTTTGTGCTGCCTTCTGGGAGAAATTGCAGCTTCGCAGAAGTGTCAATGTTCAGACGCCACCCCAATCAAGTCTGGGACAGGGCTCTGATATGGCAACTGGGAGGAAGGATACGATACTCACCATCTAAGATACCTTAGGCACGTTTAACGTATGGGCTTGGGATGAAGCTGTCCTCTTCTAACAATGGGCTACCAAGGGAAGCAACGCCACACACAGCCATCATTCCCACATCCACCGAGGTAGATGGAGACATTCACACAAAGCGATGCAACATGGCTCTACTCCTGCCTTGCTCTTAGGCTCCTAGAGGAACGGCTCCGGTTAGCTGGCGTTACAGGACTGATCTGCACAGTGTTCATGTATGTTTTACTGCCTGGGGATGGGCTCCTGGCTTACCCTGAATACACAGCATGGCCCCACAGTTGTGTTTCCCTTTTTAATATCAATATTATATATCTACATCAAGTTTAGGCCTCTTGGAAAGGAATTGGCCAAGTGCCTACTCGGGAGGTCCAGTTACTTAGCTTGCTCTAGTCTCTCAGTCTATACCAAGTAGCGGATTTGTTTATTTTTAAAATTTCTTTTAATACCCAGTGGAAGTTTTGCTTATGTTTCACGCAAATGACCACTATAGATCTCATTTTGTGTTTATGATTTCAAATATGCAATTCTCCTCCTCCCACAAAACAGCCAGCTAATTGTATATTCACTGGGCCCAATTATCTCTGGGTTGTTTTTTATTTCTTCTTCTTTTCTCATACGGCCCAGTTTTATGCCTCGAGATGTTCCTGCTACATTTTGAGATTCTGTAATACTCCTTTACCACCAAGTGGTTTCTAAACATTATTTAATCTGAAACATTATTCCGATATCTAGACACCTCACATTTTCAAGGGCAGTCTTCGTATGTGAAAAAAAATAAAATAAAAAATAAATAACTGGTGTCGCAAAAAGTAATATCCTTTCAGCCACTACGGACACAGTGTGCGAAGACCCCAAATCAAACATAACGCAGGGCTGCACTGAGGCAATACACAGAAAAACAGATCAATGCATCCTAAACCATATAAATACAGGAACGCCAAAAGCAATTAATTAAAGGATATTATGTGTAAAATCATGCCAGTATTATATATTTACACTACATGCCCCTAGTACAGTCTATGAATGTAACCACCACTGCCTTCTCTAAATTAGACTTTCCTATATTAATAAAACATAACTAGCCCCAAAATAAAGAGGCCATGTCTACCCCAAGACACACACTATAATCTTTCTATGGAACCAAGCTGCATGCTCAGGTCACATGACCTGCTGCTATGCCATGCTTTGTGCTAGGGGAAAGCATGGCCAGGTGCTGACTACATCTCCCGGCGTCCCCTGCGCCGCCGCACTACATCTCCCGACACGCCTTGGGCTCCGACACTCCTACTCCAGGCGGGCTGCAGAGTCACGGCCAGGCCTGTCTGCGATGCTGTGGCTCTCACACCCACAGCTACCGAGAGACAGGCAGCAAGGTCACCGAGGGGGGCTTCAGGGAGCCCGGCTACGGCTCTCAGTCACCAGCCTCCCCTCTAGGCTCCCGCCCCCTGCTGGCCCCCCGGGGTATTGCCCCCTTCTGGGGGATAACAACAAACACAGGTGGGGGGAGTGTTACAGCTACACTGTCTGCAACGTGGGAGCAGGGGGTCCCCCATGTTACACACCCCAACAC
The DNA here is from genome assembly GCA_933207985.1 of Pelobates cultripes. Taxonomy (NCBI): domain Eukaryota; kingdom Metazoa; phylum Chordata; class Amphibia; order Anura; family Pelobatidae; genus Pelobates; species Pelobates cultripes. The sequence continues at coordinate 140,025,024 of OW240918.1, forward strand.
TGTCCCTTGACCTTGTACTCCAGTCCATGTGTCCATTAATGCAGGACTACAGGTATTGTTGGGGTCCCTGGCATGCCCCCCATATTATATCCCAGGGGTACTGCACAATAAAAATAACCTTGCATGCAGTTGGAGGGGGTGCAGCAGCCCCTATTAATGCAATGCGTGCCCCCAGTGGACCCATGCAGCCCCTGCAAGGTATAATGCAGGGGAACCCTAGGCATGCACCCCCACGTGATCCCAGGGGTACTGCATCCTAATCATGACCTTGCATGCATGTAGAAGGTATATGGGACCCCCAGTAATGCAATGCATGTTTCTAATGAACCTTGATTAATAAGCCAGGCTGCCCCCTGCAATGGGCAATGCAGGTATCCCCAGCTTAGAATAGAAGCCATACAAAAATATAAATATAAATAAAAAAGGCACAACATGACCTTGTAAATACAACACCTCCTTCCTTCTAATGCACCAAACACTAATTAGCCAGCAGGAGGGGTAATTAGCAGGTCTCATCAGGTGCTAGCTGCCTGCTGAAATCCCCATTGCAATTTAAATGGTGTGAAATCAGCTGATCGCATGGGAGGTGTGTTAGGGGGGCTACCAGTGGAGGCAGACTAAAAGCAGCCCCTGTTGATTTTACCCCCTCCTCTTCCCCTCCGGGGGGTAGTTGATGAGGTAGTAAGGGTTGATAGTACTGTATTCAACCCCCGGGTAGGCAGATTTCCCTCTCCCCTCCCTCCCCAGTGTTTGCATGCTCCATGATCACAGCTCTGCAGCATGGCCGGAGCACCACGTGGGTCTGTTTGTAACTGACAAACCATCCCCTGCGCCCTTTAAATCAGCCCTCTGCTCACTTCCAACAGCACCCACCTACAGCCCAGACCCTCTACTACCCCTCAACATGCATGTGAAAACAGGGGTACCCCTGGGTAACCCACTCCCCCTCGCCAAACACTCACAGCTGATCTCATCCTCCTCCCTCCCTCTACCTTGAGTCTGCAAGGTGATCTAAGGAGAACTGCAGCATGCAAAAAAAAATAGAGGGGGGAGAAATCTTGCACCCCAAGATGGGCACCTACCTGCACAGCCCCCCAATGACTTCTTTCTCCGTCTTCCTGAAGTGTTGCAAGGATGGTACTTTCTGCGCGGGCATCATGAAATACTCCATAGCAATCAGCAGGAGGATCTACCTCCACCCCCCAAAATAACGTGCACCCCTCCCACCCCCCTGAAGACGACCCCCCTTCTTGCAGCAATCCTTTGCTCAATAAAGACGGAACCCCGATCAGTCCTATTGATTTAGGGGATAGAATGTAGCAAGGGGGATCAATGGTGTAGTGTGTAGGATGTCCCAGATGATCAAGGGGGAGGTGTCTGTCTGTCTCCTTGTGCTCAGCCTCTCTATGTGAGTGTGTGTGTTTGCAGCTGATGTCTGTTTCAAGGCGGGAAACAGCTGGTGAGAGATCAGAAACAGCACCCCTCCCCCTCTTGCAACCCCCCCTCTTCTCCTCCACCCCTAGCCAAATCCCAGCCCTTCTTCCGCAGAGTAAGGGATTGCATGTAAACAAAGGACTATTTGCTAAGCTTTGCATGGTCTGCTGCAGTGGTTAAAAGGCAGGCTGGGACACATCTGATCAAGGCACTGGGGATCAGGCACTCTATAGGTATTTTGGGGAGGGTGCCTGTGTGTATGGGGTGCTGACATATGGGGGGGCGGCGGAGGGGGGGGGACAGAAGCTGTGAATGGAGAGGGAGAGGGCTGATTCGGCTGCATGCTCCACGCTTGGGTGATCAGTCCCATCAGCTGACAGCTTGGCAGAGAGAGAGGACAGCAGGAAGGAGGGAGAGCTCCTAGCGGAAAGAAGAGAGACCTCAGTCAGCACATGGTCATTTTGCCTGCATCATTCCTAACCCTTACACTGCTAGATTTGAGATTGCAGAACATCTGCGCTGTCTGTGGAGCATATTTACTAAGATACCGCTGGATCTAATTTCTTATCTTAGAATTATAACGCTATTTGTAGATTTGTACAGATCTAATCTTTTCTGATTCCCCAAATGTTTATACATAGAAAATCAATGAATAACCGTCAATCCATTAAACATTCTAAAATAGATACATTGAGCGTTCTATAAACGTTCCATCACTGTTAGAGTGTAGGACTCTAGGAGCCAAATGTCAACCTGGGGAACACAGTCCACACAGAAAATCAGCTCTCAGATATCCTCTGGAATAAATTAGCTTTCCTTTATTGGGATCAGAGACTGAAACTGGCATTTTTATGATGTCTGGGCAGTAGCAGTATTGTCCTGGTTCATGTGGCCACTGTCAGAATATCTATTAATTTTATTTTAAACTATAACCCCTATACTGTAATGGATCCTCTGGATGACCGCACTGGTACTTGTAGTTTTGTCTGCTTACATAGAGGAAAAAGAGATATGACCATAGTTGAAAAGAAAGAAAAGAAATGCAATATAGAACCAGACTGTCCCTTATTTATGAATTTTAGTTGAATTTAGAAAATTCTCCATCCTGCTGTTTTGGCATAATGTTTGTAATTCATTTGTCTAGTCCCAACAATCCACAATTTAGTGAATGACCCTAAAAAACCCCCAATAAATTGTGGTTATTTGAAAAACTAGTCGCAAACTGAGATTAACCATAATTAAACCATGACTATACTTGAGGAATCCGCAGTTTAGTCACCAACACAAGGTGCACATTTGGACCCCAATACACATGTAGAACAACAGAGATGGTCCGGGCACTGCAAGGATGACTTATGTGGCAGTTTTAATAAAGATCAATGCATATTACAAGGCAGCAACGTTTCGACCTCCAAATGAGACCTTTATCAAGCTAACATAAATTTTATATAGACAAAATAATTAATACAAACTATTTGCAATTCAGAAATACTTACTCATCTTTCCCAATTAGCCAAAATCGGAGCCAGGGACACTGGAGTCAAAGATGCGCCAGGAGGCGCAATGATGTCAGACACGCGCTTTCATTCGTGATTTGGAGAAATTCTTAAATGTAACTAATTTTCAATGTTTTGGTTGTTGGCTTAACATTTGACATACACTGGTCAATTCCTAGTTTAGTGAATAACCTTATATTGTCTTATATCATAGAGCAAATTAGAGGGGCATGTTATGCTGGAAAATATCTATATATATATATATATATATATATATATATATATATATACTTTTTTTATTTTTAAAGTCAACTTTTTATCTCCTTATTTAAAGAGATACTACAGGCATCTAAACAACTTTAGACCATGCCTCTGCAGTCTCACTATTCAATTCTCTGCCATTTAGGAGTTAAATCACTTGTTTCTGTGTATGTAGCCCTAGCCACACTTCCCCTGGCTGTGACTCACACAGCCTGCATGAAAAAATGGTTTAATTTTTCAATAAAATTTTAACTAATGTTGTAAATTGAATTTTAATCATACACAGAAGGCTCCCTCAGGAGATACAAATTTCTAAATGGATCATACTTTGCAATAAAGGAAGTTTAAACACAGGAAGTATTTAGGAAGGCTGTGTAAGTCACATGCAGGGAGGTGTGGCTAGGGTTCCATAAACAAAGTGAATTAACTTTTAGATAATAGAGAAAGGCGGGGGCGGAACCAGCACCTGCATGAGCTAGACGCATCTCGGCCCGGGTAAAACGAGATATGAGTCGATATTGACCCCACTGCTGGGCTCCAATTACTACAGTCCAATCCCTGACGATATGGAGAAGAAAAATAAGAAGATGCACTCTGACCCGGGCTCGGGTTTCCCGAGATATAGGCACATTTGTGCGCGCCAGATGGCGCCCGCTGAGGCCTATACACCACTGTCCTCGGACGAAGACAGCAGCACAGCCGACCTCTCCCCTCCACCGAGGCGGTGAACAGGGCCACAGGCGAACACAGAGAAGGAAGACTCAGTCCCCTCCACTAAGGCAGACATTAAAGCCTTAATGAAAGAGATCAAGGCCATGTTTAATGCGGACATGGTGCCAGTCCATGAAGCAGTGTTCACCCTCACAACACGAGTGCACTCAGTGTAGGAAAGCATGGAAGGCTCCAAGCTCGCACAGATGCTGCCATAGGAAAATTGCAGAAGCAGTGTGCTGACCATCAGGCCCAGATAGCCAACATGGAGGACACGGCCAGGGCACGCAACCAGAAGATAAGGGGGGTGCCTGAAACGATTTCAGGAGTAGAGCTCCCTCATTATTGCAGGAGACTCATTGCCACTCTCCTCATGCCCAAACAGACCAAGAAACTTGTAGTGGATTCCTGCTTCCGACTCAACAAAGCAACCAACACAGCCCAAGAGGTACTCAGGGATGTCTTATTGAAACTGGTGCGGGACTCTGACCGTGGAGTTATCATGAGGGCAGTCGGGGCACCCCCACAGTCTCTTTTGAGGGGGCACAGCTGGCATTTTATTGGGACTTCTCAAGGCATACTATAGTCGTGTTAGGGTGGGACATATCCACCACATATGGATTGTGGAGCCCAGGTCCTGTCCACATCTCAAACAAGCGCCTGATTGTTGTGGGTCTATGTGTTTCGCGTGTCTGTCCATAGTTCAAGGCATACTATGACATGGCGGAGATATCTCAAGCCAATTACCCAGCTCTTCCAAGAGAACCCGATCTCCTACATGTGGGGCCCCCGCCGACTACTTGCCAACAAAACGGGCAAGACATATGCCATATCACACCCCACTGTTGCACCAGCCTTCCTGCAATCCCTCGGCCTGCCAGAGGTGAAGTCACCGCCACCATGTAGCGGAAATCACACCGTTTGTGCCCAGAAGGGAAGCACTCAAGGCTGCCGAACTGCCACCCTGAACTCTGTGGCTACAGATACCTGTGCCCTAACTTGCACATAATGTTCCTTAAATGTGTTTATTTTTTTCCTTATCTTTAATGTTAGTTGAGATTACCTACAATGCCTCTGTTGTCCTGGCTACGTAGGCTTTAGATATAGCTCTAAGATAGTGTATCCCTGTGTCCCCCTCTCCCCGTCACCACACAGAGCGCGCAGGCGGTACCCCTTTATCATTACAGCCAACCACCGCACACTCCGACCATGGCCTTCTGTTTCAGCACCAGCGTACTAAAGCTCCACTCCCTAGCCATAGAAGGCTATCCAGCTGCATATACTTACCACACGTGCCTTACTAGAGCCATTGTTTCAGGGCACATGAAGCCCATTACTTGTATGTACCAAGTTATAAGCTCATTAGCTGCCCTATGGGGGAGAGTAGGTGTCTTAGTTAATAACAATAAATCTGAGTAGGTTCAGCTGGGTGATGGATCCATATTGTTTATCTGCTATTCACATAAAAAGTTGTACTCATTGCTAAAACTCACAAAAAATAAAGAATTTATAAATAATAGAGAAATGATCAGTGAGACTGCAGGGGTATGAGCTATACACCATAACTTTTTAATTAAGCTAAAGTTGTTTTGTTGCTTATAATAGCCATTTAAGTCGCTGTGTTAGTTTAGATTAAAGGGCCGCCTTAAATATGAAAAAAAATACATTTTTTGAAAAGTCATAAAACTTTATTACTGCACTCAAGAAAATCACATTACTGCAGCCCGATCCTCCTACCACAATGGTCAATCTAGTAATTTTTGTCCAAGCAGATTCTGCTCTGCAATATGCCAATCCAATGATTCCCAATGAGAATCAATACTCTGTACTTTGTATCCTGATGCTGGATAATTGAATCTATTGCTGCTGGAAGCCCCGAGTCACTGTCTGTCTGTCACCCACTAGAAGGCATTGGCCATTACAAAATGTAAACATCACAGCACTGTCTGTGCTTATACCTTGCTGTTATCTAAATACCACAAAATGATTTCACTATGATGAATAGGGTTATTTACCGACATCTGAATCTTTACAAATTCAATCCAAATGAAAAATGGGGGGAAATGGCTGAACTACAATAATTTTCAAACTCCTTCTTTGTCGAAATCCAGCTATTTTTGCCTCCGTTTTTTTCCCCCCCAGTTGGATTTAATTCACATAAATTTGAAGTATAGTGAATAGCCCTGGAAGTGATTTTGGTGCTTAGACCACCCCTTTAACCTTTTTTTGATAGCATTAATATGGTCACCCATTTTTCAAATGTAAAATTAATTCCAGCATATTTTTTACATGTAAGGTTACAATAAATTTAGCAAGACACCTTAAATATAATCTTCCTGGCGTCAAAGGGGATTGTTACTTCATGGCGTGTCTTTTCCAATCACTGAGCATCATGGGATTTGTAGTCTTCAAGCATGTGCAGTATGAAGCTCAGTCACCTGGACCAGTGCTAGTACCCAGAGCTCTGGTGACAATAGCTCACACCTTGACCTTGCAAAGCAAAGAAAGCCCCTGGTATCCCCTTACGTAATGTACAAACATGTTAGATATATACTTTCTGCCACATTACATCACTGGTGGCTAATTTGTACGTGAATGGTGTACTGTTATCGTCTGATAATAAATATAGTAAAAAATTGCCAATCACTCTTTTCTATTAAAGATGGAAATTTAGCTTAAAAACATTTTGAATGTTTCGAATGAACTGTCATTGTAAGTTTATTTACAAAGATACAGGTGGAGGACCCAATGGTGAGAAACAAAAGGAGTTAAGGGGGTAAGGAGAGACATAAATTATTTGAAGGAAGGGGCGTATCCTATCGAGGAACTGAATGGAAGCACACTGATTCAGCTCCCTCTGACTCGGAAAGCAATCCATTGCAATCGGAGAAAACAGCACGACATGGGGAACCCCAAAAGGCAGAACTCTTCCCAGAACACCTCAGGGAAGACCCCAGCGGGCAAATCTGGCTCCCTGACGAAGTTCTTCAGAGACACAGGGAACCCTGATGGAGACAGCAGGGATGGCAAAATGGCAGAGGCCATGAGGCATACTGAGTTGGACCCTTCTAGCCTGTCACCATCCGAGGGCTCATACACATCCCAAGAGCCCGATATAAGGGACCTACTGAAACTACTACCCTCTAAAGTAGACCTAGCCACTATGCTAGGCAAACTAGAAACCACGTTCCAAACCAAATTGGATACCCATGGTGCCGACATCCGCCACATGGGACGCAGGGTCAACGAGCTGGAGGAAGAGAGGGACATGACCAATTCACAAATGCTACAATTAACCAACTCGCTGGAAAAACAGGCGCAATTACTCACTGCCCTCCAACGATCAATAGACGACATTGATAACAGGAGGGCGCCGCAAAAATCAGCGGGTATGCAACCTAACAGAATCTCCAGACGAAGACCTAAATGCTCTACTGGCTGAACTGTTCAACCTGCTCCTGCGGGACCCCAGTGATACACCAATTGTATTTGATAGAGTACACAGGTCACTCAGGCCAAAGGGCTCGGCGACACACGCATTGAGAGAAATTATATGTCGTTTACACTATTTCACAGTGAAAGATCGAATCATAAAATCACTAAGGGACACTACTCTCATTACTCTTTCATGGAAATGCAGTCCAAGTTTACCCAGACCTGTCCTGGCTCACACTTCAAGCCAGGAGAACGCTTAAACTGGTGACAGAACTCCTCAGGACCAGACAGATGAAATATAGATGAGGATTCCCATTTGCGTTAATTATCTCCCACAAAGGCAACACACAATCCATAACTATGCACCAAGATGTGGCACCCTTCCTGAGAGCCTTGGACTTGCCTGACACACAAGTGATGGATTGGTACACACCACAACCGGCACCGGACATGTCAAGGCTCCCCCAGAGGCAGAGATGGAACACCTCAGCAAGCTCCCCCAGAGGCAGAGATGGACACCTACAGAGAGCGTCAAACTCTATGTTATCTTTCTCGGGACTTCGAGCCTTGTTAGAGGAATCCACAGAAAGAGGAAAGGTGGACTATTTGGGTCCTCACCCATATAAAGCACATAAGGGCCAGATCCCAAGCGATCATACTGAACATCGCAGCAGGACGGAGGAACGGATGGGATGCATAGCCAATCTGACCTCGCTTAGCAGTTACCAGTTATAGGGTCCCGACGGACTTAAGGACACACACACATGGTACGGGACGTATGCTCTTGGGGACAGACTTGGCTTAAAAAAAGGATGACTTTTAGCAAGGTTGCAGCATCCCCTTCCCTCACATAAAGGGTTTAATGTATATACAGGCGGGCAGTTGGGGTAGGGAAAAATTGTAAAACGATTACCGAAACCTGAATAGCAGCTGGGGCTCAGTTGCACAACGGTTGCTGTATACCCTTATACCGTGAATTATTACAGCAAATGTATAACTTCTGAAGCTATACCGCCCTAGTGTGTTTTAAAGCCAATATAGCAAAATGCGAGCTGATGCCACTTCATACTACCCTGGATACCGCCACAACACTCAAACAGGGCTTTCAGTTTGCATGGGCAAACTGGGACATAAAATATCTGGGGATACATCTCACCCGGAAAGAAGACCGTTTGTATGAGACCAATTTCCCTCCACTAATAACAGGCATCACAACTGATTTAAAAGCATGGCACAAACCACTATTTGGTTGGTTCGGCAGACTCAATATCATTAAAATGAGTATCTTCCCAAGGATCGTACCTATTGCAAACGATCCCTATAATCCTCCCTAGATAGTTCTTTTTGACTGTTCGAAAACTCCTCACCTCATTCCTCTGGTCCCATCAACGTCCTCGACTGGCCTACTCACTCCTCATAAAACCAAGATCGGAAGGGGCCTGGGACCACCTAGTGTAGAACACGATCACAAGGCAGTCCACTTAACGAGGATCTATGAATGGACAAATGCTAACACAAACACACAGTGGGTCAAAATAGGGTATGCATTCCTCCAGATACCTATACACACATCCCATGGCACGAAACAGGTCATACATACATATATTCTAAACACCATCCGACTATCTCCGCCACACTAAAAATTTGGGACATGACCAGAAAGATTGAGGGTATATCCCCACACCCGTCCCCTAAATACCCACTTACTCACAACCCCATGTTCCAGGAGGGACTATCAGGGACCCAATTCAAACAATATCACGAGACTCCCGTACTTAGGCTCCGGGAGATGGTCCATGAGAATGGGCTAAAAATTCTCCCCAAACTGCTGTCAAATCAGGTCGCTACGGGCATCCAACATTTACAACACGCACAACTATCAAATTTCATACGCTGCGCTAACCTCCTCAGAGGAGGGAACAGAGACCTCACAAAATTTGAAATGATATGCCAACAACACACTCTAAAAAAGAAAATTCTATCAACCATGTACTTGATCTTGATAGAAACTCACACACATGACATCCCGCATTTCGCATCTAGGTGGATGAGGAACTCCAGGTAGACATCACACACAACCAGTGGAAGGCAATATTCCTGAGAATACACACATCATCCACTAACTTAAACACACAAGAAAACAACTATAAACGCATTGCACGAGGGCACTATATGCCCGCGATAATTCATAAAATCCATGACTCTGCCCCAGACATGTGCTGGAGATATTTCACCAGAATAATGCTCATCTGACACATATTTAGTGGCTATGCCCAGTGATTCAAAATGTCTGGAAAGGCATCCATACATTGATACAATTGATCACTTCCTCAAAGATTCCTTTCTCACCAGAACACATTCGACTTATCGCGCCCAAACACAACGTCAAGGCCCCTGTGGCCACTCTGGTATCCCATTTACTCACAGCAGCAAACCTGCTTATCTCGGCTCTACTGAAACAAGCACACGCACCCACAATCAGGGAATGGATACAAGAGGTTGAGTGTATAAGACAAATGGAAGAGATCACGTTCTCCGTTAGTAAACGATACTCAAAGTACACCCAGATTTGGGAACCATGGCGCACGTTTATTGAACTGCAACAACCCCCTCTCTTCTAGACATAAAAGGAGGCAAGGGGTAAGAGTAGACATAAAATGATTTGAGGGGTAAGGATAGACATAAAAGGAGGTGAGGGGGTAAGGATAGACATAAAAGGGGGTGACAAGTTGTATAGAGGCAAGGAACAGAGAAACTTTTTAAAAAGATTTTTTTAAAATTTCTAGTAGGTTACCCCTGGCGCTAATTATGCCTCTGGGTACGCTTCTCTTCACTAAACCCTGAATTATGACAAACTGAAATCCAAATATCAAAATTCAGGCTAAAATTGTTAAGCTGTGACTTTGAGTTGAATTTTTACAGTGAATTTCAAATGTTAGGCCCAAAGTAGCCAAATGTGAAAATATTATCCTAATCAGCTATGATTTCAGTTTGGATCCTGCACAGTTAATTAATTTTTTAATAATCCTGCCCAGTGTAAGAGTTAAAAAAAAAAAAATCAAAATAAAGTCTAATGGGGGGCGGGGCCTGACAGCCAAGATAGCCGGACGTGTTCTCTGAGGGCTCCTGTACCAGAGGACACACAAACCCTAACACTTCAAACCCTCACACTCCAAATGATCTAATGATGCCCACAGCACAAGGTACTCAGATATCGAACCGAGACCCCACATGGAGCAGAATGGTACCGATCCCGTACCGAAACGCCACGGGAATACCCGAACCGGCCACGCGGCCTAAACCTGAGCAGGGTCTAGAGCATGGAGGATGTGGCTGATCCCCCGGCACGGGGCCCGCTCACAAGCGTGAGAACAACAAAGCCCTACTACCGGCGGGGGTTATCCTGGTCCACGCTGGGGACGACAACCCTAGTGAAACAGCAAGACCAAACTACAATGACTACAACCAAATGGGACCAACGAGGCCCAAACAAGATGGCGGTAAAAGCGCAGCTTGAGATGAAGCGCACACTAAACAAGCCTCACAAGAATATAACAGAGTTCTTCGACAGACTCCTTGCTCACCTCTGGACAAAGCTCCACACCCAGGGACAGGCCTTCAGACGGGCGAGGAGAGAAGCGGGGTCCACCCGACAATCAGATGACAGATAAGCTGGAACAACCCTCAAACCTCCAGAGGGGCGACCGGAGGGCAAAGCCGGCGCCCCATAAGGCGGGAACCGACGCCAAGCCCCTCGGACACCGGCACTCGCTCCCGCTCACACCAGGGCGAGAACCGCAAACAAATCTAACCTGAAGGCCACCCGGAGGCCCCAGAATCTTTGGACCAGCAGCAGACTACTCCACGCAGATGGACACACACTGTCTGCAACAGTGTACACCGAGCTGCAGCATGGACTGGTACTAGAGAGCAAAACGGGCGGAGAGCTTCACCACGCCAGGGGGAGACTCTTGCTGGGACACCAACTTCGGCCCACAGAGAAAAGCAGGACACCCCAAGTGACAGGAAATCTCGGGGACTATGTTTGGCGCCCAGAGGGGATCGGATGAGCTCAGGCATGAGACCGGAGACCTGACAGACACATCCAGCTATAACTGGACTTCCTCACCGTGCCTCTTAATATATGAACTGCTCACTGCATGCTAACTGAACGTACAGTACCATTACTTAATCTGCCAGTACTGCACCTCTTGCAAAGTCACTGCCATTGCTTCATACATATGTTTGCCTCAACCGCTCATACATTTTGTGTGGAGCTAGTCTTAACTAACACGGCAAACCAAGCCTGTTTAAATCCAAAAGTGTTGGTTTATTTTTACTTTAAAAACGTGCTATCAGTGCCTTAAGCGCACACCTATAATCTTATAAGCTGGTCTCGAGGATACCTGTAATACACTACCGCTAGCATGTACCCAGCCTGTTCAATACAAGACACAATCTTATAATACCCTACAGCTAACGTGTACCCAGCCTGTTACACACAAGACACAAGCTTTGTCATACACTACTGCTAGCGTGTCCCCAGCCTGTCTACCACAAGACACAATCTTGTAATATACTAATGCTAACATACACCCAGCCTGTTTAACACAAGACACAATCTTGTAATACATTACTGTTTCTCATTTATACTAGAATACTTAATTGAAACTCATCAGTTATACTAAGCTTGTTAAAAAAAAAAACATTACTCATGCCACGGTGTAACCTGTCTACTTCTATGTACGCTGTTGTGGCGTTTGACTATGTTATGTACCCACCTGCACAATAAAAATAAGGAATTTAAAATAAATAAATAAAGTTTAATTTAAAATATAGTCTGCACACCCTGCCCAATGTAGAAGACATATTTGTGTTTAAAGATGAACGCTTTGCACTTTTCCTGCTGTGATAAAAGCCACTGTGTCATTGTAATCTTATCAAAATGACAGAAGCCTGTTGGCATAAATCAAAGTGGCCATATCTAAAGTCAATTTGCAATTTGCAAAGTGATCATATCGGCTTAAGCAAGGCAAAGTATGTAAGAAACAAGAACACACTTCATCCGCAAGAACACACTTCATCCATTATCCATTATACAGAATCCACTTGTTTAAGGGACATGTGATTTAAAGGGCACCTGTCATGAACAGCTGAGACAAAACAGATCTAGAGGTTGCACAACAAATTAGCCAATCAAGCCACACATACACAGATAATCCAGAATTGGAAAATCCATATCATGGCTTCTGGTGTCATGGTGAGGCCCGACGTTAAGGTGGCATTAATGATTATTTTGCTAAGTTTCCAGATGGTGACATTGCCGCTTTGTGTGCGATGGCCTAAGGTTGAAGCGGAATGTAGGTTTTATGTACCCAAAACCCCAAAGCTGTCCCTTGCAGTGGCCGCCATCTCCATTGAGGGGGTCCTCATCAGTGCTGTACGGAATCATAAACATTATATCTCTGGGGATTGGAGCCATCTTCTGCTTCTGTGTCAAGCTGTTATCTAGTGACTTGACAGAAAACAAAGGACCATTAGATGGCATATTGCTATTTCAGAAGTTACACTTGCTCATTAGATGGCATTTTTTTTGACTGTACGTGCCCCTTTAACCTTGCCACCTATCTGCTTTCAAGAGTTTAATCTGATCTTTTAAAGAAGTAAATTCATCAACACTGAATTTTACAGACAGAAAAAAAAAAATTATGTCGAAAAAGAAAATATCAGATAAAAATCTTTTGGATGACAGTATTAAAAATGTAAAAAGTTATAGCTATGCTATAACACAGACACACGTTGAACCTTTGTTGTAATAAAATTATTGTCCACTAATTTCACTTCTGAATAAATGTGACCGTCAGTAATGCAGTTTTTGATGTTGAAACATTTTTTTATATAGTGTTAGTAAAAAAGATAGTTATCTGTTATATTCCCAAAGATTTTGGCTTAGGTATCTGTTATATTCACAAAGATTTTGGCTTAGGTATCTGTTCTCTTCACAAAGATTTTGGCTTAGGTATCTGTTATCTTCACAAAGATTTTGGCTTAGTTATCTGTTATCTTCATAAAGATTTTCATGGGTTAAGTCTCATGTAGTCAGGAGGCCTATAAACATCTATTTACTTTCAGTTGTTTCTGGTATTTGTTGGGAAATATTTCCTACTAGGATTACGTCTTTGATAAACAATTGATACTGTGAATTGTTTGAAGAAATAACCAGTCCTACTTGATTGTAAAAGCTTTGAGAAGTACTGATCTCCACAGTATTGGCACGTGGTGCGTCTTAGGCAATGTAAGCCACCATTTGAGCAAGGTAAATATTTTGCCAGCTGCAAACCTTAGCTCCTAGACAAGGATCATTTGCTCAGAATTGCGACATATAACTTGTATCAAACCACGGTGTGGTTTAAGGACAGGAAGAAGGGTCATACTTGAATCATTTTTTGTCCTATAAGAAAAACGATCATATAATGGAATGTGACTTTGGTGCTGCCAGTTTGGCTCGGACGCTTTGGCACTGCTATTTAAGCATGAAGTGATTTCAGCACAATTTTTTTTTTTTCACAATTTGGTTTTAACACAATTTTTTTTTTACTGTGCCCAATATTAATGGGTGTTATAGGTTTGGTAATCTTCAGCAGTCCATGCTGAACTGTCTGCGCAGAAGTTCCTAGTTCAGTTGTTTAATAGGTTTATAATTGTCACATTGTTTCCATTCTTGTGATATTAAGAATTTGCTCTCAAATGTGATCTGAAAGTGATGTTACGCTATATATTTCTATCTTTGCCCAGAGACACAAGAAAAAAGTGCTTTGTTTGGTTTACCAAAAAAAAAGCAGGCGACAACATGGCTTACTGATCGAAATATCCAATGGTAAACATACTACCATAGAATGTAAGGCGCCCTTTCAGTAGGCCCCTGTGCAAAAGAATAAATGGACACTCCAAAAATGACCAAAATTAAATCATGGTTAGTAAGTTCTTGTTAGTTATGTCAGAATGATGAAGGTGCAGACAATTGTTGCTGCTCAGTTCCAAAAAGTGGTGTTCATTCACAGAGGATAATTGGGTTTCAGGGAGACATCAGGAAACTAATCGATGCAGGATCAAAAGACAATCTCCAACGTTTTGACCATATTGTTATCCTCAAAAGAATGCTTCTGGCAACCTTGTGCCAGTCTGGACCAAGGACACAGCAGATGCCAAGCACAGACACATGGACACCGAAATATGGACAAAGTTTATCTTGGCCTGCTTCATCTGTTTACTATCAATGTAGATCTGATTGCAGCAGCAGGAAGGAAATAGTGGTCCCCAACATTTTGATAGCAATATGCAATTTGTGTACCCTCTGTATTATTTTTTTGTACATAACACAGGTACAGAAAATGTTGGAAAATGATCAGACGTTATAGTTTTCTAACCTTTATGGCGTTTTTCAGTTCAATAGCAATCACATTTGACCATGGGAAGAGTCTTATGAACAATGGACAAGGAGGGACACTTTTATTTTAGCTGTGTGAGTGGGGCGTTCTGAGAATTTATAGACTTACTCATAACAAAGTAATTTAGAAGAACAATGTATCGCAGACTGATTTCTAAACACATTTAAAGCGGCACTGTCGCTGTCTTCGTATTTTGCAAAATTTGCAAAGATCCCCAACACTGACATCGCCTCTGGGAGTCCAGTGGCTGCATGGAGCAGGCAAATGTGAGTTTAGAGAATAAGAAATAAGGGCTGCGCCAATACACAAATGAAAATTACAAATAGTCCAAATAAATAGCTGTAGTAAAATAAGAAAAGTCTTATCTAGAGTATGCTCTTTGGGGTTATGGGATCTATCCGTGCTTGATCCGGAGCAATTGTCTTTTATATATTCATCCGTGAGAATCCACTCGTATATGAAAGATAAAATGGTGGAGAGCCAATAGTGTAAAATGTTAAAACACTAAAAAATGAATAAGAAGGGAAAAATAAAACTCACATTTGAAAGAGCTAAACTTGCTCTAGTATAGAAGGCGTACAGCGATTTGATCCCCGCTTATGGGATATAGGGTGGACATCCTCCGTCAGTGGTGTATCAGACAAAGGCGGGAGCAGAACAACTGCTCCTTGACGTAGCGCTGGTGGTATGATCCCCACCTAGGATTTAAGGCGGGAGCAGAACAACTGCTCCTTGACGTAGCGCTGGTGATATGATCCCCACCTAGGATTTCTTGGAGTCCGAGATGTTGAGAAAATGCCAGGTAGTAAATAAATTAGAGTGTATAAAAAGGATAAGTGGCACAGATTAAAAAGTAACCAAATATACTTTAATATATATAAAATACACAATTAAAAGTCCATAAACGCGTTTCGCCAAAAATGGCGTTATCAATATGGGTCTTACCCATAAGTGGCACAGATTAAAAAGTAACCAAATATACTTTAATATATATAGAATACACAATTAAAAGTCCATAAACGCGTTTCGCCAAAAATGGCGTTATCAATATGGGTCTTACCCCATATTGATAACGCCATTTTTGGCGAAACGCGTTTATGGACTTTTAATTGTGTATTCTATATATATTAAAGTATATTTGGTTACTTTTTAATCTGTGCCACTTATCCTTTTTATACACTCTAATTTATTTACTACCTGGCATTTTCTCAACATCTCGGACTCCAAGAAATCCTAGGTGGGGATCATATCACCAGCGCTACGTCAAGGAGCAGTTGTTCTGCTCCCGCCTTAAATCCTAGGTGGGGATCATACCACCAGCGCTACGTCAAGGAGCAGTTGTTCTGCTCCCGCCTTTGTCTGATACACCACTGACGGAGGAAGTCCACCCTATATCCCATAAGCGGGGATCAAATCGCTGTACGCCTTCTATACTAGAGCAAGTTTAGCTCTTTCAAATGTGAGTTTTTATTTTTCCCTTCTTATTAATTTTTTAGTGTTTTAACATTTTACACTATTGGCTCTCCACCATTTTATCTTCCATATACGAGTGGATTCTCACGGATGAATATATAAAGGACAATTGCTCCGGATCAAGCACGGATAGATCCCATAACCCCAAAGAGCATACTCTAGATAAGACTTTTCTTATTTTACTACAGCTATTTATTTGGACTATTTGTAATTTTCATTTGTGTATTGGCGCAGCCCTTATTTCTTATTCTCTCTCTCTCTGCGTTATTTTAAGGGTTCTTGAGGGATTCCCTTATAGGGTTGCTGCCCTCATATTAGCTAGCGCTTACTCTTTGTTCTGTTTTAAATGTGAGTTTAGCCTACCTGAACGTTTCCCTCACAGACACCGCCATCTTCATCTGCTCCTGGCGCTTCAGTGGCAGGAGTTGACGTCACTGATGTACACTCGCGCATGCGAGGTCTATGGAGGATCCCACGCGACCCTCCATATATAGAACCAATTTCCTGCAGCCGTCACTGGTTGTGGCTGTGGGATTGACCGCCCAGTGTCTAGAAGGGACAGGCATTCGAAAAATAACCTACTTAGACCCTACTTTGTCTCAATATATATTTTGACTGGGTTGTTATTTCAGTGATTCTATCTTTATGAAATACTCCTTTTGCGGGCGAGGGGGTGGATGAGAGCAAACAAACAATCTTGACATCCTAGAAAAGAGGAACATTAGGATAGAAAAGAAGGACAAAGGGATATGGACCCAAAATAGGGACTGTCCCTCCTAAATAGGGACAGTTGGGAGGTATGCAATTTCAAAATGGATTTGAAAAAGTTTATTACTCTAAGCTCTGAATCTGCACTTGCATATCATGTAGAATGCATTTTAAAAGGAATGTGATAGACCTGCATTCGGAAGGCATATCACAGAGTACTAACTAAATAATTATTGTACATTTATTTCATATGCTCCTGAAATGTCTCCCCCTCCTCCCCCAGGAAATAAACCCCCATCCCCGAAAAGAGAAATAAAATGTAACATTTTGTAAATGTTCTAACCCCATCTATTAGGCAAAGCACCACCTGGTCTATTCATGATAGACTGAGAGAGAAGGCTGTAGCAGACATACTGTTATATGGGTAGGTAACCTTTGGCACAGCAGCTGCAACAAACTACAAGTCCCATGATGCTCCTTCAGCATATTGTGTCAAAGGTTGCCCATCCCTAAATCCAGAAGACATCCAGAGCACACACTAGTTCCATTAATGGAGAGGAAGCGATAGTTTATATACACCCACATTGGAACACATATAACTAACTTATTAACAGAAAAGGCCTGGGTGAAGCACCCTTCTTCCTTGTTTGGCTATAAATGGATTTCCTGAAGATAAATTGACACTTCAGGCAGACACAAGTTTTATGCATTTTATAGCTTGTGGCCTCCATAATTTGCTATATTATTTGCATGCCACATTTTGAATAGTTTATGACAAAAACTCTGCCTCCTCTGTCCCACCATCCTAAAATACTTGCCTCTTGCTGTTTTGTACCTGGGTACAATGTCTGTTTTGACACTCCATCCTAACTTACAGCATTACAGTGTGCATGTCAACAGCGAGTGCAGCAAAGCTTTCAAGTTATTGTAGTTTAGCAACGAAGTAGTTCTCTGCCATTTAGGAGTTAAATCACTTTGTTTATGAACCCTAGTCACACCTCCCTGCATGTTACTTGCACAGCCTTCCTAAACACTTCCTGTAAAGAGTCATCTAAACTTTATCCTTCCTTTATTGCAAGTTCTGTTTAATTTAGATTTTCTTATCCCCTGCTATGTTAATAACTTGCTAGACCCTACAAGAGCCTCCTGTAGGTGATTAAAGTTCAATTTACAGAGCAAGAGATAAAATTGTTTAAAGTAAATTACATCTGATTGAAAGTGAAACCAGTATTTTTTCATGCAGGCTCTGTCAATCATAGCCAGGGGAGGTGTGGCAAGGGCTCCATAAACAGAAACAAAGTGATTTAACTCCTAAATGGCAGTGAATTGAGCAGTGAAACCTGAGAAGCACGATCTATACACTAAAACTGCTTCATTAAGCTAAAATTGTTTAGATGACTATAGTGTTCCTTTAACCCCTTAAGGACCAAACTTCTGGAATAAAAGGGAATCATGACATGTCACACATGTCATGTGTCCCTAAGGGGTTAAACATGTTCAACGGTTCAGACAAAATAAACCAGTAACATCTTCTGGGACACAGCCCACCTCATAGGTGAAATACCTATTGGGGGAGAGGCATCCTGTATGCCAGGATGAGAGGCTGCCAGCAAAGAGATCAAGTATGGCGGCCCACAAATCAAACGCCAATGACGCACTCTGGAATTGTTACAAGTAGCTGGAGTGCACTGTTCTCTGGTGTTGCAGGGAGGCTGTTCAGGGGCTCGATATCTGGACACTCACAATATTTGGGACTTCTTCAATTGTGCATTCCATTGGTATCCATGGTGATTGCTAGAATTTTAGCCCTTTGCCCCAATATCACTCTTTGTATAAAACCCTCCATTGTGCCTAGTTATTTTTGGAGAGGAGAATCAACAGGTAATCAAGCCTACTGTTCTCTCATCAATAACTAGGAAGATAACATAGTGAATGTACCTGCTATTGATATTTGTGTTTTCCCTGAAGGTCACTGATGCACTCAACTTTCATCCTTACAGAATTTAACAAAATCAGTGTCAAATCTCACCGTCATTCACTGGCTCAGTCCACCTGCTTTACATAACCTTCAAAGTGCTGCCTGTGAGTGATGAAAAAGGACCATATCTCCAGGACCCTCCCGCTAACAGTGGCGGATCCAGAGCCTGATCTCGGGAGGGGCACTTGTAGATTATTTAAATAAATAATCCAGGCACAATAACCACTACAGCTCAGTGTAGTAGTTATGGTGTCAGTAGTGCCAGGATTCCACCCCAGAGTAAGTAGTCATACCGTTTAAGAATAGTTTGACAACTTATCTGGGGTCTGCTGGGATATAGGGTATAGGAGCAGTGGTGTGTGTTAAGGGTGAAGTGTGTGAGTGCGGCAGTGTATGTCAGGGTTGTAGTGTGTGTGTTAGGGGGCAGTGTATGTATGGGGGCACTGTATGTGTTTTTGGGGCAGTGTGTGTATGGGGACAGTGTGTGTGTATGGGGGGCAGTGTCAGGGGGCGGGAGTGTGTGTGTATGGGGGGGCAGTGTGTGTATGGGGACAGTGTTTGTGGGCGTGCAGTGTGTGTATGGGGGCAGTGTATGTATGGGGACAGTGTGTGTATGGGGGGCAGTGTGTGTATGGGGACAGTGTTTGTGGGGTAGTGTGTGTATGTGGGGCAGTGTGTGTATGGGGACAGTGTGTGTAAGGGGACAGTGTGTGTATGGGGACAGTG
>OW240918.1:140044793-140241022 GCA_933207985.1 Pelobates cultripes
GAAAGCTGAAACTGTGTACATAGATTTAGTACATGTGCACAGATGTGGATTTTTAATTTTTTTTTTGTTTTTTTAGAAACTGCCAGGGTTATTCTCTAAATGTGTGATTGTCAGGAATTCAAAGACAAGTTAAATTTTATTACAAAATAGCAAAAGGGCGAATATTCTCAATGTCAGCTATGCTTTAAATTTGGCTATTTTAGTCCTAAATTGCACGCTATGTTGTACCGTTGTCACCCAGCTCTGCTACACAAATTTCTTCTCTCTAATTCATTCCATCTTGGCTCCATATTATACATATTATTCCAGTAGTTTCTATCAGTCATGGGTTTATCTGCTGAAAGATTACCTTTTTTTTTGTTGAGAACTCTATAAAAGTTGTCGGGATTCTAAAGTGAGCTTAAAATTACTGAAGTAGAAATACAACTGACATATTTTGTCCAAATTTTCGCTCAAAATTCTGACAATTCATACTTTATTAAATAACCCTAATAATATGTCAAATCTATTTCATATACTGTATGTGTAAAGAATACAAGCTGTGTAGTGTGTATTATATAGTATATTTATATAATATAGTGTGTGTAATATAGTATATATAATATAGTGTGTATAATATGGTATGTATAATATAGTGTATATATTATAGTGTGTATAATACAATGCGTATTATATAGTGTGTATAATATAGATGTATAATATAGCGTATATAATATAGTATGTATAAAATAGTGTGTATAATTTTGTATATATAATATAGTGTGTATAATATAGATGTATAATATAGTGTGTATAATATAGATACATAATGATAGATTATTGGTGAAGATAGAGATCGATGATAAATAATAGATTATTGGTGAAGGTACAGAGATAGATAATTAATTCTAGATTATTGGTGAAGGTACAGAGATAGATAATGATTGATTATTGGTGAAGATACAGAGATAGATAATCAATGATTGATTATTGGTAAAGGTACAGAGATAAATAATAATTAATGATTGATTATTGGTAAAGATACAGAGATAGATAATGATTGATTATTAGAGAAGGTACAGAGATAGATAATGATAGATTATTGTTGAAGGTACAGAGATAGATAATTAATAGATTATTGGTGAAGATAGATAATAAATAATAGATTATTGGTGAGGGTACAGAGATAGATAGATAATTAATTATAGATTATTGGTGAAGGTACAGAGATCGTGATTGATTATTGGTGAAGATACAGAGATAGATAATGATTGATTATTGGTGAAGGTACAGAGATAAATAATAATGGTTGATTATTGGTAAAGGTACAGAGATAAATAATAATTAATGATTGATTATTGGTAAAGATACAGAGATAGATAATGATTGATTATTAGAGAAGGTACAGAGTTAGATAATTAATGATATATTATTGTTGAAGGTACAGAGATGGATAATTAATGATTGATTACTGGTGAATGTACAGAGATAGATAATAAATAATAGATTATTGGTGAAGATAGATAATAAATAATAGATTATTGGTGAGGGTACAGAGATAGATAATTAATTATAGATTATTGGTGAAGGTACAGAGATAGTTATTGATTATTGGTGAAGATACAGAGATAGATAATTAATGATTGATTATTGGTGAAGGTACAGAGATAAATAATAATGATTGATTATTGGTGAATGTACAGAGATAAATAATAATAATTAATGATTGATTATTGGTAGATACAGAGCTAGATAATGATTGATTATTGAGAAGGTAGATAGATAATTAATTATAGATTATTGGTGAAGGTACAGAGACAAATAATAATTAATGATTGATTATTGGTAAAGATACAGAGATATATAATGATTGATTATTGGAGAAGGTACATAGATAGATAATTAATGATAGATTATTGGTGAAGGTACAGAGGTGCAGTTTAAGTGCAGGTTGCAGTGTTGTGTTATTTTGTAGCATGCTGGGGTTAATGTTTGTGCATGCAGTGTGTGTGTGTGTGTGTGTTTAATGATAGATGTGTAATGTGTGTGGTATGTGTGTAGGGGTGGAGCTGTGTGGTATGTGTGTAGGGGTGACTGAGAGAGTCTGGCTGTGCTAGATCTTATATTGTTGAAGGCCACTCCTTTCCCCTGTGTACTGGAGGAGAAGGGGAGAGAGGGCTCTGCTGCAGGAGAAGAAGGTCCCCCTCCTGTGGGTTGAATCTGGGAGGGGGTATGGCTATCCACCTCCTCTCCCCTGCAGCCCCTGTCTGGCTGGCCCTGAGCATGCGCAGAAGCTGCAGCCCTGGAGTGGGACTGATGTTGGAGGGTCATTCTCAGACAGTTCTGCAGGGCTGCAATAAATCACCCCTGCACATTTCCACCCCTCCCTCCCTCTGTCTGTCTCCCTCCCTCCCTCTCTCTCTCTCTCTCTCTCTCCCCTTCCTTCCTTCCTCCCATCAGCTTGCCACCTCTCACTTTGCAGCCTCTTCTCTCCCTGCTTCCCCAACCCAGACCCCCCCTCTTTTCCCTTATTCTCACCCTAAAACAAAAATTGGGAAAGGGATATGCACCCTCTCACCCTGATAGTAAGGACCCCTTTTATATCTGCAGATTAAGGAGGCTGTGCACCCTTCCCTGTATCCTGTCACCCCTGCTAATCCCCTAATTCTGCGTTAATGACTAAAGGATCTGTCTAAAAACAGGGCGACCACCCTACAAGCATCTGAAAGGAAGAGGAGACCCCAATATACAGAGCAAAGTCCAGCAGACAGCCATCCTGGTTTATAGATTTTTATTCTATTTTTCCTGTGTTGAGAGGACATCTACATTTAGCTGTCCAGAAATTTATAGAAAAACAAAAGAAGATTTTCTAAGTAGGGTGGTGGAGGGAAGCAAACATTGTTATTGGAAAATTATTGTTATCAGAAGAAGAAAGGACCCTATAAAATATCAACCTGCAGAAGGTGAGAATGGGGAGGGGGATTATTGGAAATCATTGTTGTATTTAAGATATATAACCCAAACCACATATATTCTTTATTAACTCAATGCAATTCTGAATGTCAATAATCTGTCTGTCTGTCTATTTATCTGTCTGTCTATCTATCGTATTTATGTAACCATGTCTTATCATTAACCTCATCACTGCCAGAGCTCTGCACTCCCTCTGTCTCTCTGTATTTAACCCTCAGGTATCCAAATGGTTAAATTTTTCTAGTGTTCTGAGTACAAGGGAGTCTGTCATATCAATGCACTGGGCAGGGGGATGGGAGAAAAGGGGGTTTTCTCTGTAAGCTTTGTACCCCCTTAATGTTACATTGTGACATCAATTCTCCTAGGATTTCGTTCTGTAATCCAGGGATTCTAAACCTTTTATTTTTATAATAATTTTTTTTTTTTTGACAGGGACCCACATTATGTAGAAGGCATTAGCTTGACAAACCATTCATCCTCTGGAGAATTAGCTCAGTGTCACATTCTTCACGTATTATATAATTAACAACAAAATACATTTTGTCAAATACCTTAATTAGACTCTTCCTGGTATCAGAAGGCTCTCAGGGCACTAGGGAAGGCAGTGGCCCTACGGGGCCAGTTATTATAGGCAGTTGCCTGGGGCCCTGATTAATAAGATGTGACTGCTCTTACCACTGGGGACCCCCCAAAATGACATGGGGACCCTTTTTGAATTCTGAACCCAGGGGTTATGAATAAGACTATAAGGCAATGGGAACCCAATCTGTCAATTTTATTTTAGGAAAAGGTTTTGAATATTCTAATGGAGAGAAATCATTTTTTTCTTCATTTACCTTTCCAATAATCCTGCTTGTCTGTCTGTCAGTGTTATGAAGCATGCCTTATTATTGTGATTGTTGAGAGTTAACTCTATACTTACTGTCTGGGGTGTCAGCTGTGTGCGTGCGTTGTGATAACTTTGCTGGAGGATGACAAATCTGAAATCTGGGTCTGGTATTGGTGAGATAAGGTGACAGTGTGTGTTTTGAGAGGGAGGTGACAGATATATGTGTTTCTCATATTTGTAAATGTATACAGTGGATACGTAGGACAGGTCCAAATATCTGTGTATTAGGAGGAGGTGAGAGGGATGTGTCTGTTTATTAGGAGGAGGTGAGAGGGATGTGTCCCAGTGTCTGTGTATTAGGAGGAGGTGAGAGGGATGTGTCCCGGTGTCTGTGTATTAGAAGGAGCTGAGAGGGATGTGTCCCGGTGTCTGTGTATTAGAAGGAGCTGAGAGGGATGTGTCCCGGTGTCTGTGTATTAGGAGGAGGTGAGAGGGATGTGTTTCGGTGTCTGTGTATTAGGAGGAGGTGAGAGGGATGTGTCCCGGTGTCTGTGTATTAGGAGGAGGTGAGAGGGATGTGTCCCGGTGTCTGTGTATTAGGAGGAGGTGAGAGGGATGTGCCCCGGTGTCTGTGTATTAGGAGGAGGTGAGAGGGATGTGTCCCGGTGTCTGTGTATTAGGAGGAGGTGAGAGGGATGTGTCCCGGTGTCTGTGTATTAGGAGGAGGTGAGAGGGATGTGTCCCGTGTCTGTGTATTAGGAGGAGGTGAGAGGGATGTGTCCCGGTGTCTGTGTATTAGGAGGAGGTGAGAGGGATGTGTCCCGGTGTCTGTGTATTAGGAGGAGGTGAGAGGGATGTGCCCCGGTGTCTGTGTATTAGGAGGAGGTGAGAGGGATGTGTTTTGGTGTCTGTGTATTAGGAGGAGGTGAGAGGGATGTGTCCCGATGTCTGTGTATTAGGAGGAGGTGAGAGGGATGTGTCCCGATGTCTGTGTATTAGGAGGAGGTGAGAGGTCCCGGTGGCTGTGTATTAGGAGGAGGTGAGAGGGATGTGTCCCGGTGTCTGTGTATTAGGAGGAGGTGAGAGGGATGTGTTCCGGTGTCTGTGTATTAGGAGGAGGTGAGAGTGATGTGTCGTGGTGTCTGTGTATTAGGAGAATGATGAGTCCAATGTTCTGTGGTGGCCCAGTGACATACTTCCGATTTTTCCAGGGTGTCAGCTGACTACTCTCAGCCAATTGCTGACAGTATGTGCAACAAAAATTGTACAGAATTGACATTAAAGGGATACTATAGTCACCCAGACCACTTCAGCTCAATGAAGTGGTCTGGGTGCCAGGTCCCTCAGGTTTTAACCCTTCAGATGCAAACATAGCAGTTTCAGAGAAACTGCTATATTTACATTTGGGGTTAAGCCAACCTCTAGTGGCTGTCTTCCAGACAGCCACTAGAGGCGCATCTACGACGCTAGAGGCATATTATGCCTCCATTGCACAGAGCGTTGGACGGGGGAGCTGACGTCGGCAGGGGAGGAGAGGTCACCAGAGCCGAGGGAGCCCGGCGCCCGAATAAGGTAAGCTGCTGAAGGGGTTTTAGCCCCTTCAGTATCACAGGGTTTTAACCCCTTCAGCGCCACAGGAGGGGGACCCTGAGGGTGGGGGGACCCTGAGGGCACTATAGTGTCGTCAAAACCGCTTTGTTTTCCTGACACTATAGTGATCCTTTAACTCTAGTTCCAGGCTGGCTGATGACACCCTAATGATGCATACAGAGTTGAACCCCTCAGCAGCCGGAGCAACAGGTGCTTCAGTTCCTCCAGGAGTTTCATTCATGTTTCATATAAATGTAGCGACTTGTAATCTGGTTCATACATCACTGCACCACATTCAGTATAGTGCGGTTTGTACTGCATATTCAAAGAGATTATAAAGATATGTAACACTCCCTGTAAGCAATGGTTAGATTAGGATCAACTGGAATAATTTAGCCACTTCTCGGCCTCTGTGGATAAGGAGAAATTATGTTATGCATTTATTACTGATTCCATGAAACAAAGTTATCTTTGCGTTAACTGTAGGTACTGCTGTAGTGGTTAAAGTGATGATGGTAGCTGAGATGAGTATAACACACACTTACCTCCACAGCACCACTGGGTTCAGCACAGCACATATTCCTGCGGAGCATCATATCCTTCCATAGACATAACTCTATATGCGTGAGTGCATACATGTTTGGTTACTCATCACATAATAACGTAGGTGCACATGCATGTTCAGGTACCCGTGGCACCATCTCATGGCACACCTCTCAAGGGTCCCTCTTTCCTAGAAGCTCCATATTGCTGGTGTGTCTGAGTGTGTAATGAGCTCTACATTAACAATACTACCAGTAATGTGTCTTTTAACCCATTAATTCTGTTAGGTCATTTTATGCCGTAAGGTTGGTATAGCACCCCGTAATGATTCAGCCGTCCCTGTGGCCCGAAGATTGCGCAGGGTTACCTTCCCCCTGCAGCCAACAGCCTGTCATCGCGATCACTGTTACAGTGTCTCATACAATGATTTGTAACATTGTTTTTGCCCCTCTCTTTTATTTAATTTTAACTGAGGTGAGAGAGGCAGAGAGAGATACTTTTTAAACTGTTCTAAAAAGTGTTAGA
Organism: Pelobates cultripes; assembly: GCA_933207985.1. Classification (NCBI taxonomy): domain Eukaryota; kingdom Metazoa; phylum Chordata; class Amphibia; order Anura; family Pelobatidae; genus Pelobates; species Pelobates cultripes. The sequence continues at coordinate 140,051,233 of OW240918.1, forward strand.
AAATGTGAAAATAAAAAAAGAAAAGAAAAATGTTTTGTTTGACTTTTTTCAGTGCTGATCACAGCATTAACTATGTGAACAGTCTGATTAGGGTAGTTAGTACTGTAGTACTATTAATATTTTTTTTCGGGTAAAAATTTTTTAACACTTTTTGTCAGCTGCGGCCGATTAAAATTTTTTTTAATCCCTTCCCTGATCACTGTACTGTACAGTATTAATGCTCTATGGTACTATCAGTAATTTTATTTTTGGGCTGGGTGTTGGTTTTTCTGTGGGTTGAAGTGGGAATTGGTGAATGGATGTGGGTAGTGTGGATTAGGCAGGTGGGTGAATTAATTAATGGGTACCCCCAAACTTGACTTCCTTAGAAATCCCCCAATTTACGGCTACACCTGGCTTCACAACAACGGTAATTGTTTGTGGGCCTGTGAACTATTTTAGCCAATTTATGTTGGACGACATATTTGAGCTGATGGTTGAGCAAAACAACTTGTTTGCCAACCCGAATCTTTCTACGAATCTGGGGTCACATTACAATAAAAAATACATGTGGGACCCCACTGATGCTGCAGAAATGAAAAATCTTGGGCCTCTAACTCTAGTAATGGGTATTGTAAAAAAGCCAAGAATCAGGTCCTAATTGCACCCTATTCCTGGCCACCCCTCCTTTCCCAGGAGTTATGAAGAGGGATCTCTACAAGCAAATGCTGTGATTCCTCCAACGATAACGACCCATTGTTTGACAGGCTCTACGAAATTGGGCCCCTTATCCGACTCCTGTTTGACAAATTTCCCCAAAATTATATCCCAGACCAAAACATTTGTATTGGAATCCCAATACATTGGAATCCTTGTGAAATGTTCACATAAACTGCTTTTCAAACAATATAACCCATCAAAGCGATCACGATATGGCATCAAATTCGATAAATTATGTGAAACACTACTGGCTATACATGGGCGTTTCGGGTTTTCGGGTAGGATAGCCATCTTGACCAACCAGGATGCCGTGATTCTGAGGGCAAAATTGGCAAGATTGTGAAGGATTTGTACCTTTCCTTGTTAAAAAAGGGTTTTCATCTATAGGCTGGTAATTATTTTACCAGTATTGATTTAATTAAAAATGTATTTAGTTTGGAAACCCTAGAACGTGGCACAGTGCTTAAAACATGCAGAGGATTCCCCCAAATCCTGCCAAGCGGTAGAAGCAGATGAGGCTCCTCATCACCTCTATGCCACCATGCTGGCCCTTGATTTCACAGTTAGGAAAGAAGTGTAAATGCTGTCTACAATGCACAACGAAAGTACAGTGCCAGTGTCTGTCAAAGGAGGAACAGAGCAGCCGGAAAAAGTGAAGTGCATTGTATACTACGCAAGTAAATGGGGGGAGTAGACTTGGCTGATTAATGCATACAGTATTATCAGGTCAGCCGAAAAAGTAGGATCGGGTACAAGAAACATACGCCAGGTTGCAATTTTCAATTCCTATGTGCTGTCACACTGGATTCTGGAATCAGAAGATGTCCAAAGACTTTGTGGCAAGCACTTTCTTCCCGAATACCCCTCACACCCTGTAAAAAGTCATCCCAGAGAAAGTGTTGTTAAGACAGTTCATAGCTAAAGGGACTCTATAGTCACCCAAACAACTTTAGCTTAATGAAGCAGTTTTTGTGTATAGATCATGCCCCTGCAGTCTCACTGCTCAATTCTCTGCCATTTAGGAGTTAAATCAATTTGTTTATGCAGCCCTAGTCACACCTCTCTGCATGTGACTTACACAGCCTTCCTAAACACTCCCTGTAAATAGTCATCTAATATTTACACTTCCTTTATTGCAAACTCTGTTTAATGTAGACTTTCTAATTTCTTGCTTTGTTAATAGCTTTCTAGACCTTGCATGAGCCTCCTGTATGTTATAAAATATCAATTTACAGAGCAGGAGATAGAAAAAACGTTTAACGCAAGCTACATCTGATTGAGTGAAACCCTTTAGTTTTCATGCATGCTGTGTCAGTCATAGCCAGGGAGGTGTGGCTAGGGCTCGATAAACAGAACAAAAAGTGATTTAACTCGTAAATGACAGATAAATGAGCAGTGAAACAAGATCCATACACAAAAACTGCTTAATTAAACTAAAGTTATTTTGGTGACTATAGTGTCCCTTTAAATAACTCTGTATGGGACTTGTTCATTTATTTGATTATTCTGGATTTCTGGCCTTGGCTTGTCGTGATTACTCTGTTTAGCTGCCTGTACCGACTTATTGGCTTGTTATACCGACAACTCTGACTTAAGCCCAGCCATTTTTAAAGTAGCTATAACAAACAACTCACAATACTACATTTAGAATACTTGTTAAAATGATATGCCGTCATGGGGGTAATTTGCTTTCTCTCAAAGGCGACATAGGCCCAGAAAATCACTTTGTAAATTTTTCAATTTGAAAACAGCAAAATATATTTTGTTGTGTAACTTACAGAAAAAAAACTGAAAACTAGTAGATGGAGAGCACTTTGATTTTTGTGAGACAATATTAAATAAAACTATTATATGAATGATGTGAAATATGAAATTTATAGTTGTACAGACATATAGCTCATAGTCTAGGTCAGAGATATAGGCAACCTTCGGCACACCAGATGTTGTGGACTACATCCCCCATAATGCTCTTACACGCATAATGCTGGTAAAGCATCATGGGAGGTGTAGTCCAAAACATCTGGAGCGCCGAAAGTTGCCTATGCCTGGACTAGATTTTGTTTTGGTCTGACCTTAAAGGGGTAAACTACAATAAATGTGTTTAGAAATCAGTCTGAGAATAATATGCATTGTTCTTGTTCTAAATTACATTTCGTTTTGTAAATTGTGGCCATTGAGCACACCCCCACTAACACCCCTAAAATTAAATTGTCCCTTTTTCCATTTTAAATGTTGGGACTTATGGTTATCACATTGCCCTGATTTACACTACATGTAAGATGGATCTGTTACGGACTGGTTGCATGGTATAAATCCTAATTCAGGATAAGAACAGTACATCCCAAAGATAACCTTTATTTCGTTATTGGTTTATGAAATAATCATATCAATGACAATTTCAGGGTTACTTACTAAGCTTACTGAACTGTGCGTTTTTTAGGAATTCGCCAGTAAATTTAATTTACCAGTTAAGGCCAAAATGTCCAAGCTAGCAAACTTCAACAAGCCAACCGTATGATATAAACGTGATGTTCTCTTTAAAATCTCTTCTTTTAGAGAAAGATTGCCTGTATTTTAATGACTAGAGCCCCAATTCTCGTAGTTTTCTGTACCTTTCTAAATATCAACTACATTAGACCCTGGGGTAATCCCTCCCCGCATATCAGTGAAGAGTTTTCAAAAATATTTTGTTAAATGAAATATAATCCCTTTTCAGTGTGACATGAAGAGATTAGTTAATCCCAGTATTTACTTTGTGGAAAGCTAGTAGGACTGCAATTTATGTTCTGTAAATCCCCAATGACCAATGACATTACTTGCCTTCTTCCCTGTTTGGCCCCTAAAGATGGCTTCCAGCATGGATTTTGTGTTTAACCACCACATTAGTTAAATGATTGTGCAATTTTCTTGGATACAGTGATACGTTTGTATAAGAGGTATATGATTCATTGTGTATGTGTAATACACAGAATTTCTTTTTTTTTTTAACTTTTCTTTACCATTTCTCGGCAATTTCCCGTTTAGAGAATAAACCTGCTTGTGGCTAATTCTTTCCAATTTGCATGTCTGGGCCTAAATGATAAGGTTTTGGTTTTCTGGCGCTTACTGTTTAATAGATAGGCCAAAGTGTTTGTAGTTTATCCCACCCCGCGCAGGCCACTAATAGGTCTTCCATTAAACTGGAAGTTTTAGGAGGGGCACGTTTGCCCTGCTTGTGGCTTGTAGAATCCTGCAAAGCATCATGGGACCTGTAATTTTACATCAGCTGAGGATTTACCTTTTTGACACCTAAAGATTGGTCTTGGGCTAGCTTAAAGGGATACTGTAGTGCCAGGAATACAAAGTTGTATTCCTGGCACTACCGATCCCTCTGCCTCCCTCGTGCCCCCACCTACCTGGTAAATAAAGGGTTAAAAATTCTTTATTTACTTACCTTATCCCAGCGCCGATGTCCCTCGGTGATGGGTCAAAACTCCGCCCCCCTTCGTCCCGCGCACATTAGCCCCCCCATTTGAAATCAATGCTTTGAATCAATGCTTTCCTATGAGGAAAAATCTGACCCTAGAGGTCCGCATGTAGAGGACGTCCAGCGTCAGATAACGGACAAAAAGTCTGTTGCGATTCCGGAAGCCCTCTAGTGGCTGTCTGTTAGACAGCCACAGAGGGCAGACTTAGAGCTGCAATGTAAACATTGCAGTTTCTCTGGAAGTGCAATGTTTTACATTGCAGCACTAAGGGCAAAAGGGACACAGCACCAAGAACACTTCAATGAGCTGAAGTGGTCTGGGTGCCTACAGTGCCCCTTTAATCATAGTGAACAGCTTGGCCCCGTTGTTTATAGAATTCTACGTTATTATTTGATCTATGTACAGTTAGCATATACTTTATATACTGTGTTTGAGCACAAAATTCTCTATGTCTTAGGACAGTTGGTAATTTTTAAATTCACAGCTGAATGAAAGAAACATGCCTTGGCTTGGACTGTTGTGCTCCAGCAATGCTTGCATCAATAGGGCACAAGGTCTCTGAAGTACACGTTCCACTCTTCCCCAATATCTCTGCTACGCCAGGGGCTGATATAATGTAGGGTTGATGCCAGGAGTGGTTTGAGGAAGGATCACAGTGGGTTGGGACAGGACTAGGATGTCCTGTATGTTGGCTCTGAGAATATAGAATACTAAATAATGTATTAGACCCTGGAGCTCTGTGAGCACAGAGCTCTGTATACGGGCTCTGAGAGAATAGAACTCTGAATACTGTATGTGAGAGCGTGGAGCTCTGTATACTGGCTCTGAGAGAATAGAACTCTGAATACTGTATGTGAGAGCGTGGAGCTCTGTATTCTAGATCTGAGAGAATAGAACTCTGAATACTGTATGTGGGAGCATGGAACTCTGTATTCTAGATCTGAGAGAATAGAACTCTGAATACTGTATGTGAGAGCGTGGAGCTCTGTATTCTAGATCTGAGAGAATAGAACTCTGAATACTGTATGTGAGAGCGTGGAGCTCTGTATTCTAGATCTGAGAAATAGAACTCTGAATACTGTATGTGAGAGCGTGGAGCTCTGTATTCTAGATCTGAGAGAATAGAACTCTGAATACTGTATGTGAGAGCGTGGAGCTCTGTATTCTAGATCTGAGAGAATAGAACTCTGAATACTGTATGTGAGAGCGTGGAGCTCTGTATTCTAGACTCTGAGAGAATAGAACTCTGAATACTGTATGTGAGAGCGTGGAGCTCTGTATTCTAGATCTGAGAGAATAGAACTCTGAATACTGTATGTGAGAGCGTGGAGCTCTGTATTCTAGATCTGAGAGAATAGAACTCGTGATCTGAGAGAATAGAACTCTGAATACTGTATGAGAGCGTGGAGCTCTGTATTCTAGATCTGAGAGAATAGAACTCTGAATACTGTATGTGAGAGCGTGGAGCTCTGTATTCTAGATCTGAGAGAATAGATCTCTGAATACTGTATGTGAGAGCGTGGAGCTCTGTATTCTAGATCTGAGAGAATAGAACTCTGAATACTGTATGTGAGAGCGTGGAGCTCTGTATACTGGCTCTGAGAGAATAGAATTCTGAATACTGTATGTGAGAGCGTGGAGCTCTGTATTCTAGATCTGAGAGAATAGAACTCTGAATACTGTATGTGAGAGCGTGGAGCTCTGTATTCTAGATCTGAGAGAATAGAACTCTGAATACTGTATGAGAGCGTGGAGCTCTGTATTCTAGATCTGAGAGAATAGAACTCTGAATACTGTATGTGAGAGCGTGGAGCTCTGTATTCTAGATCTGAGAGAATAGAACTCTGAATACTGTATGAGAGCGTGGAGCTCTGTATTCTAGATCTGAGAGAATAGAACTCTGAATACTGTATGTGAGAGCGTGGAGCTCTGTATTCTAGATCTGAGAGAATAGAACTCTGAATACTGTATGTGAGAGCGTGGAGCTCTGTATTCTAGATCTGAGAGAATAGAACTCTGAATACTGTATGTGAGCGCGTGGAGCTCTGTATTCTAGATCTGAGAGAATAGATCTCTGAATACTGTATGTGAGAGCGTGGATCTCTGTATTCTAGATCTGAGAGAATAGAACTCTGAATACTGTATGTGAGAGCGTGGAGCTCTGTATACTGGCTCTGAGAGAATAGAATTCTGAATACTGTATGTGAGAGCGTGGAGCTCTGTATTCTAGATCTGAGAGAATAGAACTCTGAATACTGTATGTGAGAGCGTGGAGCTCTGTATTCTAGATCTGAGAAAATAGAACTCTGAATACTGTATGTGAGAGCGTGGAGCTCTGTATTCTAGATCTGAGGGAATAGAACTCTGAATACTGTATGTGAGAGCGTGGAGCTGTGTATACAGGCTCTGAGAGAATAGAACTCTGAATACTGTATGTGAGAGCGTGGAGCTCTGTATTCTAGATCTGAGAGAATAGAACTCTGAATACTGTATGTGAGAGCGTGGAGCTCTGTATACGGGCTCTGAGAGAATAGAACTCTGAATACTGTATGTGAGAACGTGGAGCTCTGTATTCTAGATCTGAGAGAATAGAACTCTGAATACTGTATGTGAGAGCGTGGAGCTCTGTATTCTAGATCTGAGAGAATAGAACTCTGAATACTGTATGTGAGAGCGTGGAGCTCTGTATTCTAGATCTGAGAGAATAGAACTCTGAAAACTGTATGTGAGAGCGTGGAGCTCTGTATTCTAGATCCGAGAGAATAGAACTCTGAATACTGTATGTGAGAGCGTGGAGCTCTGTATACTGGCTCTGAGAGAATAGAACTCTGAATACTGTATGTGAGAGCGTGGAGCTCTGTATTCTAGATCTGAGAGAATAGAACTCTGAATACTGTATGTGAGAGCGTGGAGCTCTGTATACTGGCTCTGAGAGAATAGAACTCTGAATACTGTATGTGAGAGCGTGGATCTCTGTATTCTAGATCTGAGAGAATAGAACTCTGAATACTGTATGTGGGAGCGTGGAGCTCTGTATTCTAGATCTGAGAGAATAGAACTCTGAATACTGTATGTGAGAGCGTGGAGCTCTGTATACTGGCTCTGAGAGAATAGAACTCTGAATACTGTATGTGAGGTGAGCTCTGTATTCTAGATCTGAGAGGAAATAGAACTCTGAATACTGTATGTGAGGCGTGGGCTCTATTATTCTAGATCTGAGAGAATAGAACTCCTGAATACTGTATGTGAGGCGTGGGCTCTGTATTCTGAATCTGAGAGAATAGAACTCTGAATACTGTATGTGAGAGCGTGGAGCTCTGTATTCTAGATCTGAGAGAATAGAACTCTGAATACTGTATGTGAGAGCGTGGAGCTCTGTATTCTAGATCTGAGAGAATAGAACTCTGAATACTGTATGTGAGCGCGTGGAGCTCTGTATTCTAGATCTGAGAGAATAGATCTCTGAATACTGTATGTGAGAGCGTGGATCTCTGTATTCTAGATCTGAGAGAATAGAACTCTGAATACTGTATGTGAGAGCGTGGAGCTCTGTATACTGGCTCTGAGAGAATAGAATTCTGAATACTGTATGTGAGAGCGTGGAGCTCTGTATTCTAGATCTGAGAGAATAGAACTCTGAATACTGTATGTGAGAGCGTGGAGCTCTGTATTCTAGATCTGAGAAAATAGAACTCTGAATACTGTATGTGAGAGCGTGGAGCTCTGTATTCTAGATCTGAGGGAATAGAACTCTGAATACTGTATGTGAGAGCGTGGAGCTGTGTATACAGGCTCTGAGAGAATAGAACTCTGAATACTGTATGTGAGAGCGTGGAGCTCTGTATTCTAGATCTGAGAGAATAGAACTCTGAATACTGTATGTGAGAGCGTGGAGCTCTGTATTCTAGATCTGAGAGAATAGAACTCTGAATACTGTATGTGAGAGCGTGGAGCTCTGCATTCTAGATCTGAGAGAATAGAACTCTGAATACTGTATGTGGGAGCGTGGAGCTCTGTATTCTAGATCTGAGAGAATAGAACTCTGAATACTGTATGTGGGAGCGTGGAGCACTGTATTCTAGATCCGAGAGAATAGAACTCTGAATACTGTATGTGAGAGCGTGGAGCTCTGTATTCTAGATCTGAGAGAATAGAACTCTGAATACTGTATGTGAGAGCGTGGAGCTCTGTATACTGGATCTGAGAGAATAGAACTCTGAATACTGTATGTGCCAAGGCGTGAGCTCTGTATTCTGAGCTCTGAGAAGGAAACTAGAACTCTGAATACAGCCATGTGAGTGGAGCTCTGTATTCTAGATCTGAGAGAATAGAACTCTGAATACTGTATGTGAGAGCGTGGAGCTCTGTATTCTAGATCTGAGAGAATAGAACTCTGAATACTGTATGTGAGAGCGTGGAGCTCTGTATTCTAGATCTGAGAAAATAGAACTCTGAATACTGTATGTGAGAGCGTGGAGCTCTGTATTCTAGATCTGAGAGAATAGAACTCTGAATACTGTATGTGAGAACGTGGAGCTCTGTATTCTAGATCTGAGAGAATAGAACTCTGAATACTGTATGTGAGAGCGTGGAGCTCTGTATTCTAGATCTGAGAGAATAGAACTCTGAATACTGTATGTGAGAGCGTGGAGCTCTGTATTCTAGATCTGAGAGAATAGAACTCTGAATACTGTATGTGAGAGCGTGGAGCTCTGTATTCTAGATCTGAGAGAATAGAACTCTGAATACTGTATGTGAGAGCGTGGAGCTCTGTATTCTAGATCTGAGAAAATAGAACTCTGAATACTGTATGTGAGAGCGTGGAGCTCTGTATTCTAGATCTGAGGGAATAGAACTCTGAATACTGTATGTGAGAGCGTGGAGCTGTGTATACAGGCTCTGAGAGAATAGAACTCTGAATACTGTATGTGAGAGCGTGGAGCTCTGTATTCTAGATCTGAGAGAATAGAACTCTGAATACTGTATGTGAGAGCGTGGAGCTCTGTATACTAGATCTGAGAGAATAGAACTCTGAATACTGTATGTGAGAGCGTGGAGCTCTGTATTCTAGATCTGAGAGAATAGAACTCTGAATACTGTATGTGAGAGCGTGGAGCTCTGTATTCTAGATCTGAGAGAATAGAACTCTGAATACTGTATGTGAGAGCGTGGAGCTCTGTATTCTAGATCTGAGAGAATAGAACTCTGAATACTGTATGTGAGAGCGTGGAGCTCTGTATTCTAGAGCCGAGAGAATAGAACTCTGAATACTGTATGTGAGAGCGTGGAGCTCTGTATTCTAGATCTGAGAGAATAGAACTCTGAATACTGTATGTGAGAGCGTGGAGCTCTGTATTCTAGATCTGAGAGAATAGAACTCTGAATACTGTATGTGAGAGCGTGGAGCTCTGTATTCTAGATCTGAGAGAATAGAACTCTGAATACTGTATGTGAGAGCGTGGAGCTCTGTATTCTAGATCTGAGAGAATAGAACTCTGAATACTGTATGTGAGAGCGTGGAGCTCTGTATTCTAGATCCGAGAGAATAGAACTCTGAATACTGTATGTGAGAGCGTGGAGCTCTGTATTCTAGAGCTGAGAGAATAGAATTCTGAATACTGTATGTGAGAGCGTGGAGCTCTGTATTCTAGATCTGAAAACATAAAGCAGTGATTTTTAACCTTTTTATCACAGGATCTGAGAGCATGGGAATTTATATACCAGCTTTGAGAGTGTAAGTTCCGGATATTATTGAATTAGTGTGTGAGGTACGTGTGATGTATGTACGGGTATATGAGGCGTTACATTGTATGAAGCCCTGGACGTTATGAAATTAATGTACAGCCATATTCCGTACAGTAAGCAGGAAAGCTCACACTAAGGCGTTTATGTTTTTTTAGAACTTTATCACTCGCAAGGCTTTGTTCTTTGCTGCCCTTTGTTTGAAACCATGCGCGCTGTTTACACTGCGAGTTTAATTGGTCTCCACCCAGCCTGACAATAGTGTCTGAATCTTTATCCACCTGGAATCAGGTGAAGGGTATGAATGGACTATGTATACTGTCTCACTGCTGGAGTGCTATGAAGAGAGGTGGCTTAACTCCTTTTTGACACATGTTGTGTCAGGTATGATGCGATAAAATGGGATTTGCCTAACCCATGTTATGAAGGGGTTAAGGTTTTAAAGAAAAAGAGTATTTTTTCATTGCATCAAAATCTTGTTGTTCCCTCATTGTCTCCTCAAAACTAGGGACTATTTATTTGCAGTTGTTGTTAATTTATCCATTAGGATAAGCCTACGGGGCTCCCTCCAAACTGTGCATGTAATGGAATAAATTACAATCGTGTAACCACAATATTCCTTAGACTATATCACTCTACCTTCTACCGTAATACAGCGAGGTTAGTGTACACTTGTACATTGTTGGAGTGTGTGATACATCAGCGAATATGCTACAGTTTGTATCCCCAATCCCAAACCCAACCCATATGTTATTTGTTAAATCAACCCCAGTTCTAAACTCTATCCTGTAACTTCAGCTGTAAGGCCTAAACCCAGTCCAAATTTCTAACTCCTTATCTCATCTGTTACCCCAATCTCATTTCTAAACTCTAACCCTAACCCATTTCCTTAACTATTAATCCCAAATCTAAAATATAACCCTAATCTTAACTGCAACCCCCTAGTCACAATTCTAATATCTGTCCTAACCACTTTCTCTAACAGTAATCCCTACTTTCAATTTTAAAATCTTAATTAAAATAGTAAAATCTTACCTTTATTCCAGTCTGCTGGTGCTGGCTCCACCCCTCATTTAACTTCCTATGGGAAAGCATTGTGATTGGCTGAGATCATCACTTCTGATGATGTCAGCCCAGTAAGCAGACCATGGGCAGAGCCAGCACCAGCAGAGTGGAATAAAGGTAAGATTTTACTATATTTATGGGGGCAAGGGGGCTAGATAGTGTTTTTAATACTATAGGGTCAGGTATACATGTTTGAGTTCCTGACCCTATAGTGTTCCTTTAAGGTCAAAATAGCTGAACTGAAGATATTGTCTAAGTCAGCTATATTTTCAGTTTGGCTACTTTGGCCTTAAATGTGAAATTCACTGTGAATTCTTATTCGCTCAACGGCTGAGCAGCATCTATAACCGTTATGAAGGAGGGGCTGGGGAGAAATTTCCGAACTGACACACACGATTTTGCCTTGTCCCTATGGACCAGCCTTTGCTGGCGTTACATGTTTAACCCCTTTACTAACGAGCATTTTGTGATTGAAAACACATTAGCATAACATTTATTTGAAGCAAGGGATGTAAAGGTAGCATATAAACGCATCATAACATCATAATTTGTGCATAGATTGCCTTGCAGACAAACATGAAAATTTCACAATTTTATTTTTCACTTATTCGTTCATCCTGTATAATAGAATATTTGAGAAATGACTAGCTTTAGACCAGGGGTCCTCAAACCTTTTAAACAGCGGACCCTCAGACACTGTTGGGGGCCAGACTATAAATAATATGAACAAATTCCTATGCACACTGCACACACACACATAAGGACATAAATACACACACACATACTGACATACATGCATAAACAGACAGACACACACACATACACATACAAACATACTGAAATACATACACACACACATACAGAGACATACATACAGACAGACACATACAGGCCTTAGGCCTTTAGACGCCCTGTGTGAAACATCTTCGCAGCGCCCCCTTTAGACAGTATACAATGTCCTTCATCATGCAATTTCACATAGTGTCTGAAATGTTAGGGTAAAAGCAAAAATGCATTTTTTCTGACATACAGTAGATGTGACAGAAAAGGAGAATAAAAATGGTCAAATACCTCGCTTATAAGCATTTGCAAGGGCTATGGGGGCATTACTAGCAGTGTAGCTTACTAAAAAGGTCAACAGCATGTAAAAAGAATGTCTGCTTTTGAACGTAAGGCCCACATACAGTAAATACAGTTAGGCCCACATACAGTAAATACAGTTAAAGCGAAACTATAGTGTGAAGACGCTGATCATAGGTCCTGCATAAAGGGAAAAACATAACCAGGAAGTCACTCTAGTAGCGATCTGTGTGACAGCTAGTAGGGGTGTTACTAGGCAATAATGTAAACACTGTCTTTTCACTGATAAAGCAGTGTTTACATTGCTGATCCTTCAGGGACAGGCCGTTCTGGTGACTATAATATATATCCCTTTAAATCACATATTCCTAAAATAAAGATACTTAAAAATGCTATAACATTCTTTATTCATCTCTGAAAGTCTAATGTAATGCTAATGGGCTGAAATGGCCATCCACTCCCCCATTTCCCTGAGTTTAGGAATGGTATGACTCATTAAAACTCCCTGCACTGTTTGAAAATAGAATTGAGTTTATAATTTCAGCATTATGTTAGTGACTAATGGCTTCTGGCAGAGAAATACATTTCTCTACAGGCTGATAATCACAACTAGAGTATAAATGAGGATAAGAAAGTACTTGATACAATCACCCCATAAAAGAAAAAAATCTAACCAAATCATAGCTTTATTCATACATTTTTTGAAATGTTTTGCTGTCTTTTTTTATTATTATTATTCTATAGACTGTCAGGAGGCTGTGTATGGGATACATTAAAGAGACATTACATAACGTTTTCCATAACATACTTGCAGCTACATACTGAAGGATGGTGGTGGGGTGATAGTTCCAGAATCTAAGGGGTTGCATTGGAGAGAATGTCCGATTGCGATGGACGATAGATACATGGTGATCATGGACGTCTGACGTGAGAGATGGAAAAAAGACTTTATATGTTTAGGAATCTCTATCAACAGACCTATTCTGAAATTCCTGAGAAAAGCATTACTTTTCAAATAACTATGTTACAAGTAAATAGATTTATCATGGTTGACTGAGGAGGTATATGTTTATCTAATTAAAGGCTCTGTGATGTCTGCCGTGGCATTGGCCTCTAGCTTGTGGTTGGTCAATATTTTGAACGTTCAACTAGATCTGCTGCTTGATGTCCTACCAAACTGAAAACTGCCACAACAAAGGCAAGCAAGGATCTGCTTGTAAAATTAGTGTACGCACGCAGGTCACAGTTCTATGGGATCTCAGTGGGTCTGTCTGTTGTAATCTACCTTCACAATCATAGTACAAGACTGGGAGCTTAACATCAATATGGAGGTATCTGCAATGGATAGACCTGATCTCAACCACCCTTTAAAGACGTCTGATGAACTTTATATTTTTTTTTTTAGAAAGCTGCCGCCTGCAACATGATTGAAATTTTTTTTTTTTTAAATTAAAACGAAACTATGAAAGTACCCTAGTTAATTCCTTAAAATTCCAAACCAGCTAGCCTATCTAGCCTCCCTTTAGTGTTGATAAAGTCTCCTTATCAGCACCTGAGCTCTGATCAGTGTCTGAGTGCTCCCTGGGAGGTCTCCTCTCTGTGCCAGATCGTCATCTAGTAGTTTACGTACCCAGGGGTGCACTTTCCTCCTCCACACTCATGTTTAATGAAGTTATCGCAAGGCATGCCCTATTGTTCTTGAAAACCAGTCTGTCTGCTTTTCATAGGATTGGGTTATGCACAGCTCCCATTGTTAAAAGGGACACTCCAAACTGGAGTTGACTATTTTGTTTTTAATGTGTTATGACGGTGCAAAAATAGTCAAAATAAATAAACCAATAAACATACTCTGAATGTCCCTCGTTTGCTGCAAATCCACAGGAGTTGCTAATTCTTCAACTTCTGCCCAGAGCTGGAAGTGGCTTAGAGCTGTTAGCCAATCTTGGATTCCTTCTCCGTAGCAGAGGAATTTTGTACAGTACACACCATAACGGTTCTTTAGACGAACCCTGTATGCTGCAGTTTTGTCACATCTTATCGGAAATATAACGTTTCCCCTTTAAGGGCTTTTGATGTGTCTTGTACTAAGTTAGGACTCCTTGTTGTTCTTCTATTGTTTCCCATCACTACTGAGGTTATTTGCATAGGGCCTTGTGGATCACTGATTATAGGGTATTCTACACGGTAGGTACAGCAGGACTGAATGTATGTCCTTCGAATCTCTGTGGGTAGGACTTAGCATTTCATTTAGCCAATTCCTATAATGAAAGGTTTGGTGACACAGATTCCAAATCCCGAGTACCTCCTACCATGGTCTTGTTTGTGGCTACCTGTTCACAGTGTTAGATTGACTAATCACTGCAAGAATAGAGCAAGATTAACAGTAAGTTGACCCTAGGCAGCCATTTATTGCCAATAGGTTAGATAGGGACCCCGGAACCATGAAGAATCTGCTTGGTCCCATTAAAGAGAAGTAGTCTGGATGCCTATAGTGTCCCTTTAACCATGCCTATGTAAAGAGTGTCCCTATAGTGTCCCTTTAACTATGCCTATGTAAAGAGTGTCCCTATAGTGTCCCTTTAACTATGCCTATGTAAAGAGTGTCCCTATAGTGTCCCTTTAACTATGCCTATGTAAAGAGTGTCCCTATAGTGTCCCTTTAACTATGCCTATGTAAAGAGTGTCCCTGTAGTGTCCCTTTAACTATGCCTATGTAAAAAGTGTCCCTATAGTGTCCCTTTAACTATGCCTATGTAAAGAGTGTACCTATAGTGTCCCTTTAACCATGCCTATGTAAAGAGTGTCCCTATAGTCTCCCTTTAACTATGCCTATTTAAAGAGTATAGTGTCCTATAGTGTCCCTTTAACTATGCCTATGTAAAGAGTATAGTGTCCTATAGTGTCCCTTTAACCATGCCTATGTAATGAGTGTCCCTATAGTGTCCCTTTAACCATGCCTATGTAAAGAGTATAGTGTCCTATAATGTCCCTTTAACTATGCCTATGTAATGAGTGTCCCTATAGTGTCCCTTTAACCATGCCTATGTAATGAGTGTCCCTATAGTGTCCCTTTAACCATGCCTATGTAAAGAGTATAGTGTCCTATAGTGTCCCTTTAACTATGCCTATGTAAAGAGTATAGTGTCCTATAATGTCCCTTTAACTATGCCTATGTAAAAAGTGTCCCTATAGTGTCCTTTTAACTATGCCTATGTAAAGAGTATAGTGTCCTATAGTGTCCCTTTAACTATGCCTATGTAAAAAGTGTCCCTATAGTGTCCGTTTAACTATGCCTATGTAAAAAGTGTCCCTATAGTGTCCCTTTAACTATGCCTATGTAGAGTGTCCCTATAGTCTCCCTTTAACTATGTCTATGTAAAGAATATAGTGTCCTATAGTGTCCCTTTAACTATGCCTATGTAAAGAGTATAGTGTCCTACAGTGTCCCTTTAACCATGCCTATGTAAAAAGTGTCCCTATAGTGTCCGTTTAACTATGCCTATGCAAAGAGTGTCCCTATAGTGTCCCTTTAACCATGCCTATGTAATGAGTGTCCCTATAGTGTCCCTTTAACCATGCCTATGCAAAGAGTGTCCCTATAGTGTCCGTTTAACCATCTCTATGTAAAGAGTGAATGGGAGGTCCCAAACTGATAACCTGCCTACGGCCCCGTGGTCTCACGGAATTAGATCTCTGAGAGGGGTGCATGCGAATGCAATGTGTTTGGTAGTACTGATCAGGACGTGAAGATATTGAGCCTGATATATATTGCATGTGCCTACATGGGGTTTGTATATATAGGATGTGAGTACATAGGGTTTTAGTGTGTTGGATGTGGCTCAGGAGATCTGGTGTATATACAGCGTGCGTATGGGTTTTGTTGCATTGGATGTAGGTACATGGGGCATGGTATATATTTAGGATTTAGTGTAGATCAGATTTGGGTGGATGGGGGTCGTCCAGTGTGCTGGTGATACATACAGGTCAGAGTCAAGGGGCGCAGTGATGTTGACTGGAAGGAGTAGGAAAGCTGGGAACATGTCTGAACTTGTTGGGATTTGCGTTCTAACCCCTAGTAATATTGGTTCGCGGTGGGGATGCCTTGCTTACTTACTCATTGCCCAAAACATCTGCATCGACTTTTTGGCTCTCTGCACTGATCTCCCCGTGCTCATTTTAACCCTTTAACTTAGACATCAGACAAGGGTTAGTAATCTTGGTTTTGTAGCAGACTACAACTGAGTTAGCATTCAGGATATCTAGCATTAGAAATAAACTGTATTCTTTTTGATATATGATAGTTTATAAAACGTGATCTAAGCCCCTGTGAATGTAATAAATGCTTTTAGCAATCAACCAAAGCAATGGACAAGGAATCTCTACAACAACCACAACCTTCATTTTGTGTAACGTTCACTAATTTTGGATCCATTGGTGCAGCCATCTAGAACTTGGGGACAGTGAGGTTTTTTTTGTGTGATCCAGGGGATTGGCTTGCATGGATATATCCCTCTGGATAAAATAAAATCTGGCGCAGTGTCCTGTTGTATTTAATATGGCCTGGTTGTGACTTTTTCCCACTTTTGGTCAGTTAGGGACCTGTGGTCAGCCTAGTATGTAGTGGAATGATTAAATGTCTGTCCCCACCAATAGGAAGGTCGCAAGTCAGTGGCTTGCTGTGTCTCAGCTTAAAAACAGTACTTAAACAGATAATAACCTTCAGGTGAGATTATTTTTCGATTTATACGCTGTCTCTGGATTAACGCAGTTTACGGCTCAAACATCGTTTTTCTAGCTACGTGGATCCTTTAATTATAAAAAAGGAACCTAAGCGGGTTTGAGCAAGGCCCTCATCTACCTATTGTTCCTGTGTCACAGTGTAATCGTCTCATTTATTGTAATTTCCCCCCCCGTTTCATAATATTGTAAAGCGCTGCGGAATTAGTTGGCGCTCTATAAATACTACTAATAATGATAATATGTTTCAAGAATGGGGTTTATTCAACATTTGCAACATTTTAGGCAAAAACTGTGTCTTTAACTCTCATATATTTTTTTTTATCATTTATCAAGTTCCTACAATTCATTGTTTGTTGAATTAACATCAGTGAGTTATAACGGAATAGAGATCTGCTCTATAAACAACGCTGCTATGTAAAAATGATTTGCATAACGGATACAGAAGTCTATATAATAATTCAGTGCACACACAGGATATTAATGCACAGAAACACGGCCAGATTAATTAAGGGCCTACTGGAGCTGAAGCACCTAGCCCACACAATTGCTGAAGTGCAGAACTATCTTTGCACCCAAGGAGGAGAGAATGTTTTGGGTGTTTACTGACTGCTTCGGAATGCATTCACACTTTGCTCTGAAAATCTGTTTGGGCCCTATCTCTCCCCATGTCCATTGCTGACCTCTGTGCCACCATCGTCAATTCCTTCTATCCTGGAGATAGCCAACCTGCTATGGACTATATTTCCCACAATGCTTAGCAAGGTAGAGCCTCAGGTATTCTAATTTGCACTGTGGCTGAGTACCATGGGAGTTGTAGTCCATGTAAGCCAGAATGCAGATGGCTGCCAATGCCAGTTCCATTCTTGGTGGGGATTCTTCCTTTAATTCAATTTGTCCTTATCCCTTGTTCTGTGGCTTGATGTCTATTAACTCCTCAGCAGGGCCCCATCCCTCCCTCCACTGGATCACAGCTGGATAGACATTGTCACCCTGTGCTAGTGACCCTGCAGTAGCCTCTGGATCAGAGGGGGAGGGGAGCGCCACTTTGTTGTGCGTCTATTTACGTGTCACAATATTTAATTTTCTGGGTGTTATTTTGTGTTCGTCTGTTTATGTGTTACTGAACAGAGTTAATCCTGCGTTTGGCCTGTTAATGGCAAACCTCCTGTTCACAGTTCCCTAGACAGGATTAACCCCTGCACTACTGTAGATTCCTGTTGTATATGTGGCTGAGCATTAAAACAAATAGCTTGCATTATACGGTCTTTCTGACGATATGAGGATGA
Source organism: Pelobates cultripes (assembly GCA_933207985.1). Taxonomy (NCBI): domain Eukaryota; kingdom Metazoa; phylum Chordata; class Amphibia; order Anura; family Pelobatidae; genus Pelobates; species Pelobates cultripes. The sequence goes on from OW240918.1 coordinate 140,069,312, forward strand.
GAAATATATAAATGTAGTAGATAAATGTATATAGCACAGACAACGGTCCATTTTGCCACATGTTTTGTGACATGGATTTAAATAAGTGTTGGAAGCATTCATTATGGAGGTTGGTGAATACTGATTTGGGAACACATTCCTGCTTCACACCTTCTGTACCATGTCATGCCAGAGACACCATATTGGGTTGCATAGGCCATTGGTGTGAACATAAATCCCTGTTATGTCTGTGGATCCAACCTGAGATGTTGCATATTTTGTACCATAAAACTTAACCTATTGGAGGTGGTGGTTTTTAAAACACTAGACCATTAACTACTTTAGACTATGACTTTCGCTGTAGTTATTATGTTGTCTCTCTTGGAACCGTCTTCCGGTTTAAGGTCAGACCATTCCGGGACTGTTTGGTATAAACTGGCCTCCTACCATCGCCAACGGACCACCCCAATCTTGGCTATATTCATTGGAATGAACACTTCTACATTATCATTGTCTTTTTCATCCAACCAGGATGCCAGTGACTGGCTAAAGAGTGATGGGTTTGGCTTAGCCCAACACTCTCAGCCAATCAATGTCATCCAGGTTGAGCCTAACTTGGGAAGTTAATTCCGCGTTATCAGAAGAGGATTTCCATTGGTTTTGGGAAGAGCCCCTCTTTAGTTCAAACCCTTCCCAGAAGATTTAAAATTAAAATTAGGAACGGCCACCAGGGTACTCTCTATGGCGTTTAAAGTGTCCCTCTAAAGTGTGACACATGGTTTAGGTATTGTAGGTGTTACATCACATCGCTGGATGTTCGTTTTTTGTGTATTACACCATTCTATGCTAGATCCATCTATCACACAGCTATTTTTAAAATGCTGGGATTAACAAATATCACATCAGAAAGAACACAAGTTGTATACATTTTGTGTTGTTTGGTTTCTGATTGGCCGAATAATTACTAAACCTCTTGACCACGTGTGCATGCTTTATATATTGAATTGCAGCCATGTAACTTACTGTTTGCATTATAGAGTATGCGCAGGTATAAAGTATGTGTGCATATGTAGATATACAGTATAAATGTGTGTATGGATATATAAGTGTATAAGTGTGGGTCTGTATAAGTATATAGTATATATGTGTATGTTGGCATGTAGTATGTATATGTGCGTAGGTATACAGCATATGTGTACACTTGTGCATAGGTATATAATGTGTGTGTAGGTAGATGTGTGTGTGAGTGCAGGTATATAATATGTGTGTAAATATATAATGTGTCTGTGTGTAGGTATATAGTGTGTGAGTGTTGGTATATAGTGTGTGTGTGTGTGTGTGGCTATATAATGTGTGTGTGTAGGTATATAATGTGTTTCTGTGTGTAGGTATGTAATGTGTGTGGGTCTGTTTGTGTAGGTGTTTACTGTGTGTGTGTGTGTGTTTAGCTCTTTACTGTGTGTGTGTGTGTGTGTTTAGCTCTATGGTGTGTGTGTGTTTTTAGATGCATAATATGTGTGTAGGTATATAATGTGTGTCTGTATGTGTGTGTGTAGATATATAATGTGTGTGTGTGTATAGGAATATACTGTGTGTGTAGGTATATAATGTGTGTGTGTGTGTGTGTGTGTGTGTGAGTGTATAGGTATATAATGTGTGTGTAGATATATAATGTGTGTGTGTGTGTCTATGTATGTAGGTATATAACGTGTGTGTGTGTGTGTGTGTGAAGGTAGGTATATACCGTGGGTGTTTGTGTTAGTATATAATGTTTGTGTTGGTATGTAATGTGTGTAGGTGTGTGTGTGTAGGTATATAATGTGTGTGTGTGTGTGTGTGTGTGTGTGTAGGTATATACCATGGGTGTTTGGGTTGGTATATAATGTGTGTGTATGTGTTGGTATATAATGTGTGTGTTTGTGTTGGTATATAATGTGTGTTTGTGTTGGTATATAATGTTAGGGTTGGGATAGAATGTGTGTGTGTGTCTGTGTAGGTATATAATGAGTCTGTAGGTATATAATGTGTGTTTGTCTTTGTGTAGGTAGGTATATGATGTGGGTGTGTGTGTGTGTGTGTGTGTAGGTATATAATGTGTCTGTAGGTATACAATGTGTTTGTTTTTGTGTAGGTATATAATGTGTGTTTGTCTTTGTGTAGGTAGGTATATGATGTGTGTGTGTGTAGGTATATCATGTGTGTGTTTGTATGTAGGTATATGATGTGGGTGTGTGTGTGTGTAGGTATATAATGTGTGTGTTTGTATGTAGGTATATGATGTGGGTGTGTGTTTTTGTGTAGGTATATAACGTGTGTGTTTTTGTGTAGGTAGGTATATGATGTGTGTGTAGGTATATAATGTGTGTGTTTGTGTGTAGGTAGGTATATGATGTGGGTGTGTGTGTAGGTAGGTATATGATGTGGGTGTGTGTGTGTGTGTGTAGGTATATAATGTGTCTGTGTAGGTATACAATGTGTGTATTTTTAGTGTAGGTATATAATGTGTGTTTGTCTTTGTGTAGGTAGGTATATGATGTGTGTGTGTGTGTGTAGGTATATAATGTGTGTATTTTTAGTGTAGGTATATAATGTGTGTTTGTCTCTGTGTAGGTAGGTATATGATGTGTGTGTGTGTGTAGGTATATAATGTGTGTGTTTGTGTTGGTAGCAGAGCCCTCAACCCCTCTGTTACTGTGCGTCCATTTGTCTGGTTACAATTACGTGTCTGTTAGTCCACCCATTGTACAGCGCTACGGAATTTGCTGGCGCTATATAAATAATAAAATAATAATATGTAATTTGTATGCGTGTGTGTAGGTGTATAATGTGTGTGTGCAGGACTATAATATGCATGTTCATATATATATATATGTGAGTGTGTGTTTCTGTATCCAATCTCATCTCCTGTTTCCAGTTTTTACATTCCGGGAAACACCCTGTCTTCCTATTTTCTGTTTCTCTTACTGTTCTTTTCCACTGAATCTTTTTTTATTTCCTCCTTTCCCTCTAGCATTCTACCCCCAGTTCCCTTGTTTTGTTCTTTATCAATCCCTTGTCTTATCAGACTCCCCCAGCCTCACCAGCTTCTCACCCCTCTGCATCCCTCCCCTCCAATACATGGTATCATTCTCTTTTAGAACCTCTGTCCATCTCCCCCCCATCTATTCTCTCTCTCCCCTGCACAGCGCTCCCAGGCCTTCTAACATTCCTCACTGTCTGGTCGTGGCTGGCGTTATGCCCAGGATAGGGGGTGGTGTGGGAGGGGTGGGGGGCACGCCTTTATCCCCACATGGCACTAACTGGGTGACCCTCCCTCTCTCAAAATCTCAAAAGAGGGGGGACGACAGTGTTTTAACATCCCATGGTGGGGACTCCCATGCTCCCCCTTACCCTTCAGGAAACCACACGTGGCAATCAGAACCACCCTTTCACTGCCAAGGACATTCAGCCAATTAACCTTTTCACTGCTTGTGGACTTGGCTGTAGTAGAACCAGTGTCTGCAGAGCTTTGGCCCGGGTACGGGTGGTAACAGTGTAACGCTTGCATTGAAAGGGTTAAACAAGCAATGCTATGCAAACATTTTTTTTTTAACTGTCTCTTTATGCTCTCTACCCAGACCGTCCATCCATCGGTGGGGGCCCCTGGTGCAAACGTTGATCATGCACTCCCTGGATGAACCATTAGATCTCAAACTCAGTATCTCTAAGCTGCGGGCAGCCCGAGAGAAACGAGAGCGGAATGGTGGCAGCAACAGGAAACGCTCTGTTCACCATGAACTGATGATCCGGGATGATGGGACCACTGTTATCACACCAGTCTGCTCCTCACCCCCTCCAGGTACCTACATGCCTGGCGTGCCACTCTGATCACTATACATCAGCGTTGTATGCCGTTAGACTGTAAGATCGTTTGAGCAGGGCACCCTTCAACCTATTGTTCCTGTAAGTTTTTGTAATTGTCTCATTTATTGTTAAATCTCCCCATTTGATAATATTATAAAGTGCTACGGAATATGCTGGCACTATATAAATACCAGTAATAATAATAATATTAATTAGGGGTGCCCTGTCCGACTCCATGCCTGACTTTTTTCAGCATGATATGTGTGGCCACAGAGAGAGATACCCTCAACCCCAACACAAAGCTGTGGTAGTCCTAGTTACAGTGGGGTCATTGTTTAAAGAGCAATGCTCGGTCCAAGTGGAGCAGTCACCACGAACATCAATGGAATGTTACATCTGATTGTGTTTAGAACTGTATCCCAGAAATACTAGTTCTACAGAACACCGTCATATCATTAGAATTCTGCAGGACCTTACACTAATAGCAAATATGCAGTTTGTACACAGGTCATATATGTTCGGTCCTGCCATACAGACACTACAGGTAGAGAAGCCCAACTTGTATTGTATAGTCTTTGGGTACCACCTACATTGTGTGCCAGCTTTCATCTCTATCTTTTCTTCGCACCTTCATTCTAATACTGTGATGGCTGATCTCTGGCAGCTCACCTGTTATGGACCCTGTTTCCCATTTGGCTGGCTTAGCTTCTTGGGAACGAGGTGCATAACAGTTGTAGTGTCAAAGGTCAATGGTATCTGCTCTAAAGGATTGTTTGGCCTAACCCCAGATTGGCCAACCAATAATTGCTGAATTTTCCTTCATTGGCTAGGCAATCCGATAAGGTATATATGTCCCCCTCCTCACCCCCACTCGTGGTCCTCTTCCATTGCAGTTCTCTAGTTAATAGGCTCTCCATTTTATTTACAACAGGGTTCCTGCCTCGGTTTCGAGAAGAGGACAGTCCACCTTTCTCATCTCCTCCAGTTGTGGACCTCAGTCTTTCCCCACTTTCTGGAATGGACTCCCCAAGCCGTGCATCTCTGTCTCCAGAAAGGGTGGGTGGAGTAGACACTCATCTGGTGAGAGTCAGCTTTGATGTATTGATCTCAAATTTTAGAGGCAAGACCTGAGGGGGTTATTCAGTAAAAAAAAAACAAAAAAAAACAGCCATGGTTGAAAGATAGCTGTGAGTGTATTTTATCGAATTTCTGTGGGCAGATTTGCTGTTTGTGAGGGAGGGCCTGAGTGCGACAGATGTGTTTGGAAAGCCAATGTGATGATATCACTGGGTGTTAGTGTTGGGCTCATCCCTCGAGGCTTGTTACAGCACTGTCATGCATAAAACATGTGGCTAAGAAGGTGTCCTTCTGTTAAACATACATTGTGCTGGTACAACCATCAGCATACTTATAGATTAAATGATATTCTTACCTGATCGTGTTTGCCACCTCCAATATGGCCGCTGCAGGTGGCTGTAGATGCTACATGCACAGTCACCAGACACAATGTGGAGATTTATCAAAGCATCAAAAATAAAGCATAATTCTTAAAGTAGGGCAATCACCATGAAAACCAGTAGGCACAAGTAGCTCATTCACCTTAAATAAATAAAAAAAATATGGAAAGCTAGTTGATGGTGTCATTTAACATTGACAAACACTGATCTCAGAAACTTAACATAATATAACAATCCTCAAACATACTAGAAGGAGGGTTTTGCCTAATTGCAATATAAGCATCTCTAAATTATAAACCAAGACTGACCAAAAGATAGGCTGGCAAAGGATCATGGGAGTTGTAGTTTAGCATAACTGGGGATCTGCCTATTGCATGTCCCTGTATTAAACCATGTTCCCTAAAAAAGACTGTAATTTTCTCTTACTGTTAACAATGTACCCACGTTGTTCCCTTTTAAATCCGTCCCTGACATTAAATCCTGTGTGTATCCCTCACATTGAATCCTCTTGTTCCCCCAGGACGCTCAGTCGCTGCGTTGTGTGGGAGACACGGCTCCAAGTCCCTTCCAATTCTACTTGCCGCTCAGCTCTGGACTCCAGCTGCCTCCCTCCATGTTCCTATCGCCTCCCAAAGAAAAGCGCCTCTCCCTGGAGTACACCGAACAGAAACAGCTGGTGTGTCAGTGGGCAAAGGTAAGATCCACTTCCTTCCGAATCCATGGCCAACAGACGTACAAAACCCCAACCTGCTCATTCTCCCAGCAAGTCCAGATTCCTCTCCTTCAGGCCCTCCATCCCATCTCCGTTCTGCGATAGCCTGTCCTTTCCTTCTCAGTCTCCTTTCCATGTGATCTCACACCATTCTTATAACACTTTAACACAACAAGAGGACATAGTCTTAAATTAGAGGGGCAAAGGTTTAAAAATAATATCAGGAAGTATTACTTTACTGAGAGGGTAGTGGATGCATGGAATAGCCTTCCAGCTGAAGTGGTAGAGGTTAACACAGTAAAGGAGTTTAAACATGCGTGGGATAGGCATAAGGCTATCCTAACTATAAGAGAAGGCCAGGGACTAATGAAAGTATTTAGAAAATTGGGCAGACTAGATGTTTCTACATGGATTACTTTCTCTGACATCCTCTCCGGTAACTTCAGTGTAATTACTTAGGTGTTTTACAGGTTTCATTTGGTCTTTATTTCTTACCTAATTACCCATACTCTGAGCATTACTTCCTTTATTACCCCTACTTCCTCACCTGTATTTCCCGTATTACCCCTATTTCCTCAGTATTACTTCCTGTATTACTCTTATTGTCTATCAATGGTACTTCCTGCATTACCCCTTCTTCCTCAGTATTACTCCTTGTATTACCCCTACACCCTGTTTGTGTTACTTCCTATATGACCGCTACTCTCTCAGTATTATGTCCTCTATAACGTTACTCATTCAGTCCTGTGTCTTATATTACGTTATTCGTTCAGTCTTATATCCTCTATAACGTTACTTGTTAAGTATTATGGCTTCCATAATGTTACTTGTTTAGTATTATGTTTTCTATAACGTTACTCGTTCATCCTGTGTCTTTTACGTTACTCGTTCAGTCTTATGTCCTCTGTGTCTTCTATAAGTTTACTCTCTCTGTCTTATGTCCTACATAACGTTACTTATTCAGTATTATGTCCTCTGTTGTGTTACTCATTCAGTCCTGTGTCCTCTTTAATGTTACTGATTCAGTATTATGTCTTCTATAACGTCACTCGTTCAGTATTATGTCTTCTATAACGTCACTCGTTCGGTATTATGTCCTCTATAACGTCACTCGTTCAGTATTATGTCCTCTATAACACTACTCGTTCAGTATTATGTCCTCTATAACGTCACTCGTTCAGTATTATGTCTTCTATAACATCGCTCGTTCGGTATTATGTCCTCTATAACGTTACTCGTTCGGTATTATGTCCTCTATAACATTACTAGTTCGGTATTATGTCCTCTATAACATTACTCGTTCGGTATTATGTCCTCTATAACATCACTCGTTCGGTATTATGTCCTCTATAACATTACTAGTTCGGTATTATGTCCTCTATAACATTACTAGTTCGGTATTATGTCCTCTATAACATCACTCGTTCGGTATTATGTCCTCTATAACATCACTCGTTCGGTATTATGTCCTCTATTATGCTATGACTGTCTTCTCACAGATCTACCCCTGTTATCACTTTATTCCTCCATCTGCTAATTCTGTGTTTTTGTTTATCGTCGTTGTTCCCCTCCTGTCTCTTTTATTCCCATGTTCTCTCTCTGTTTTCATTAGTTGCTCTAATCAGTGTCTACTACCCTGCCTGCACTCTGTTTCCATCACTTGCCCCAAGTCTGTCTATTACCCTCTAAATCTTCACTCCATTTGATTTTTCTATCGATCCCTCCTGCTCTGTGTGTGTTACCCCCATATTCCCCCTATTCCCCTTCTCTGTGTGTGTTACCCCCATATCCTATTATCCACATTCTCTGTGTGTGTTACCACCATCCCCATTCTCTGTGTGTGTTACCCCCGTACCCCCACCCCCATTCTCTGTGTGTGTTACCCCCATATCCCTCTATCCACATTCTCTGTGTGTGTTACCCCCATATCCCTCTATCCCCATTCTCTGTGTGTTACCCCCATATCCCCCCTATCCCCATTCTCTGTGTGAGTTACCCCCAGATTTCCCCTAACCTCCCCTTCTTTGTGTGTGTTACCCCCATATCCCCCTATCCCCATTCTCTGTGTGTTACCCCCATATCCCCCTATCCCCATTCTCTGTGTGTTACCCCCATATCCCCCCTATCCCCATTCTCTGTGTGTTACCCCCTATCCCCTATTCTCTGTGTGTGTTACCCCCCCCCCCATATCCCCATTCTCTGTCTGTGTTACCCCATATTCCCCCTATCCCCATTCTCTGTGTGTGTTACCCCCATATCCCCATTCTCTGTCTGTGTTACCCCATATTCCCCCTATCCCCATTCTCTGTGTGTGTTACCCCCATATCCCTCTATCCCCATTCTCTGTGTGTTACCCCCATATCCCCATTCTCTGTGTGAGTTACCCCCAGATTTCCCCTAACCTCCCCTTCTTTGTGTGTGTTACCCCAATCCAGATCCCCTTTCTGTTAACTTCCTCACTCTGTGCTCTCTGCTCTTGCAGTGTAACCGACTCTTTGAGCTGCTGCAGGAATTGGTCGACCACGTGAATGACTTCCACGTCAAACCGGAGAAGGATTCTGGATACTGCTGCCATTGGGAGGGCTGTGCCCGTCGAGGGCGGGGTTTCAACGCCAGGTAACGTGGCATGAAAATCATTTGTGTGTTTTATACACCATCTGTGAGGCCAGAACAATATGTTAATTTACAATGTTTTATGAATTGTTATAACACAATATAAATTAAATGTAGAATGGAGGGATGAATTAATCCACAGATTGATGGATGGGCTGCAGGCGGACAGATGGATGGACAGAGATATAATAGGTGGATTAAATAGATAGAACAGACAAATAGATAAACAGATCGCTAATATGTGTATGATAGCGTGGATAGTTAATGGCTGACTATCACAGATACATTAGATAGATAATAGTTTAATGTTATAGATAAATACAACAGATACATGTTGGGTGGGTAGACTGGCAGAAAATTTGGGGAAATGTAGTCCAACAATATTAGAATTGGCAAGGCCTGGTGTAAACTAAGAAATCACCAATAAATATTGATCCATCTTTTAGTAGAAGGGAGGTGGGGCTGTTAGAGATTTTGTGGAAAATTAAATGAGTCATCTTTGCAGAATCTGTCTTTTTTTTTATTGCCAGGTATAAGATGTTAATCCACATCCGAACTCATACCAATGAGAGGCCACATTGCTGTCCCACCTGTCACAAGAGCTTTTCACGGCTGGAGAACTTAAAGATTCACAATCGCTCCCACACAGGTCAGTGCCCACTGCCAGAGACAACATGTCTAACTGAACATGTTATTTAGTTAATGATGGCCATTTCATGAAAAGTGCTCCCTGTAATATCTAGTATTGGTATCCTGCAGGGAAGACGTTGTATTTCACTAATAAAAAAATACGATTAAATGAACTACCTTGATTAATGGATTTATTTCTCTCCTTCCCTATATTTAGGCTACAGTCTAGAGGGCAGCACAGTTCATGCAGTGCCCATTAGCATGTATAATAAAATCTGTGTGGATCAAAAGCTATAAAATACTAAATCTATAGGAAAGGGGGGTTCTCGGATTTAAAATAAATGAAGACAGACACCTGTAAGATTATTTAATTTGTAATTATCTTCTACTCTTGGAAATGGGCTCCTAAAATTTACTATTAAGACATTCCTAAATATAAACCTAACATAAAGTAGGCTGAGGCCTGCAGCAGAGTAGGCTCGGTATAACAGGATTTTGGAAAATATTCCAGTCTCTCCAATACAGATGGAGTGATAGCAAACTAAGCCAAACCGTATCTTTCGGCGCCAAATTGTGTTCTTTTTTTTTTTTTTTTTCACTATCACCCACTTGAAGATGATATATGGCATACTAGTTTAGAAGGTGCTCTTCCACAAAAATATCTTATGTTTACCTAAAAAGATATGTTCAAGAAGATTAATGTCTGACGCAGTTCTGTATCTCCCTTAAGGCCTAGGAAAAGCTAAATCAAGGGTTTTTTGGTTTTTTATTTTTTTTTATTCTTTATTTTTGGTTTGACAGCTGGTACATTTCAGATCGACAAAGGACAATGACTTAAGATAGTTAGCACATTTTCATGCCAGTAATAAAAGACCAGGCATATTGTGTTGTTAAATAAAGGTTTTATATCTCAACTTTGTATTATATTAAATTTCAGATTAGCAATGCAATAATATAAAAATTTGACCATTAAAATATATATAGATTTTTTACTGTCCGCTTATCCTAATTCCATATCTTATCATAAAGCCAGAATGAAATGGGCCTAGTTCCACTGAGTACTCTTCTATAATTGGTTGAATTGGAGGGTATCGATGTGTGCGTGTGTGAATGATATAAAAACCAACTGTCTCTGTTTTTTTTCTCCTAGGGGAAAAACCTTATATGTGCCCGTACGAGGGCTGCAACAAACGTTACTCCAACTCAAGTGACCGCTTCAAGCATACTCGCACCCACTACGTGGACAAGCCCTATTACTGCAAAATGCCAGGATGTCAGAAACGCTACACAGACCCCAGCTCGCTACGGAAACATATTAAGGCCCACGGTCATTTCATCTCACACCAGCAGCGGCAGCTGCTAAAGATTCACCAGCCTCCAAAACTGCCAACATCTGGGGACAGCGGTTATGCCAATGGTGCTCAACTGATCATTCCCAATCCCGCGGCCATTTTTGGCAGCCAGTCCTTGCCCATTCCACTGGCACCAGGGCCATTGGACCTAAGCTCATTGGCATGCAGTGGAGTGGCTTCAGCCTTGGCAGGGCTTCATAATCCCATGCTGACATTGGCAGGCTCACCCCTTAACCTGGCTAAAGGCTCTCTCCTTTCACAAGCATACTCTGCAGCAGGCCTCGGCCTACCTCTAGTCTCCTTGGTAGCAGCAAGTAAAGCGGAGATGGAAAAGCACCCAAAAGGTCAAAAGTCAGATAGCAACGAGAGGACTGAAGGGTCAAAAATAAGGCCTAGTTCAGCAGATGGGCTTTCTTTTCTGCCTGGTGGTGTGTTAGATCTTTCCCCTAGTATGGGTTCAGAGCCTCTTCTGCCAGGATGGGTGGTCATTCCACCGGGCTCTGTGTTACTGAAACCAGCAGTGGTGAACTAAGAAGGCCACTTACTATTTCTCTTGAGGCCCACTGAACTTTTACAATGGCCCTGCATTGACCATAGAGCAGAGATCTTTTCTCCTGGTCGATGGGCAGATTTGCCCATCACAACACATTTTCCAGGCACATTCCCTGCTGCTCTATTTCCATGGACCTCCTTCTCCAGATAACAATAAACGGACCATTTGCAGAGAAAACTAGCTGGTTTCTGCCATCAGACATACAACTCGCACAGCAGGGCTGAATGGATTTTTAAGATATTTTTGCTGTTAATGCAGAATTGCTTCTTGCCCTTTGCATTGGGACCAAAGACCGGCAGACGTTGAATGCTAAATTCTCTGAAAAAAAACAAACGTTTATTCCATTACGAAACAAAGGAGTAAAAACTCCACAGGAAGAACGTGCAAGGGGAATGTACGATATACAGCTTTTTGTACCAGGGGCAGGATCGAGCACCTATGTTAGAGTGTGCGTACGAAGGCCTGATGGTCTCTGAATCCTGGTAATGTTTAGGATCTGCAGTCCATATTGGTTTCCCGAAAATTTACGAGAGAAGGTTTTTTTTTTTAAACACCTTCCGAGCAAAGCAATAAATCAGGAGACGCTCGGCTCGAGTGAACTACAATATGACAAGAGGGAGTGGAGCGTGGATGTTGTGGAGTTAATTTGTTTCATCCATTTGCTTTAATTCTCCGCCATACTTTCTGTCTGTTGCGGAACTGCTTATTAATGCTACTGCTGTCCCTTTAAAACTCTCAGAATTCTTCTTCATAGTCAGTATATACTCATTCTTTTTTAACCCACTAAAGTTCAAATTGAAACAATATCATTCCTGTATGGAGAAACACGTTGTTCAAATTTTCACACAATTTTCAAGGATGACATAGGCCTCAATTTAATATTTTTGGATAAGCTTTCAAATGTTCACAATCTGTTAGAATTTTTATTTTTTAATGGTTTTTCTACAGAAATCACCATTAAAGTCTAGGGCAGGGATAGGCAACTTTTGGCACTCCAGATGTTGTGGACTACATCCCCCATAATGCTCTTACACGCGTAATGCTGGTAAAGCATAATGGGAGGTGTAGTCCAAAACATCTGGAGTGCCGAAGATTGCCTATGCCTGGTCTAGGGGAATGTTTGTAGACAAATCATTTGAAAAACAGATTGGGATCATTTCAAAGTTTCTTCAAAAACATTAAATCGAGTTCATAGTTGATTGCACTTAATGTATTTCACACAATAGCGGGGGACTGTACTTACTTGGAAAATTTAGGCAAGAGATAAAGATTCAAAAAAAACTCTCCAATTTGTCACAGTGAAATTTTGCAATATGGTTTTTAGTGAATAAGCCCCTGTTGTGTTTTCCGCAGGTTGGGAAAGCACATTTACACCTGTTTTTTTTCTTGGGGAAGGCGGCTGGAAACACAGGAGATGTACCCCATTGTACAGCGCTACGGGAATCTGCTGGCGCTATATAAATAATAAAATAGTAATAATAATAAAAACAATGTTACTAAGGATAGCAGCGATAAAATTTGTGGGTGCTCGTATGTATAAGATTACTGGCTGAGAAAATCCAAAAAGGGCTACGGCATTAGAATAAATAAGTGAAATAATAAGATTAGCAAATGTTTGTAGACTACAAATCACACGAAGCTCAGCTAGCCCTTCGGCTTAATGTACTGAAGTCATCATGCTGACACACTAATCCGGTTTAAAAGTGTTTACAGCTATGTCAAAGAAAAAAAGATACATTTTGTCTGATGACACCTGCCTTTGTTTCTTAAGTTGGAAGTGCATCATGGGAATTGTAGTCCGCATATATTTGCAGTGCTGCAGCTGAATATAACTGCCTTCTAGCGCCAGGGTTTGAGACCATGTTTGACTGTGTGTGCAGAACTTGTGAGTAGAAAAATATTGCAGTTTTGCCTGCTGTCTATTTACCTCTTAAATAGGCAACACAAACACTGCAACTTTTAGTGGTAGTAGTTAATTTGCTTAAAAGGACACTCCAGTGCCAAATAAAAAAAAAAATGCTCTTTAGTAGATATACCCCAATAAAACATGAAGGCATTTAGTTATGTATTAATTATTTTTTAACCCTGCCCAGAATTTTTGTGGCTGTCCAATCACAGACTTTCCAATGTAACTCAATGAGAATTCTTTGTAAGGTGGGTCCTCTGGGCAAGAGTTTAGCTTCATTGAGCTAACTAAACCAGGAAGTAACTTGACCGGTTGTCTGCTTGGAAGTCAAGGGGGTGTAACCAGGTTAATTTATAAAAGTGCCAATTTCTATTGAAATCTGCACTTTTTGTATAAAAAAAAAAAAAAAAACAACAGAAAACCCCCACACACTTCTTTAGGGGTTGAGTGTCCCTTTAAAGGGAGTCTCCACAATTATAATGTAGAAGTGTTAATGTACATTCCTTCATAACAAACCACCCCCTACAGTGTTTGTGATAAAAGTAATGAGAATAAAGGATTTACTTACATTTTTCAGCGACGAGGCTTCATTGATGCTGCTTACCTCTCCTCGTTTGAGATCATGGAGGAGGCTTTGGCCTTCTGCATAGTTAGTCCAATCCAATGTTTCTCATAGAGGAGCACTGAGGATCTGATGCAAGGCGAGCGCTGTGCACAGTCAGTCATGCTTCCCATAGGAGAGAATTGAATCGGTGCTTTCCTATGGGATCTTCCGTGTCAAATGAAAAAGGTCTACTCAGTGCCGCGCAAGCTCCTCTAGTGACTGCCAGTGTAACCGGTGCAATGTAGACGGAGCAGTTTCTAAAAAAATTTAAGTTTTACATTGCAAGGTTGAAACTAAAGTATCACATCACCTAGACCACTTCATTGAGAGGACGTGGCCTGTGTGATTTTAGTGTTCCCTTTAATATACCAAAATAGATATTTCAAGATAAATTGCACCTCTCGTTTAAGAATAGAGGCATTTACAAATGATAAATAAGCCGGGCGTTCCATACAGACACACCATCTTTAGGGAGGGTTATCATGATGGCATGAAATATCTTTGGTCCTTATGGGGTTAATGGTATTTATACATACTATCCAATGCAGATGGAACTATAAGATCAGAGGATTATTTACTTAACAATGAGCTATTACCTGCAAAACTAGGTTTTTACTATAACCACTTGCAATCTCTCCACCCAAACATACTGTATGTATTGACTCTATAAAGCTGTCTTTTGCAATCCAGGTGTCACCATATAATGACTCGCTGAATTGTGACTAAAAGCTTAAAGGGACACTATAGTCAACAGAACACCTATAGCTCATTGAATTTGTTCTGGTGAGTAGAATCATTCCCTTCAGGCGTTTTGCAGTAAACACTGTCTTTTCAGAGAAAATGCAGTGTTTGCATTACAGCCTAGGGATAACTCCACTGGCCATTCCTCAGATGGCTACTAGAGGTGCTTCCTGGGGCAGTGTTGCACAGTGTGACGGACATTCAGTGTCTACACCCTCTGAATGGAGACACTGAGCTTTCCTCATAGAGATGCATTGATTCAATGCATCTCTATAAGGCGATGCTGATTGGCCAGGGTAGAGTTTGACTTTACCCCAACCCAGCCTCTTTGGCAATCTCAGCCAATCCAAAGCTTTCCTATGGGAAAGCATTGTGAATGGCTGAGACCAGCACTTCTTAAGATGTCAGCCAAGGAGGCAGATCAAGGGCAGAGCCTGCACCTGCCGACAGGAATACGATTTTACTATATTTAGGGAGTCAGGGGTGCTACACTGTAATTTTAACACTATAGGATCGGGAATACATGTTTGTGTTTCTGATCCTATAGTGTTTCTTTAAATCATTAAAATGTTATATTGGGAATAGAAATTCCAGTTCATACGTCTTCCTCAAGGAGCGGAGGGTAGAATTGCTTTCCCAGACTGACGGAACCCAGGTGAACATTTCACCATTATAAAAACATTCTAACACACATTATATATACACTTGTGATGCTTGTTCAAATAAGACTAAATTAGTAAATTATTTTATATATATATATACACACATATTTATTTTTAATATTTAAAAAACCTTGCTGCTTTTACCTCCAGCGGAGTGGCGTTTTCAAGAAATATCTGTCTATTCTCAGTTAAAGGAGTTTATTCACTGTAGTGAATTAAAAATGAAATTATAGAAAAATGATACCGCTCAGCTATAGTAACAGCATTTTTTTTTTCTCAATTCGCTGTTTATTAAATAATTCCTATTCTGCTTAATGTGTCAAAACTAGGGGGGCGAATTGTTTTCAGCCAATAAGATGTTCCCAGAATGCCTCCCGAAAAAAACAATTGGAGTGAATATGTTGGAGTATGTTGAATAGGGTGTTGCAATATGTAGATCAAACTAGCTGAATTTTTCCTTTTGGCTGATTTGGTCTAAAAACAAATGACTTTTCACTCCCTAAGCTAAATATTGTATAACGCCATTCCTGTCATTGGGAGAAAGGGCAGCATTTTTTTTCATTTAATGCAATATTGTTTTCCACATTATTTGTATTTAATTTTCAGCTCTTAAAGAGTGTTCCTTACAATGCATATGTCATTCTCTCCCTGTTAACCAATCAGGTTTCCTCTGCATCTTCAAAACTGTTTTTTCTTTCTCTAATATTCTCTGTTCTCTGAATTCCGACGTTTCTCTATGACAATGATGTCAGTCAACATTCCGAAACGGACCACGTTTGTTGCACATTTACCACTTGGATATTATGGCTGTTTTTGTGGAATGACAGATTCTGTTTGGACTAAAAATAACGAGAGCTTTGATTTTCAAAACCAGTAAAATCACAGCTTGATTTTGGGTGACCTGGTAAGTTGGTTCTGTCCAGTGGGCAGTATAGTACTTACCGTATACCTGCACTATCCTCCTAAAACTCAGTATACCTATGGCTCTCCGGTTGTTGTGGTCTAAGACCTCCATGACATCAGCCGGCTGAGATTGGCTGTCAGAGCATTGTGAGAGCCGTAGTCCACAACAGCTAGCGTGTCACAGTTTAGCCATCACCGATACGGTATATCTAGCTAAGATTTCCGACCTAGGTACTGTGTGATAACGACCGTCTCCTAATGAAGGTCGCTGCTCGGATTTTCATTGGGTGTATTGAAACTCAGTGTTTTACATTTATATGAAGATACGATTCAGTAAAAGTGGTGAGTGTGTGTGAAGAGCTGCGTCTCAGAAGCAGAAATTGCCTTAAAACCTGCACTTATGTTGGTCCCTTATGGAACTTAGTACGACATGCCGTGACCTACAGAAGCAGCTCCCCTCTCTCCTGTTTGTTCTCTGGACCCAACACGACAAAGCATTCTGCCGCAACGAATGCTGCTTCCCAACGCTTCTCCGGAGAGCATGCAGAATTGTTGCTTTTTTTTTTTTTTTTTTAAACCAATCAAACCCCCTATATATCACTCATTTACCACGTATGCAAGAAGGAGGCTATCTGCTGGCTCCGATGGCGAAGTGCAAGCTATGTAACAGACGGTGTGAGTGGCTGTGTGTTTGATGAGCTGCGGTTGTTCACAATTGACCTGGTGTATACGTTCATGGTCTCCCCGTGTGTGACCATTTCTTACTGCACAAAGGAGTAGGCCAATCGCCCCCGGGATAAGAGAATTGTTCACGGGAATAGTGGCAGTTTGGTTTTCTTGTGGGGTGGTCATTTCTCTTTTCCTTTACATTAGGGTTCGCCATATATTGTGTCGATGGGCCCTGGATAATTAGAAAACCGTTAAAGAGTCCAGATTTTAGGAAGATCTTCAATTTGGGGAAGTAAGAGGGTCAAGTGGATTGTTGCTTTACGGAGGGTGATGTTCTACAGGCAACCCATGTGAAGTGCCTTCTGTATCATAACTAATCTCCCCTTGTTCCCCCACCCCAACGCGTTTTAACTCCCACGTTGGCGATCGCTACCGCTTCAGACTGTACGTGTGAGTGAAAGAAAGCTGTGTGACTGCGTCATGACGAGACCGCCCCTTGAGCGCGGAGATTGTCCTGTGTGCGGCCAAGGGGCCCAGCTGTCAACAAGACGCTTCCCTGAACTGGGAGTGTTTATATGACTGACAAATCCTAATAAAATGAAAATAATAAAAAAAACACATTGGTTTTAAACATGCCTACTTGTTTTTAGCGTTTTGGTTTTTTTTGCACACACTTTCAGGGGGAAATTGTTTTTTAATTAAAAACAGGAGAGCATCTGTAATCTTTCCAATGCCAAATGCATTGCTCTGTTAGCCTCTAGCACAAACCATAAAAATAAATATACCTCTGTCACTTGAGGGATAAACTCCCGTCTTTTCTAGGGCACCTCTAACACAGGAGACTATTTTAATGGAAAATAATTCCCATTATCCATTGTCAACCAGACCGAAGGCCAAAGTGAGACATTGTGCTACACTGTGACGTATTAGTAAGATTTCGGGATAAGATGAGCATTTGCTCATGGCTTTCTGTGTTTTGGATCTAAATGTGTAATGATCAGTTAAATATATGGAGAGAGATCATAGTTTTAACATTATGGTCAGAAACTCCAACATTTGTATTTTACTCTAGTAGTTAGCTAGACCACAGAGTTATTTACTAAAGTGTGTATTGACAAATTCAGTAGGGTAAATCCACCCACTATTGGCTGTTCTCCTGATTGTTACTAGAGGAACCATTGATTCCGTGCTTTCCTATGGTGAAGTTTGGATGCATACGCATCACATCAGGTCCCCAATCCTGCTCTATGAGGATCATTCTATTGGACCGTTGTGGAGGAGGCGATGGATGCAATGCTCTGCTGGAAATGGTAATTAAAATGCTTTATTTTATTAAAGTTTACTGGGGTGGGGCTCTACAAATAGGGACAGGGACAATAATAATACAGCTTTGGGTTTCCAACCCTTTAGAGTTCCTTTAATAAACAAACCTGCATGAGATGCAGAACTAACCGCGACCAGCGTTAACAAGTCATTTTGGCCTAGTATTTAAAAAGGATTCTATAGTGCTATTAAAACAAACTGTTTCCTGGCACTATAGGCTCCTGCAGTGCCTCCCTCCCTCACGGGGGCTAAAACCCTATCAGCCACTGAATCCAGCGCCGATGTCCCTCGGAACTGGGTCAGGCTCCGCCCACATCAGCAGGGTAGACCTAATGCGCGTGCGTGGCAATGGCCGCGCGCACATTAGACCTCCCCATGGCATTATTCAATGCTTTCCTATGGGTAAAGTATGGCGCTGGATGTCCGTGGGGACGTCCAGCGTCAGATAACAAACCAAAAGTCAGTTTGGATTCCGGAAGCGCCCCAGTTGCTGTATGGTAGACCGCCACAGAGGGCAGACTTAGAGCTGCAATGTAAACACTTCAATGAGCTAAAGTGGCCTGGGTGCCTATAGTGTCCCTTTAACAAGTTAATCCTTGAAAATTCACACTTATTGAATAACCCTGTCAATCTATAGAAACATTTTCTTTGTTAAACCAGAACCAAAACAATTCAGAATTTAATTACAATGCAAATTCCATAAGGTTTTGTGTTTTCTACTAATAGATGTATTGTTAATAACTTATTCTATCTAAAACCACTCTGAATCCCCTTACCCACATTTATAAATTAGGAAAGTGCCAAGTTACTATAAAACAATATACCCACAGTATGTAAAAGAAATCAAACCATTTTAAGGTTACAGATCATACAGATGGCTTTGTAACTTGCTAGAATGCTGCCGAGTTATATTACAGTTGTGATGTGGGAAGCAGCTTGACTCCTCTACAACAGGGGTTCTTAACGCCAAGGCTGGGGCCCAAAACAGGTCATTATAGCATAAACAGGGACATCATAACTGGGGCCCAAAACAGGTCATTATGGCATAAACAGGGCCCAAAACGGGTCATTATAGCATAAACAGGGACATCATAAGTGGGGCCCAAAACGGGTCATTATGGCATAAACAGGGACATCATAACTGGGGCCCAAAACGGGTCATTATAGCATAAACAGGGACATCATAACTGGGGCCCAAAACGGGTCATTATGGCATAAACAGGGACATCATAACTGGGGCCCAAAACGGGTCATTATAGCATAAACAGGGACATCATAACTGGGGCCCAAAACGGGTCATTATGGCATAAACAGGGACATCATAACTGGGGCCCAAAACGGGTCATTATAGCATAAACAGGGACATCATAACTGGGGCCCAAAACGGGTCATTATGGCATAAACAGGGACATCATAACTGGGGCCCAAAGCGGGTCATTATAGCATGAACAGGGACATCATAACTGGGGCCCAAAACCGGTCCTATATGATGTAGGTGGGTCATTATAGCATGGTCACCATGCTAATTCCTTTCCTGCTTCAGAGAGGCCTCTCATTAGGATTTGTCGCTTGCTCTATAAGTGACATCATGTACAGCATTTCCTACATATAATGACCGTTACAGAATACTACAATTAATTTAGCAGAAGCAGCAATCAGGGCCATCAGGTAAGGGCAGTTTGTCTTTATTACAAGGTGCCGTGGTTATAGATTATATATCTGTACGAGTAGTTTCCTACACAATCCAGCAGTTTAGATTTGCACTTGTTACACGTTACAAGACACTTGATTGGGACAGACATAGCACTGGCATTACCCAAGACAGGCCGCTCTATACAATCTGCATGGCAGAAATCAGAGCATCTCTTAGGTGCTTAAACAAAACATAAAATACTGAAATGATTTCATAAAGAAAACTAAACCAGATCGCTTTATTAGCACAATTATAAATTACAATTCCATTTATTGGTGGATTGGCCTCCCGATCCCATGGTCCATCAGGAGATTATGCTGTTATGTAATGTGTCGCTAGCGTCTGGCGTAAACCAGGTGTATTCAAATTGCATTTCTCCAGTGCCCAATAAACTACAACAACCATCTCTCATTGAGGTGTAGATCAGCAGCGGTCAGTGGCTGGCTCAGGATTATAGGGGTTGTCGTTCTATGGGCGGAGATGGAGCCTGCACTATACAATTTAGTAAGATTGGGTCAGGGGTCACGTCTGCTTGCTTTCTTCCTGTGCTTGCTGTTCCTTTTGCTGGATGTGTAACTCCTGGTCTAGCCGCTCCTTGGCTCGAACAACCTGGTAGAAAAATATCAGAGAGAGCGTTTTATTCTAAGGGAGTTTTTTTTTTTTTTTAATTAATTCTTTATTTTATTCGGGTGATTCATAGCAGTGGAACAAGATAAAAGACATTCGTGATAAAAACATTGCAGTTGTACATGAGTGATATCGTCTTTTATGAAGTGGCCCCTTTTAAAAAAAAAAAAAAAAAAATGCATCTAGAGTTTAGCTAGAAGTGCACAAGAGTGAGAGATAATGGAGTATTGAGGGCATTTATCTCCATCTATTAGCAAGTTTCGGTCTAAACCGTGAATGACTATGGTTGTAGATTATAACTCCTGGTCTTGATGCTAATGCACCCTAACCTATGGGGCAGTGGGGGGGAGGGTAGCTTTCACGTTGCGTGACTGTTTAAACAAGTCGGATTGTATTACATGTGGGAGCAACATTTACATTGGCTAAACTTTGCCACTATTAGGAAAAATTCCTCCTAGAGGCAGTGGCGGTAAACAAAATGCATTTTAAAATTACGAGAGAGTAGCAAGAAATAAGAACTTAACAGAAAAAACATAGTATAGGCTAATGTCCCATGCAGAGTCAGGTCACCGAGTCACTGGCACCACTGGGCACAAATGGGTTGACTCTGGATACGTCCCAGGTTTGGCTTGTGTCGTTGTCTGGGCCTGTAGTCCAAGCGCCTGGAGGAAAGCAGTTCCCTCTGTGGGATCCTGGGCTCTGAAAGTCTTTCCATTTTGGGTGACCACCAGAGCTCTGGGCAAAGACCACCTATAGGGGAGGCCAGCACTTTGCAGGGTTTTCGTGATCGGCTGCATTGATTTGCGCCACAATAATGTGGCTCTGCTTAGGTCCTGGAAGAATGTAAGGGTTTGTGACTCGAATTGTAGTGGGGTCTTACCCTTCACTGCGTTGAGGAGCTTTTGTTTGTCGGCCCGAGTTTGGCAGCATAGAATAATGTGCCGAGTGGCGTTAGCTGGAGCTTGTGATGACTTAGCTATGCGGTACATGCCGTCAAAGTTGATTTGCTTTGCATTTTTTCTGGGCAGGACAGTGGAGACTAGGCACCTGACGAAGAGGGGAAGTTCCTCAGGTGACAGGGAGTCCACCACTCTGCGGATATTGAAGTTTCAATTACGCTCTCTGTCCTCTAATTGAGCTATCTTGACACCTTGCTAAGCTTGTGCTGTTTGGAGTTGTTGCACGGCTTGATTGATGGCGGCCATGCCCTGTTTCAGGTCGGTGAGATCAGCTTCTGTCGCTTGGACCCTGTTAGTGACTGCCTGTACCTCTGTTCGTACAGTTTTGAGCTCAGCCGAGAACATTTGCTGGATGTGCACTAATAAGTGGTGTATGTCCTGTTTGGTGGACGGTGCGTTGCCATCTGCTATCGCCGGAGGCTCTGGCATGGAGGGCGTCTCTGCAGGTGGATCTGCTGTTGTTGCAAGGCTGGGCTATGTTGCCCCTCTGGGCCTCGAGGTTAGCAGTTGGCCTATGTCCTGACCTTCCCTGGGTGTGGGTTGGGTCAGTTTCTGTGTTTTATGCACCATTTCGCCTCCTGGAGGGGTTTGGCTGTGGGATTCCAGGTTTGTGTCACCCTCTAAGCCCGTTCCGATCCAGTAAAGGCTTCCCACGCGGTAGGCCCGAGGGCCTCGGCGCCGGGTTTTAGCGTTCGTGGGGAAAGTAAAGGGCATCCGTTCACTTATCGGAGGTGAGTATGCTCCGGTATCTTTGATTTCTGCAGTGTTAAAGTCGCTTTTATCAGGATTTTTCCCGGAGGTACGTCTACCTCGGAGGGCTGCTTAGCTCCGCCCCCTCAGGGAGTTGTTTTGATGATGTTGCGCATCTTGATATCGGTGAAGTTAAATCACAGGAAACAAAGAATATGTAAGAAACGAGAACAGCCCAGCTGTGCTTGATACATAGTAACCATCGCCCGTCTACAATCAGTACGGACTAGTAACAGGTGGCCACAGCTCGGTGAATATAGCTTGGAAAATCACAAACCTTAGATTGTAGGTAGAAGGATCCTCCAGCTGTCTTGTCATTTACTTTGAAAAGGTGATCGTAATTCTGAAACAGAAAAAAAATAAAAAATAAATCAAGAAAAAATGTTGTAAAAACTTTTACTGATTAAAATATACATTTAATTTTAAAAAAAAAAAAAATTCAAAAATTCAAAAATGACTTGGGAAGAGAACAAAGTTAAGCAAGATGAAAGTTGTTAAGGGACACAATAGGTATCAAACATTTTTTGCTTAAAAGGGTCACTATAAGCTGGAATAAATGTTACGGTGCTCAGACCACCCCTCTCTGTGGAGTTAAACTGTATTTTACTCACCTTTCTCCATTTCCAGCTGGCCCTGCCTCCATAGCGGAGATCATCAATCTTGACGATCTCAGCCAATCCAATGCTTTTCCAAAATGCCACGTTGCACCAATCACCATCTCATGCCGCGCGCGCATTCAAACAGCCCATATGAAAGCATTACAATACAAACACAATAGGTGGAGCTAATAGTATACTTTCCTCTCTTATCAACGAATTCAGCAATGCTGTGGAGACAGAGAGGTATACAAATAGTGCAGATAACTAAATTACAATGAAGAAATTACATATGCAAGAATACACTCCCAAAACTAGAGCCAATATTGGACCTGGCTCTGGTGTGGATGGCCTTAGGATCTTTTTAGAGTGATCCAAATCCCTCTATGGATGGTCTAGATATTCGGTCTGTAGTATGGAAAATTCCTCCCAGTGGTAAACAGCAGGGAATCCAGATCGATGTAAAATAAAAAATTTATTGAATACAGATAAAATAAAAAATGTAAATAAAATCTGTTAAATAAGTAAAATACTGCCAAAACGCGTTTCGCCTAACGTGGCTTCCTCAGTTGGATAGATTACTGTTTGTAAGTCCATACAGTTCTTTAAATGCTGTGTGTAATCCAAATTCGCGGCCTTTTTCAAGTGGAACGCAACTTGCGTTCCATTCCTCCGTCTGCGTTTCACTTCCTGGTTCAGGTCACATGGAACCTCGGCATTGCTGGAACGCATTGTACTTCCTGGTTTCGATCTCCAGCTTAAATGGAACGCATCGTGCGTTCCATTAGAGAGACGGCGCACCTCTATTCTCATCATATGTGCACTCTGTGTGCATGGAACGCACTTTGCGTTCCACCAAATTTAAAATCCTTTGTCATGAGAGTCTCTTAATTGATGTGATAAAAACAGTCTTTTTGAACACTATACTTCTATGTATTGTTCAGTCCAACAGAATAGTACATATTCTTAACAGGAAGAATACATTAATATTAGCTCATATGATTGGAGAGATAAATAAATGAAAATAAGTTAATTACATCAATAATACCATCATTTTACATCTTAAAATAATAATATAGCCACATAATATAGTTCTTTATCTTTGAGTGCCAATCTTTAAAGTGACAGTGCAAACTTAATTTGAATTGTGCTATTTAGTAGTGAATCCATATATATAATTTTGTGTGGACTCCCAATATCATCCCACTTGACACAAAATTCTAAAAGTGAGGTAGTGAACCCAGACAGATATTGTTTAAAGTGACACTGTGCCTTATTCGATATTCTTATTAGATAGTGTAGCAGCACCTTTTAATTACTCAATGCTTTCCTATGGACGTCCAGCGTCTTCCCACTGTGATTTTTCTCTGAAACTGCTATGTTTACAGCTGCAGGGTTAAAACTAGAGGGACCTGGCACCCAGACCACTTCATTGAGCTGAAGTGGTCTGGGTGCCTATATTGGTCCTTTAATGGTCTCATTTTCAATCAGATGTTAACTTGCTTTAGAAGATTTGATCTCCTACTCTTTAAATTAAACTTTAATCACACACAGTAGGCTCATGCAGGGTCTAGCATGCCATCAACAGTGCAGGAGACAAAACATTCTAAATAAAACAGACTATGCAATAAGGAAAGTTTAAACATTAGATCTCTCTTCACAGAGTGTTTAGGAAAGCTGTGTAGGTCACTTTCAGGGAGGTGTGACACAGTGCCGGAAGTGTTAAAAAAAAAAAAAAAAAATTCTGTCATTTCACTGGCCCTCCTCCGCCTTGCGCTCGCATTAGGATTCCGGCGATGCTAGATGTCCTTATGCATGACCAAAAGTCACCTAAAGACAAGTTACCCCACAAAGCTAATTATTGCAGTTTATAAAAAAAATAGGCACGTGCAATTCGTTTTGGTCCGAATGTTAATTGGGACGAATTTTGGGCAATTTGGACATTCGGGTGCTTCCGAATAGATTAATTGCCGAAGTCCCGAAATTACAGAATTTCCGAATTGACGAAGTTCCGAAGCACAGTATTGCCTAAGAACTAATATACTTACCCAGTGGAAGAATGTTACACTGTATACAATTTTAAATAAAAAATATACAAACATAGCCAGGATTCAGCTGTAAGCATTTGTAAATATTTATAACAATAAAGTAACATACATTAATATAAAATAATGACAGGAATGAATAAGTAGATAACTCCCTAATTCCCACAGTATTAGGGAGCCATCTACTAAAAGACCTAAATTTGTATTTCAGCCAAATTTACTAATACTAAGTAAAGATTACTTAGTATTAGTAAATTATGCCCCTACTCGTTATAACGTGAGCAGGGCTTGTCTATTAAATAGTGAGCAGCCCCCCCCCCTACAGTAAAATAAGGGAGGCGGGGGACCCTAATGTCCTCCCCCTTGCCTCCACCCCTGAGCAGGGGGTGGGGGGGAAAACTAATATCCTCCCCCTTATTCTAAATTAGAATAAGGGGGACACACCTAATGTCCTCCCCCCTGGCCCCCACCCCTGAGCGGCGGGTGGGGGCCCTAAATAAAAATGTTACCCCCCCCCTCCCCCCCCCGGGTAACTAGGGGTCCCCAAACCCCTAGTCACCCCCCTCCAGAAAAAAAAACAAACAAAAAAAAACACTAACCTACCTACCTACCCCCCCCTCACCCTAAAAATAATGAGGGGGGCCATTAACTAAGTACCTGTATAAAAAAAAATAAAATAAATAATCCATCTTCACCCACGGAGGGCTCCACGCAGACTGAGCTCTGAAATCCACCAATCAGAGTGCTCTGTGTCATTTTACACAGCGTGGGAAAGTTCTTTGGAATTTTCCCACGCTGTGTAATTTGACTAATAACACACTGATTGGTGGGGGGAGGGGGACGGTGAAGAACATTAGGTTCCCCCCTTATTAGTATTTAGGGCCCCCACTCATCATTCAGAGGTGGCAGCCAGGGGGGAGGACATTAGGTCCCCACCCCTTATTAGTATTTAGGGCCCCCACCCACCGCTCAGAGGTGGGGACCAGGACAATAGGTCCCCCCCACCTATTCTGATTTAGGGCCCCCACCCACCGCTCAGGGGTGGAGGCCAGGAGGGAGGACAATAGGTCCCCCCCTTATTCTGATTTAGAGCCCCCACCCGCCACTCAGGGGTGGGGGCCGACGGGGAGGACAATAGGTCTCCCCCACCCCATTATTTTACTTTAGGGCCTCCACCCACCGCTCAGGGGTGGGGGCCAGGGGGGAGGACATTAGGTCTGTCAGTATAGAACAGAATGAATAATGCTGTTGGATGATACACAAATAGTGCTGCCCAGAAGTAAATTGATACGCTGCTGGTAGAAATCAATCAATGTGTTCGGCTGGTGTCAGCAGGTTCATCTCGTGATGAAATAATTTCCTTCTGGCATCATATGATATTCACCAACTTGCTGCCAGCACTTTTCCTGTACTGACCAACAGAGCACACACACACACACGTTAACTGTCCAGTAAAATGTGGGTGACCCGGAAAGCCTACGTTCACTCTAGTTATAGAGCAGTGAAACAGATCTGCACACAGACATAGTAATGTCCTCTATTGCTCATTATAGAACAAGTCACATCACCAAATATATGAACGAGTTTCAGGACATTTTGCATTAGTTTAGTTTGAAGCAATAAAGGTCTTGTTTCTTTGTGACATTTTACCTTCTGGATCTCCTCGGGATTCAGTTTGGAGATGTTGAGGATCTGTTGGGCTTCCTGGAGGCTAATCCCAGACAGGCTGCTGGCAGCTGCAGACTCTGTACCAGCTCGACCGCCTCTTGCTTGAGCTGCTGCTCTACTCGCTGATAGAGAAAATAAGGAGAAATGGATTGGAAACAATTGGGCCAGCCAATCCTGGTGCTAGGGGTCAGACAAAAACCAACAAAGCGAAATTATTAAAACCCATTAAAGAGACAATATAGTCTCTTTAACAACTACAGCCTATTGCATTTGTTCTGGTGAGTAGAATCATTACCTTTAGGCTTTTTGCTGTAAACACTGTCTTTTCAGAGAAAATGCAGTGTTTACATTACAGCCTAGTGATAACTTCACTGGCCACTCCTCAGATGGCTGCTAAAGGTGCTTCCTGGGGCAGTGCTGCACAGTGTGACTGCCATTCAGTGTCTCCACCCTCTGCATATAGACAGTGAACTTTCCTAAATTAATTGATTCAATACATTTTCATGAGGAGATGCTGATTGGCCAGGGCTGTGTTTGACTTGTGCTGGCTCTGCCCTGATAATCTTGGCCAATCCAGTGCTTTCCTATGTGAAAGCATTGTGATTGGCTTTATTAAACACTTTTGATGATGTCAGCCAAGCAGGCAGAACAGGGGCAGACCCAGCAGCAACAGAGTGGAATAAAGGTAATATTTTGCTATGTTTAGGGGGCAAAAAGAGGCCAGATTGTGTTTTTAACACTCCAGGGTCAGGAATACATGCTTGTGTTCCTGACCCCATAGTGTTTCTTTAAAAGTGACACTCTAGGCTCCCACACGTTAGGTGCACTGTGTAATTTAGGTTTCAGTTAGTAAGTTAAGTACCATATCCATTATAGTAGTGGTTATAGGAGGCTGTTCATGCAATCCCTTGTTTTTTTTGTCAAACTGTTTTAAAGTCAACAGGTGGATTGGCAACCTTAGCTTTCATCAACTTGGGATATAATGTGAAGAGGTTTCACCCTCCGCATAATACAATCATAGTATTTGTATGTTGTGTCACTGTTAACCCTCCAGAGCTGATAAAATGCCACGTCAATGTCACTTCTGCTGAAAAATTAAGTATTAAAGTGATGATACTTTCTCATCGGTCTATTCAAAGTGACATTTTTAATAAATAGAAATATAGAATACTATATAGTTTATAAAGAATGTATGTTTTATCTTCTTAGGAAGGGTACTTACCAGCTAACTCTTGACGCAATGCCCGTGTAAATGCTCTGCCAACAACTTGCGCTCCCATTACCAGGATCTGTGCCAAGTACTTGGCCTATGGAGAGAAAAATCGAAAAAAGATGTAAAATGCCAGATCCACCTATTCCCTTATTACACAAACAGAAATGCCATTTTAATGGTTACCGAATAAAATGATTACCCAGTGTCACTACTGGCAAAACAGGTATGTGGCAACACACAGCCGCCTATGAATGACGTGCATTATACTCAAAGAATTATTACAGAGATTGATGAAACAAACATGGCAAACCTTTTGCAATTGAAGTGTAAAAAAATATATGTTTACAATTCTCTGTTTGCCATAACGCTGGCTGGACATCACGAGAAATTAATCATACAAAACATGCAATGCAAGAGGTTGGCAATCCTTAACATATGATGAAATAGGGTGAAACTGTGTGAAGAGGAAAACAGTTATTCAATAAACCTCTGTCCCATTAGAAGTGTATTGACCTTTATATAGTGGACTCTTTTTTAAGTATTATTGTTATTAGCAGTATAGGAGTACTGTATTTGTAACACTGAAATACATAAAGTTTTACCAAATCATTATAAAACATATCACATGATGGACACAGGTAAACACAAAAGGTGAACGTCTACCATGGTTTCCGCTCTACACATTGCTTATTCATTCTGCTGGACACTAAGTGAAACGTGCTGCCCTGGTATGTAAATTCATAAGAAGCAATTGGGGGTAACAATAACAAATCAATACTGTTCTTTTGTGATTCCACCTTCATAAATGGACAGATATCCCTGCTGAGGCGTCTGAATACCCCCATACCGCAGGGCAGCACAATGTGAATACCCCATACCGCAGGGCAGCACAATGTGAATACCCGCATACCGCAGGGCAGCACAATGTGAATACCCCCATACCGCAGGGCAGCACAATGTGAATACCCCCATACCGCAGGGCAGCACAATGTGAATACCCCCATACCGCAGGACAGCACAATGTGAATACCCCCATACCGCAGGGCAGCACAATGTGAATACCCCCATACCGCAGGGCAGCACAATGTGAATACCCCCATACCGCAGGGCAGCACAATGTGAATACCCCCATACCGCAGCACAATGTGAATACCCCATACCGCAGGGCAGCACAATGTGAATACCCCATACCGTAGCACAATGTGAATACCCCATACCGTAGCACAATGTGAATACCCCATACCGCAGCACAATGTGAATACCCCATACCGCAGCACAATGTGAATACCCCCATACAGCAGGGCAGCACAATGTGAATACCCCCATACAGCAGGGCAGCACAATGTGAATACCCCCATACAGCAGCACAATGTGAATACCCCCATACAGCAGCACAATGTGAATACCCCCATACAGCAGCACAATGTGAATACCCCCATACAGCAGCACAATGTGAATACCCCCATACAGCAGCACAATGTGAATACCCCATACCGCAGGACAGCACAATGTGAATACCCCCATACAGCAGGGCAGCACAATGTGAATACCCCCATACAGCAGGGCAGCACAATGTGAATACCCCCATACAGCAGGGCAGCACAATGTGAATACCCCCATACCGCAGGGCAGCACAGTGTGAATACCCCATACAGCAGGGCAGCACAGTGTGAATACCCCCATACAGCAGGGCAGCACAGTGTGAATACCCCATACAACAACTGTCTTGAATACCCCATACCGCCCAGGACAGCACAATGTAGATACCCCCATGCAGCAGCACAATGTGAATACCCCATACAGCAGGGCAGCACGGTGTGAATACCCCATACAGCAGGGCAGCACAGTGTGAATACCCCATACAGCAGGGCAGCACAGTGTGAATACCCCATACAGCAGGGCAGCACAGTGTGAATACCCCATACAGCAGGGCAGCACAGTGTGAATACCCCCATACCGCAGGGCAGCACAATGTGAATACCCCCATACCGCAGCACAATGTGAATACCCCCATACCGCAGCACAATGTGAATACCCCATACAGCAGGGCAGCACAATGTGAATACCCAATGTGAATACCCCCCATTACCGCGAGGACAGCAATAAATGCATCACCCCCCATACCCAGGACAGCAATGAATACCCCCATATCAGCAGGGCAGCACAATGTGAATAATTCCCCATACCGCAGGGCAGCACAATGTGAATACCCCCATACCGCAGGACAGCAATAATGAATACCCCATACAGGGCAGCACAATGTGAATACCCCCATACCGCAGGACAGCACAATGAATACCCCCATACCGCAGGGCAGCACAGTGTGAATACTCCATACAGTTGCGGGCAAGTTAAAGTGTGAATACCCCATACCGCGAGGACAGCACAATGTGAATACCCCCATACCGCAGGACAGCACAATGTGAATACCCCCATACCGCAGGGCAGCACAGTGTGAATACCCCATACCGCAGGGCAGCACAGTGTGAATACCCCCATACAGCAGGGCAGCACAATGTGAATACCCCCATACCGCAGCACAATGTGAATACCCCCATACAGCAGGGCAGCACAGTGTGAATACCCCCATACCGCAGGCCAGCACAATGTGAATACCCCCATACCGCAGGGCAGCACAATGTGAATACCCCCATACCGCAGGGCAGCACAATGTGAATACCCCCATACCGCAGGGCAGCACAATGTGAATACCCCCATACCGCAGGGCAGCACAATGTGAATACCCCCATACCCCAGGGCAGCACAATGAATAATTCCCATGGGCCAGCAGGGCAGCACGGTGTGAATACCCCATACCGCGTTAACAATGTGAATCCCCCATACAGCAGGGCAGCACAGTGTGAATACCCCCATACAGCAGGGCAGCACAGTGTGAATACCCCCATACCGCAGCACAATGTGAATACCCCCATACAGCAGGGCAGCACAGTGTGAATACCCCCATACCGCAGGCCAGCACAATGTGAATACCCCCATACCGCAGGGCAGCACAATGTGAATACCCCCATACCGCAGGGCAGCACAATGTGAATACCCCCATACCGCAGGGCAGCACAATGTGAATACCCCCATACCGCAGGGCAGCACAATGTGAATACCCCCATACCGCAGGGCAGCACAATGTGAATACCCCCATACCGCAGGGCAGCACAATGTGAATACCCCATACAGCAGGGCAGCACAGTGTGAATACCCCCATACCGCAGCACAATGTGAATACCCCATACCGCAGCACAATGTGAATACCCCATACCGCAGCACAATGTGAATACCCCCATACCGCAGCACAATGTGAATACCCCCATACAGCAGCACAATGTGAATACCCCTGAGATCAGACCCCCTGTGCTCTCTCCCCCCCCATGACAGCCTCCACTCACCATCCTGCTCCAGCAAGCCGCTCAGACAGCTCAAGGTTAACAGCGGGGTCAGAGGGGAAAGGGCAACCGGAAGTAGACAGCAGGAGGCGGCGGCGGCCATATTGGTACACCCTCTGAGCTTTATAGGCCGGCACAAACCTCTTGCAGTCGCTAGATATGATCTCACAGAGTGAATTATCCTTTCAGCAGGTTTAAGGTTACCAGGGTTTATTGGCTTAGTTACAATAAAAGCTAGCAGGTTTACTCTGCAAGGCTAACCGGATATCCGGCCCCGCCATCTTGGTACACCCCTAGTTACCCACAGCTTTATATAACCTGTGGGAGGGTAATGATACTGGAAGGGAGCCGGGATCAATGATTGGTTAATACAGTGTTAGAACCCACGGCTGGATAAACGTACATTCCCCCAGCTGGTGTAGAACTACATCTCCCATGATACTCTACCAGGCTCGCAAAGCATCACGGGACTTGTAGTTTTTTTTTTTTTTTTTTAAAGCTGGGGGTCTACCTTTAGGCCATTCCAGGGGTAGCTCTGGGATCTGAAACTGAATCCAACCCTCTTCTGAGAAAGAGCCTCCAATTTAAAGGGTTTATAGAATGATCCCTTTAATGCCTCTCATTGATTGCCACATTTGGCAGGTTTTGTGTGGGTGCTCATTCTATGTCAGTAAGTGCACCCACAGAGTTCTTTTATTTTGGATGGCTGTGTTTTTCTTTTCATGTGATACTATAGGGCAGGGGTAGGCAACCTTCGGCACTCCAGATGCTGTGGACTACATCTCCCACAATGCTCTTACAGACATAATGCTGGCAAAGCATCATGGGAGGTGTAGTCCAAAACATCTGCTGTGCCGAAGATTGCCTATCCCTGCTATAGGAGCTATTATAGTTAAGCTTCCGCTAGGAGCTTCCTATACATACTATAGGAAAAGAAAGTGTGAAAATAGCTTCACAGTGTTCTCATATTTCTACACACTTAATGCAGCAAAACAAAATTTCAGCCTAAGCGCCATAACCACTCTAGCAATCTTTAGTAGTTATGGTGCCAGGAGTTCTCTACTATTTGTCACTTACCTGGCTCCCCTACCACTCATCAGATATTAATAATGTGGAACTTCCTGCTAACATATTCTACGCTTCTTTGGATGGAATTCATTGGCTCTGAGTGTTTTCATACACAACTGAGTGCGTCTACGTTATGACTGTGAGAGCGGTCAGATTAGCAGTTGTTTAGTGGATAATGCCCTAGGTGTCTCTAAACTCCAAATTCTAGCGAACTGAAACACATCAGCAGCAATAGTTGTACTGGAAAAATAATCTAACTCCTTTACAGTTACAGCTCACCTATTTTAGCCTACATTTTTGCCATACAGTTTTCAATTTACTACAATTAAGAGACTCGAAAATAAAACCCCTATAGAAAATATATATCATGTATTTAAACTCATTCTGTGTTAAACCGGCATATTTACAGGGCAAATAGAATAACCAAGTGATCACCAAATGGCCATGTGTACCACAATGGTTTGGAAGGTTTTGAGAGTGTATCCAATGTCTAGCCAGAGGGCCTGAACTTGCCAGGTTGCTGTAATAAACGGTGAGACCACAGCTGGCACATGACATTACTGGGTCTGCCCTGTTAAAGATGTATCAATATTGGCAAGCAGGACTTAACCATAATGCCCGTGTAAGCGGCTTACTGGACATGCAGCAGATTTATTTATTAAAATCTGAATTGTTGGGATTTCAAAGAAAATTTTGAATTCTAAGCCAAAATGGAATAGCTTTCCACGTCACCTCCAATTTTAAGTTTGGCCATGACGGCCTAAGATTTGAAATTTACTTTCCAGTTTATTCACTAAAATGTGAACTGCTGAAATTCAAAGTGAATTTTTAAATTTTTGGCCTAAGTAATTGAGTTGGAAACATAACGGACACGAGGTTGTAGAGGCAGCAAATTAACGTATGTAGTTAAAGTGTTCATTCAGACAGAAACAGTTTCACCTTTCCTTTCCTGTGTGCGATGTGTAAGGTAACCAATGTTACAACAAATTTGCCGGAGACTCACAGTAAATTTTTCTCAGATATCTGGTTTTTAAATGGTGTGTCACAATTAGGCATTCTTCTGGACTTCAGTCGTATTTGAATTTCCATGTTGGTAGACGAGAAAATCAGCTGAATATCTGTATAACTTTCCTAATTAAAGATATGCTCCAGGCACCAAAACAACTTCAGTGGAATAAAGTACTTATAGTGCCAGGAAGTCTTCATTCCGTCGCTGGTCAACTTTCCCCTCTAACTTCCATTTGATTCTGAGGCTCCAATTAGGAAGCTTTGGACAGGGAGCCGCTAAAAGGCTGAGCGCGTAACACAAAATGGGGTGAAAAACATACATGCCCTTTTCACTCTGTTTTGTGAGTGGGAATTCCTGATAGGCTGACAGCGTTAGCGGCACCCCTGTCCAAAGCTTCCAAATTGAAGCCTCAGACTCAAACGTAAGTTTGGTTGGAAAGCTGACCGGCACTAAACTGAAGACTTTGGGGTTAAACCGGAACAGTTTGTTAATGGTGTAACCCATGAAAGTAAGCCAGCTCCAGGAACCTCCTGGATCCATCACAACTTAATTCTGATGAAGTTGTTATGGTGTACAGAGTATTTCTTTACGTTATTCACAAACAACCAAATTAGCACAATTTGATCCAATTCCTCTGAAAGGGCCCAGAGGATCTGCACCCATAATTCTAAGCTCCCCTAAAAGCTACTCAAATCTACCGT
This sequence comes from Pelobates cultripes, assembly GCA_933207985.1. Lineage (NCBI taxonomy): Eukaryota > Metazoa > Chordata > Amphibia > Anura > Pelobatidae > Pelobates > Pelobates cultripes. The sequence continues at coordinate 140,102,986 of OW240918.1, forward strand.
AATCTTGTAACAATACCGTAACCCAAAATCCAATTCTTACCTTAGTTGTGTTTTCAGGTGTTTTTCATGCGGGTGGGCAATTGGATACCGTTACTGTTAGATTGCAGTTTGTCTGAGCTATTTTCAAACACATATCAGTGTAGCACAGTGAGATCCATTTGGAAATATCAGGAACCCACTTGGCTCAATGTGAATAGAGAAAATGCAAGACCATATTTTCTACACCAGATTCAGCGTTTAGTGTGTAGACTTCATGGTAAACTAAACATGAATGATGTTATGAATAAAAGACAATCAGTAAAATCAATGCTGTTTTAGCAGTTTTATTAGAAGTTATAAGGCGTACCCTGCTCCGCGGGGCACATTTGGCAATGCCATGAAGACTCCCTGCGTTAGTAAGTAACATATGGCTTCTACAATACAAGTAAACATTAGTTGGGAGGTTACTGGCTCCTGATTGCTCTGTATACACTTTACCATTTTCCAGTATTAATGATTTAGTAGCTAGCTTGTGCTTATGACCATAGGACATTAAACAAATTCCATAGTTTCATCATGTCCTACTGGAACCATCTGTGGCTCGTCGCTGGGTATGTATTCTCTTGAATACATACCCAGCAGGTGGCATGCTGAATTTGTAAACATACCTAAATATAAGGTTGGCTGTGACTACCACCTTCAGAGTGAGATCCAAGGGCCATTGACTGGCAGGGAACGGACGAACAGTTTGTAGAACATGTCAACTATAAGCAAAGTTCTACTTGCAGAAGGCCTACATACATGCCATGTATAGGAAGGGCCACAGCACGCGGGACAATCAAGATGCCACCTACAGATAAGGCCACAGAATTCAGAAGGCCTCACCAAGGCCCATGGTTTAATGTCTAAAATACTAATATCGACATCATATAGCTAAGTGCTTTCCTGCCATGATATGACCGTGGAATGAATCTGTCAAGGGACCGTTTTGTGTCCAAAAGCACATGTTCTGTCGGCAGCCCTGGGGTGGAGGAAAGTGTAGTTACTGACTGGGTAGGAATGCGGGGAGTGTGTAAACATCTTAGCCTGAGTTTATTTTCCCTGGGCTTGGAATGTAGCAGAAACTCAGCTTCTGTCCAAAGGATTTCCAGTTCTACAGTGAAGAGCTGAGGGGTGAGGAGGCAGCAGGGGACACAGGAGGTCACGGCTAATCCTGTAAAAGACACAACAGAGACTTGTCAAGAGAACAGAGGCCATTTGTGCGCAGGTCTACCTGTGTGTGCTTCTGTGTGTATACAAGCCTGTGTATATAAAGGTGGCAGTATGAGAACATGCCTGCAGATGGGAAATTACGTGCAAAAGTATCTCGTGAAACCTGGGCCTCATTTTCAAGCTGCCCTTTTATTTAATCTTGTTTGAAATGGTCTTGTGTACTCCCGACTTTCTTTAAAGGGCAATTAAAGGGAAACGAGTAAACTGGCCTCTAAAAGTGTTTAAATATGCCAAAAATGCTAAGCTCCTTTTATTTGTCCAGATATGTCTAATTATTATCTCTCTGTCTGTGATCCTTTGCCACTGATTCCCTGCTGAATTTCGCTCAGGGAATAATATACCAATTTTTGTATAAATAATAAAAATATCTGTCCATTTGTATAGAATGCTAGTTTGCCAGCATTGTTTGGTCACTATTTCTTAGCACTAATTAGAAGATTATAACAGTGCTAGTTTTTACCTCGACATCAATAAGACGTTATTTCGTGTACTTTAATGATATTGTATGTTTTAGATCGCTGGATGTCCTTCGTTATTTGTCCCATCTTTGTATAATTACCTTTCACTGGATTTGTTTTGTACTTTTTGTGTATGTGCGAGGATCAGAAACAGTTATGAGCTCCAAGACAGCTTGCAGAGGACCTACCAGTGTGCCCCCTAGGGGGAAAGTTCGGCACTGCAGACTGTAATTCTTGGCAGAGAAGCTAATTACACCGTAACACGTATCTGGCAGAGAATCTATGGAAAAAGCTCTGACCGCTTACAGGCTACTTAAAAGGTCACAATGTACACTACAATAGCAAGTACTGTGCTCTAGAAGTCGATGAATCACAATTCTCATCACTCTCAGCCACACAAGAGCCATATGGAAGGTGAATTGGTTCTCCAGCTTTGCACATAAATATTATTAGTACATTTCCTTTTGCAACTGTACAATCATATATGTGCGTTTGCAGAGCTGTAATAGCATAGTCCCTGTAGTTTGAAAGATATCACAGGTTTTATTTTCTCATCCATCCTCTTGATGACATAACCCTCAGTCCCCTTGATGACATCACCCTCAGTCCCCTTGATGACATCACCCTCAGGCAGCCACTGTCAGTGTCCCTCCCCTAGCAGTGCTTATCAGACAGCTTCCATTCACCAAAACCGACACACACAGGGTTGTTTACTAAAAAGTGAGAATGCAAAGTTAATTCAAAGAGAATTTCTAATTTAAGGCGAGAATAGCCGAAATGAAAGCAGCACGGTCTTTGAGGGTTTTTCCAATTCGGGCTATTTTGACCTTAAAATTTAAATTCACTTTAAATTCTCCCTTTAGTTAATAATCCTGACAGAATTCAGAGGCTCACACTGGAAGTGGGGCAATTAACCAGCAAAATAAAACAAGCAAACAGAAATAAAAAAAACACTAACAACATAATTTAAACAAAAGGTTAGGGCCGTTATAATTTGGTAAAATATTTATTTACTTCTTCTATAAAGTATGTACAGAAATACAACTTAGCATATTTTCATGTGAATTTCTTTCCTAACTTTACCCCAGGTAATTATCCTATGTTTTTCAGAATTTGTATTACTCAGAGCAGCTCGTGCTAGTGATCACCTGCCTACGTAGTGTGTTATAGACATGATTTACCTTTGAAGTGAATAGTTCAGTATAATTCACTCACCCATTCATCCTCATCGACACCTTCGAAGGCGTCCTGCGGTAGGGGATCGTCTCGGTTTCCCAGTTTTGCTACCATTGCACTCAGCAGCTACAGGAAAGGGACAGAATGGATCACAAAATATTACATTAGATTGTAAGCTTTGCTGACTCATTTTATTTTTATTTTTTTTACAATTACTGTTTTTTTGAAGCTAATTTGTCGCATTTTAAATGAGACTATTCTTGAATCCAACAAACAAAAGCAGCTATGACTAGTGTTATATTTTTATGTTTGGATATTTTTAATATATTAAAGGATCACTATAGTGTCAGGAAAACAAAGTGGTTTTCCTGACAATATAGTGCCCTAATGGTGCCCCCACCCTCAGGGACCCCCTTCAGCAGCTTACCTTTATCCAGCGCCGCTGGATGCAGCGCTGGATACGAATTTCGCATCCAGCGTCACAGATGCACCTCTAACGGCTGTCAGGAAGACAGCCTCTAGAGGTTGGATTAACCCTGCTATGTAAACTGCTATGTTTACATGTGAAGGGTTAAAACCTGAGGGACCTGGCACCCAGACCACTTCATTGAGCTGAAGTGGTCTGAGTGACTATAGTGTCCCTTTAAAATTCCCAACAAATGACAACATTTTGCCTAAAATAGCAGATTTGGAAAAACAGATTCTCCAACTCACAGTCTGGCTATGTCAGCCTCTATTCTGCAATCCAGTTTTGAATTCAAGAATGAGCTCTCACATCCCCAAAAATCTGACTCGCATACATCAGTGAATGGCATTCTCTATCAGCTTCTCGTTTTCCATTATTTGTGAAAAAGAATCACTATTCATTCAATTTTAAGGAACAGGATTCAGAGAGTGGATTTTGGTATACATTGCCGTAAATCTCTAACAGGACGTTAAATGGTAGGACCAAGAATAGATGGGCAATTATAGGCCTTTCTTGGGTCTCAATAACATTCAAAGTATCTAGTTTGTAGTTTTAATATTTGTAAATTATATTTTTGCTGCATTTTCTTAATCTGAAATAAACATTTCATGGTAATCAATTTAAACTACTATTATCTAAAATAGCGACAAACTTCCCCCTGTCCAGTCACAGGTAAAATGATTGTAAATACACTTCTGCTTGCAATTTCCAAGGGCCGTGATGATGAAAAGGTCAAATGGTAAAAATATGGCCTTTGTGCCTACTTGCACAGACAGTTCCTCATACTGCGTGCTATTATGGGCACCGCTAGCTTTATGTGGATGTCATGAGACGGGTGTTAATGTTTAGACTCAGACCTCTTCCTTTTTCTGCTCATCAGTTTTCTCCTGAAGATAGAAAGATGAAGGAAGAGTCTTCTTGACCGGGGCCTCTTTAGGAGCCTGGCTGACTGCGGGGAGAGGTAAAGGGATTTAGTAAGCATTGATATGGAGGCAATACATTTTGTAGATGATAAATCAGATGTATTATTTGAGTGACTGGGTGACATATTCTTATGCTGAGCAGGAGAGGAAGTTCCAGTGATGAGATGCAGTGATGGAGAAGGAAGTAGGGTAGAAACGGAGGAAAGAGATACTCTGCAGGAATGATACTCTGCAGGTATGAGGCAAGGGTGATATGAGGCAGGCGTGATACTCTGCAGGAATGAGGCAGGGGTGATACTCTGCAGGAATGAGGCAGGGGTGATACATTGATGGGTAGAGGAGGAGAGATACTCTTCCAGCCAGAACGGGGTTGGTGAGATACTCTGACAGACAGGGGAGGAGAGATGCTCTGTTGGCTATTGGAGGAGAGATACAATGAAGGCCAGGGGTGAATATATACTCTGACAGGCAGGGGAGGAGAGACGCTCTGATGGATATTGGAGGAGAGACACTCTGATGGATATTGGAGGAGAGACACTCTGATGGATATTGGAGGAGAGACACTCTGATGGATATTGGAGGAGAGACACTCTGATGGATATTGGAGGAGAGACACTCTGATGGATATTGGAGGAGAGACACTCTGATGGATATTGGAGGAGAGACACTGATGGATATTGGAGGAGAGATACTCTGATGGATATTGGAGGAGAGATACTCTGATGGTTATTGGAGGAGAGATACTCTGATGGTTATTGGAGGAGAGATACTCTGATGGTTATTGGAGGAGAGATACTCTGATGGTTATTGGAGGAGAGATACTCTGATGGATATTGGAGGAGAGATACTCTGATGGATATTGGAGGAGAGATACTCTGATGGATATTGGAGGAGAGATACTCTGATGGATATTGGAGGAGAGATACTCTGATGGATATTGGAGGAGAGATACTCTGATGGTTATTGGAGGAGAGATACTCTGATGGTTATTGGAGGAGAGATACTCTGATGGTTATTGGAGGAGAGATACTCTGATGGTTATTGAAGGAGAGATACTCTGATGGTTATTGGAGGAGAGATACTCTGATGGTTATTGGAGGAGAGATACTCTGATGGTTATTGAAGGAGAGATACTGTGATGGTTATTGGAGGAGAGATACTCTGATGGTTATTGGAGGAGAGATACTCTGATGGTTATTGGAGGAGAGATACTGTGATGGTTATTGGAGAAGAGATACTCTGATGGCTATTGGAGGAGAGATACTCCGACAGGTAGGCCAGATGAGATGTTATAATAAGCACTGAGTAGGTGATAAGAAGAATGAGAAGATGGAGGAGACACGTACCTGGTATCATGCCTTCAGGACACAAAGTAATAGAACGCTGCTGGCGATCCTTCCCACTGAGCCATTCGTCTGCTGACAGAGATGGTTCCCAAGACACAACTGATGGTGGGAAAATATCATCTTGGAAAAACTCTTTCTAGAAAGGAAAATCAGACACTTAGTTCCTGTAACGCAGAGCTACAGTGCTTCATTCTTCCTGCACGGTGCCCATCTAACTGTGACTGCAAAGCTGCTCACTTACAACGCGAAGAGTGTCACAAAATAACAAAACCTGAATGAGGAGCAGCTTCTAATTTCAGAATGCAGCAACGAAAATACAATTCCTCAATCTCCCTGCATTACAATGCATTGATCACCAATGAAAATGCAAAACCCACCTTGACACGTGGTACCCGGAAAGCCATCGGTTCGAGTGAGCTGTTACTGAGCCGAACGCCACGCAAAACCTCTACATCACGCACAGCACAATCCACCTTCCGCATGAACTGCAAACCCTGAAACATACGGACAATAAGCACAGGCTCTAAGTACAACTCATATAACTGGGTCAAGATGTAGCATTATGTCTCTCACTCAAAGAGAATCCCGTTCAATGAAATATAAAAACATGACGTGTAACTTCCCGCACTTTAAATGGCCCTTTGTAGCAGAAGCATTGGTCTGTGACTTGCAGGTGCAATGGAGGTGTTACCACTCGTGTCTTACCTTGTGTGGGTCACTAGAGTTGAAGCTGTTACATTCCAGGAAGTAGGGGGGATCTGGCAGCACCTCGTACAGGAACGCTCTGGTGTCGCCCTATAGTGGGCACATTTCACAGTGAGAGAGTAAGATACGGTGGGATGTCACAAAGATAAAAAACAGCAGAGGATCAGCGTACATAAAAAGGCACGCGTTGACATAGCTGGGGACATAAGGCTGAAGGAGAGTAAGATCACATCCAAAAAGTAAACAGGAATGTTCCCCCTTTGTCTGGAGACAACAGATGAGAAATGAAAAATGTTCCAATAATCAGCATATTAACATGGCGTGACAACATCTCAAGTTACTATTATAATAATTATTCAATCTAATTCTAACAATGGATGAGGATCATAAGTATATAAAATAATTAAAAGGAAAAAATAATATTAGTGATGTTATAAGAACTTCCCAACCTATTCTCCTCGTGAGAAATGAACAGAGTAAATTTCAGGAAAGGTTTAAATCCTTGAACAGATTGTTTGTCGTTGGTTATGCCTCTAGAAGTCACAAAGGCCTAACCTCAAGATGTCTAGGTGTGATATTCATTGGTGGGAAACATTGAACAGAGCAGGTAAGCAGAGGACAGAAACTGAGGGCAAATTATAAACATCTGCAGCTAGGCAGAGGGACAGCCTAGAACGTACCTGTAAAGCCATGAACAAAGGTCATTGGAATAAAATGCCCAGAATATATTGGGCACACACGGAATACCCTTTTGCATCTTGAGTAGTCTCTTATAATATACACAAGGAGTAACCAAAGCCATGGCCAAAATGAGCACCGCAGAGGACTTTATCGGGAGGACAAATGAACAGCAAATAGAAAGGGTGACGATGAGAAGAGGCGTAGAAAGACAAACACCAACCTTGCCACTTAGTACCAGGAGGCTGGTGTCAGGGTCATAGTGGGGGATGAGGGTGGAAGGAGACACATCAATACTTAGAGAGGTGATAGGGCCACATGACAGTTCCTCTGGCCTGTACAGAGACAGCTGGCGCTCGCTTTTGCTGTAAGAAATGGTAATGTGGTCAGTAAGAGGCGCCAGTCTAGACGTGGCTGTGTCTGATGGTTGAAGTACAGATTTTACCTGTCAAATCCAGACACCAGCAGGTACTTCCCATTGCAAACCCAGAGAATGCGGGCCCCACGGGCTCCTTCAGGTCCTGGTCCCTCCTACAGCCAGAATCAAAGAAAAGGTAACAGGTCTGCATTGTGGGGATACATATAGGCTATAGGCAGTCACCATAATGCCTTTTAATCTCATCTCACCTGCTGTGGTTTATTGGAAATCCGTGGCTCGTATATCCGAACACGTTGGTCTTTGCTGCAGGTAGCCAGGAATCGACCATCTGGGCTCCAAGCCAGGGAGAAGATCTGGAGAGTAACACAGTAACACTCATTAAACTTTACTGCTTAAACGTTATTTCAATAAATATGTAATAAATAGGTGATACTTTAGTGCATTGGGATAGTCAAAATATGGAATGGAATTAAAAAAATAAAATAAAGACTCACAGAATACCTATGTTTAAAGGTGTTACAGCCAATAACATATTTGTGTGATTTTCTTTCCTTTCCAAACCATGCAATATTTACTTAAGATATAATAAAAGTATATTTTGAACTAATTCATTCTTATAAATATTATTATCGCTTGGTCTCTGTGACTCTGTCCTCTCGTGGTTTTCCTCTTATCTCTCCCAACGCTCATTCAGTGTCTCTTTTTCTAACGATACCTCCTCCCCTCGCCCTGTCTCGGTTGGAGTCCCCCAAGGCTCCGTCCTTGGTCCCCTTCTATTTTCTCTTTACACTGCCTCTCTTGGCAAACTTATTACCTCATTTGGTTTCCACTACCACCTGTAAGCTGATGACACCCAGCTATATCTCTCCACCCCGGACCTCTCCCCTGCTGTCCTGCAACGTGTCACTGCTTGCCTTTCTTCCATCTCTGACTGGATGTCCTCCCGCTTTCTGAAACTCAATCTCTCAAAAACTGAGCTCCTTGTCTTTCCTCCTCCTAATACTGATCTTCCTCTCTCGCTCTCCCTTCAAGTTTGTGGTACCAACATCAGCCCATCCTTGCAAGCGCGCTGTCTTGGCGTCATACTTGACTCTGGTCTCACCTTTGAGCCTCACATCCAGCATGTTGCCAAATCCTGTAGATTCCATCTTAAAAACATAGCCCGCATCCGCCCCTTTCTTGCACCAGATACTACCAAGGAGCTTGTCCATGCTCTAATAATATCACGCATGGATTATTGTAACCCTCTCCTGCTTGGTCTTCCCAAAAGCCGCACTGCACCCCTACAGTCTGTAATGAATGCTGCTGCTAGACTGATTTTCCTCTCTAGTCGGTTCTCTCACACCTCACCCCTCTGCCAGTCCTTACATTGGCTTCCTGTGTGCTGTAGGAGTCAATTCAAGGCACTAACTCACACCTATAAAGCACTGAACAACTCTAGCCCCTCTTATATCTCCTCACTGATCCACAGGTATGTCCCTTCTCGGTCTCTCCGCTCTGCCCGTGACCACCTCCTGTCCGTTGTCCGCACCCGTACGGCCAACTCGCGCTTGCAGGACTTCTCGCGGGCGGCTCCCTTCCTATGGAATAGCCTGCCTACCGCCATCCGACTCTCCCCTAGTCTTGCATCTTTTAAGAAGTGCCTTAAAACCCATCTCTTTAGGAAAGCTTATGGCCTCCAAGACTAACCCCTACCTCACATACCCGTCTCTTGCCCTCTCCTAAAGGGCAGCCCACCTTATTTGATTGCACATTCCTGTCCTAATGTGTTTTACACCCCACCTCCTATAGAATGGAAGCTCGATTGAGCAGGATCCTCTTCAACCTATTGTTCCTGTAAGTTTATTTGTAATTGTCCTATTTATAGTTAAATCCCCTTTCATAATATTGTAAAGTGCTACGGAATCTGTTGGCGCTATATAAATGGCAATAATAATAATAATAATAATAATTATTTGAATTGGTATTAAGTCCTGTCAGTGTAAGTGTGGTTCTTGCATGTGAGCTAAAGTAAAAATTGGAGCTCTCCCTAAATTAAAAATTGGAGCTCTCCCTAAATTAAAAATTGGAGCTCTCCCTAAATTAAAAATTGGATCTCTCCCTAAATTAAAAATTGGAGCTCTCTCTTAAAACCAATTCACTTTAATTAACAGAGTACAAAGAATGGTCTGTATGTGGTGCTAACACATTATAAAGCTGCTCAGCAAATTGTAAGTTATATCTTAAAGCAATGTTTTTTTATTGAAGTAACCCTTTAAATAAAACACATTTGCTACATTCCAGTTTCATTAACTGGAGTGAATGATGGCCACTTATCAGTGCGTAATAGCTCAAGGTAATACAATGTCTGGGACATGGCTAATTGCGGTGTCTCTTGCTAAGCTGTTGTGTTGCCTGCAAACATGATCATTTATAATGGAACCTTCAACTTGCTGGTACAATGAGTGAATGGAGGAGCAAATTACATTTGGTGTTTATAGGCACTGTGAAACCTTGAAGTCACTCTAATGCTCGGGTAAAAAAAAAAAAAAAAAAGCTGATTTAATTTTCTTTCATCATGGTGAATATTAAAGACAAACTGTCGCTTTTCCTTGGTGATATTTTCTCATTTATCTACCTAGGGAAAGCTGTGACAGAATTTAGTGGGGTGAGCTGAGCAGCAAAGTGAAGTATAAAGCACCCCGGAATCTGCTGTATTTACTCCATGATGGACGCATTCCCGAGCTGCCCTGTATGAGCATGCTCAGTCATGGGTCGTCATCCAACCTTTTAGAGTGAATACATCTCACTATGTTTTTGCCCCTTAGTATCACCTGATCCTCATGCCCCTGCAGCGTCAGGACATTCTTTGCAGTCTTCAGGTTCCAGATTTGCACCATCAGGTCATACGAAGAGGATACAAGCAGATCGGAGGCGCAGGGGTGGAACCGCACGGTGTAAATCCGCTCATTGTGACCTGTAAGGGAGAGAGACAGAGAGAAGCTGGGTTACTTTACGAATAGTATTATTCACTAAAGTGTGAAAGTCAGGAATTCAAAGTGATTTTTAACATTTATTCCAAAACTGTCTAAACTGAAAGCAGAGCTGGGTATTTCGGCCTTAACGTCAGAAGATCAGTTTGATTTCCCAACAATTCACACTAGTAAATAAGTCGGCATGTGTTTGAGAGAGACATAGGGAAATATTCACTAATTAGTGAGATGTGGCAGGCTAGCAAAAAAGTTTAACTATGTCAGTCAAAATATCACAGTTGGAGATTTTTTTCTTCTTTCTCAATTATTTTGGCTGAAATTGTGCAACGTGGGAGTCAACTCGCCAGAACTCCCTGTTTAGTGATTGAGCCTTAGTGTAGTTCTGACAATGATAAGATGTTCCAGGCCTTCTGCCCAGTTTTAGGAAACCCTTAACTGAACTGTCTAAACTGTGCCATTCCAGCTACCTACAGCCTTATCCTATACGATGCTCCAGCGGTTTGTCAGAGGCATGGTTTACTGGGAATCTACAGAGTATTTATTAATTTGTTCATCAGCCATGCAGCACAGTGCACAGATGGTCTCTTACCAACCAGCACTATCTCAGGTTCTGTGAGAGTCTCAGTTAGCCCCTTCGCTGGGATCTGCCATACACGTATTCTTCCGTCCTCCCCACCTAAAACAAAAAAAATTTGGGAAAAATGTTTTTGATATTGATCCATTAGAATAATGTCCCAGCCGGTGTCCTTAGAACCATGATGAGTCTGAAGTAGAGATTATCATTGGTGGGACATCCAGATCCTTACCCTGACTCGCATAACAAGAGAAAATATAATGTATTGTGTGAATCATTAAAATGCCAGATGGCCCCCAAAGCAATCTGTACCCCTCTGGTTTATATCTTGTCATTAGGCATCTATAAATTGTCCCCTGTCCCCATTGCTCTCATTATTTACTAAGCAAGTTCTGTGTGATTTCTCTCATACGGAACTGTACAGCTGGTTACACACTACAAGTCCCATGATCCACCAGTCATCCCATGGCATAGCAGTATTATTTCAAAGTGCCTATACATCGTGTTAACTAAATGCATAGCTTTAATTTTATTCGTTGTGTGTCCAACAACAAATGGCGAACCGCAGGCTATGTTACCCTCTGTTTACCCCCCATCTCTCTGCCAATTCTTGGTGTGGAGGGACGGGAGAGGATGGCAGTGATAGGTGTACCTGCTACCAGTCTGTGTGGGTTGAAAGGATCCCAGGTGAGGTCCATCACTGGCACCTTATTCTGGATAGTGGGCAGAGTGTCCGGCAGACGGCCGTTCTGAGATAGCTATAGGAAAGATATTAGAAAAACTACAGTTTCAATCCCAATCCTGATCATTACATCCTATGACTAATTATAGTATTTCTGACCATTTTAAACAGACACAACATATGGATCTTTCTGCGGTACTTAAAGACACACTAAATGCAACAAACAAAAAACAGTGATCTATCAAACATTACCCTGGTTTACTTAATATAATAACTTCCCCTTCAACTAAATTAGAAAAGAAAACTATTATAGATGTTTGAAATTGACCAGGATAGTTCTACAAGGGGACTTTGACAATGCCATTTAAGGGACACTAAGCAAAAAATTCATACAACCTGCTGTAGTGGTTATGTTGCCTATCGTCCCTGGCACTGTCCAGATTTAATATCAAACCGTTTAACAATATTCTGATATAATTGGGACTCCCCAATCCCAGTTGCGATAATACGGACTTGACTCTTCCACAAGATCAGTGTCAAATTTGTTCAACCTGGACAACAATGACCGATATTTCCAGGCTCATTCAGGTGATCCCTTAACAATAACCTTGAATTGTACATAAGGATGTGGTGGGTACTTATTCTTACCTCCAACACTGCTACTTGTCCTCCTGGACCAGCCAGAGGGAGGGCCAAGCGCTGGTAGTTTAGACAGAATCCGTCGCACTCCCCTGGGGTGCTCTGGCTAACGCCTCGCAGGTTAGTGATATGATTGTTGCGATGCACGATTACCCCTTCAATGTGCCGTAATCGTGAGCTGGGACCTGTAAGTGTTAGATCATAGGAAAAAAGTCAAAGAAAAGTGACCTTTGGAGAAAACATTATGGCTTGAATAAAGGGTAACTAAAGCCACACAATGACGAGAATCTAAAATAATAATTGTATAGAACTATGCATCTTGACGGATATGTCCAAGAGGGTGGGGGAGGCATAGGCAGGTATTATCACCTGTCACTCAAACTAAAATGAGCGATGGATGATGGGTAAAATGACAAGGGCAAGTCATAATGTTTCTTACCCAGAATATTCTGCAGGGAGCGCTGACTGGTACTTGAAACAATTCCACTGGAGGGGCTAGTGACCGAGCTGGAAGGAGACAAAATGCCACTAGCTTCCTAATAGGAGGAGATAAAAGGAAATCTATGTAATATATGATTAAAGTTCTCCCTTATACACAGTGTATAAAAACAAACAAACAAGATTTCAACATGAAAACAAAGTATAAAAACATATACATTTAGATAAATGCCATGTGTGATCATCATATCCTTTCTATAAGGTATAGCCTGACCATGGGCTGTGGCAGTGCACATCATTTGACAGCAAAGAACAAAGAGGCTCAGTGTTCTAAATCAGAATTCCTTGTAACCAATAGGAGATGAGAATGCCAGTGATTATGCCTCCCATTGGCTGCTTGTAGTTTGTCAGGTTAAAGCTCTGTAAGGCTTTATAGCACTCCTGCATGTATCCTGCACACTGCATCAAAATAAATTGAAGATATTATTTAGCCAAGGATGATGCATTTGGCTGTGAAGAATCTCATGCTGTATTGAGGTTATTATTATTATTCAGCTGAATTTGCCCAGTTTTATTGGAGCGGTGACAGACAGAGCTCACCCTGCGGGGACTCGTTACAAACACACAGATATACTCACACTTGGCTCAGCATCAGGTGACACAATCTCTCGCTCCTGACGAACAGCCTGTTTACCGACATTTAAAGGGCAAGCAGGAGCTGGTTTGCGGGATGGGTCAAGAGAGACTTTTTGGACCTGTAGTATAAAACAAACAATAAATATAGTATCTAGTATATAACAATAACGGTGACACCTGGCTGAAGAGTGTAATAAACAGGGCTCTAGAAGAGTGTAATGAACAGGGCTCTAGAAGAGTGTAATAAACAGGGCTCTAGAAGGGTGTAATGAACAGGGCTCTAGAAGAGTGTAATGAACAGGGCTTTAGAAGAGTGTAATGAACAGGGCTCTAGAAGAGTGCAATGAACAGGGCTCTAGAAGAGTGCAATGAACAGGGCTCTAGAAGAGTGCAATGAGCAAGGCTCTAGAATAGCAAAGTGGGCAGGGCTCTAGAAGAGTGCAATGAACAGGGCTCTAGAAGAGTGCAATGAGCAAGGCTCTAGAATAGCAAAGTGGGCGGGGCTCTAGAAGAGTGTAATGAACAGGGCTCTAGAAGAGTGCAATGAACAGGGCTCTAGAAGAGTGCAATGAGCAAGGCTCTAGAATAGCAAAGTGGGCAGGGCTCTAGAAGAGCAAAGTGGGCAGGGCTCTAGAAGAGCAGGGCTCTGTGTGAGCGTGTAGTATAGAGATTTATAATAACTGATACAGTAAAACACATACGGAGGGTATAACACTTTGTCAGTGGTCACTTACCTGCTTGTTCTCCCCCTCCCACCAGCTCTTAGCTGAAAGAGCCGGCGTGCCACCAGCTGTGTCTGGGAAAAGATCAATCTGAAGTTCTTGCACTGACTGAACAAAGGGGAAAGTATATCAGAGATACACACATACACAGACCGAGAAACCATGGCCCAATCTGAGCGCCCAAAATATGTGTGAGTACCAAAAAAATGTGTGAGTACCAATATAAGCATGAGTACCAATATAAGCGTGAGTACCAAAATCTGCGTGAGTACCAAAATCTGCGTGAGTACCAAAATCTGCGTGAGTACCAAAATCTGCGTGAGTACCAATATATGCGTGAGTACCAATATATGCGTGAGTACCACTAGAAGACTAGAGACCAAAACTCACAGACGAATATGTTTTACAAGCAGAGCAATGGCAGCAGTGTTCATGCCAAATGTGGACGTGGCGATATAGGTGTTTGTGGTATGAAATTTGTGGTAGAGAGACAATGATTTATTAAGCGTAAAATGATAAATTATTTTATCGTGGCAAAATCACATAACCTTGTTACTGCTACTGCTGAACTACATCGCCCACAATCCTCCAAGTATATATGCATGTTTCAAATGTATGCGCGATATATTATAATTATATTATATATCATTTTTTTAAATTAGTTTCCACTATAAATATTTGTAATGTATTATGTGTAAATGCAAAAACAAACTATGAGACAAATATAGCATGGACTATCCCTTTAACTTCACAGCTACAGAGCCCCAGGATGCTTCCCATGGTCTGTATTGGGTAGATTTAATCCACGGTCCAGTATATATAGGCTGCCCCCTACAAACTGCACGGGGTCTCACAGTAATTTCTTGCAATATTGGAATCTGGGAGGTTTAGGCGCTAAGTGACACATTGGTTGGAGCCTTCGTACTGTAAATTAATGACATTAGTATATAACAACCATGGGATAAAATGCTTTCATTGCTGCCATGTTATGACTATATTAATATAAGCAATCTGCTAACCAGCATGCACAAGGAACATGTGTAAACATCCGTCTGCTCGTGTCAAACAAGGCTGCGGTAAATCAATTCACTGGTATAGGTGAGTGATGCAGCCCGGTGCAGTGGTACCTTGCGTGGGATGCTGTAACTGATGGGAATAATGAACCTGTCAGTCAGCTGGAGGAGGCAAAGAAGTTCACAGCTCATCACATCCAGGCACAGCTTGGGAACCAAAGCTAGACCACGAGACTGCTGCTCTGTGACACACTGCGAGACTGGGAGAAAGAGAGAGACACCTCATTACACTGGGAGAAAGAGAGAGAGACCTCATTACACTGCGAGACTGGGAGAAACAGAGACACCTCATTACACTGCGAGATTGGGAAAAAGAGAGAGACCTCATTACACTGGGAGACTGGGAGAAACAGAGACACCTCATTACACTGGGAGACTGGGAGAAAGAGAGATATACCTCATTACACTGGGAGAAAGAGAGAGAGACCTCATTACACTGCGAGAAAGAGAGAGAGACCTCATTACACTGCGAGAAAGAGAGAGACACCTCATTACACTGGGAGAAAGAGAGAGACACCTCATTACACTGGAAGACTGGGATAGACAGAAAGAGACACCTTGTTACACTGTGAGATTGGGAGAGACCGAGAGACACCTCATTACACTGCGAGATTGGGAGAGACCGAGAGACACCTCATTACACTGTGAGACTGGGAGAAAGAGAGAGACACCTCATTACACTGGGAGAAAGAGAGAGACACCTCATTACACTGGGAGAAAGAGAGAGAGACCTCATTACACTGGGAGACTGGGAGAAACAGAGACACCTCATTACACTGGAAGACTGGGATAGGCAGAAAGAGACACCTTATTACACTGTGAGATTGGGAGAGACAGAGAGAGACCTCATTACACTGTGAGACTGGGAGAAAGAGAGAGACACCTCATTACACTGCAAGACTGGGAGAGACAGAAAGAGACACCTTATTACACTGTGAGACTGGGAGAGAGAGACACCTCATTACACTGGGAGACTGGGAGAAAGAGAGAGACACCTCATTACACTGGGAGACTCGGAGAAAGAGAGAGACACCTCATTACACTGCGAGATTGGGAGAAACAGAGAGACACCTCATTACACTGCGAGACTGGGAGAGTTAGAGAGAGACCTCATTACACTGCGAGACTGGGAGAGACACCTTATTACACTGCGAGACTGGGAGAGACCTCATTACACTGCGAGACTGGGGGAGCGACCTCATTACACTGCGAGACTGGGAGAGACACCTCATTACAATGCGAGACTGGGAGAGACCTCATTACACTGCGAGACTGGGAGAGACCTCATTACACTGCGAGACTGGGAGAGACCTTAATACACTGCGAGACTGGGAGAGACACCTTAATACACTGACTGGGAGAGACACCTGGGACCTCATTACACTGCGAGACTGGGAGAGACACCTTATTACACTGCGAGACTGGGGGAGAGACCTCATTACACTGCGAGACTGGGAGAGACCTCATTACACTGCGAGACTGGGAGAGACCTCATTACACTGCGAGACTGGGAGAGACCTCATTACACTGCGAGACTGGGAGAGACACCTTATTACACTGCGAGACTGGGAGAGACCTCATTACACTGCGAGACTGGGAGAGACACCTTAATACACTGCAAGACTGGGACCTCATTACACTGCGAGACTGGGAGAGACACCTTATTACACTGCGAGACTGGGAGAGACCTCATTATACTGCGAGACTGGGAGAGACCTCATTATACTGCGAGACTGGGAGTGAATACATTACCCATGAAACCAGTCAGTTCTGTGGATGTACCAACTGTGAATCCAACTAAATGTACCATGTTTGTTGTTTAAGTTGACTACCAAAAATTGGTATAACATAGGAAAGACGAGACGGGGGGATATGATAGAAACATTTAAATGCATAAAGGGAATCAACACAGTAAAGGAGGAGACTATACTTAAAGGAAGAAAAACTACCACAACAAGAGGACATAGTCTTAAATTAGAGGGACAAAGGTTTAAAAATAATATCAGGAAGTATTACTTTACTGAGAGGGTAGTGGATGCATGGAATAGCCTTCCAGCTGAAGTGGTAGAGGTTAACAAAGTAAAGGAGTTTAAGCATGCATGGGATAGGCATAAGGCTATCCTAACTATAAGATAAGACCAGGGACTAATGAAAGTATTTAGAAAACTGGGCAGACTAGATGGGCCGAATGGTTCTTATTAGCTGTCACATTCTATGTTTCTTTGTTTAGGACTATATGAGCCAGATAAATCGACCCCCAAAATAATGTGCTGACTAATACACCACCAGATATATAAACGGTAAATTTCAACAGGATAATTGTAATATAATTATACCATATATAATATAATATATGAGCAGTGTATAATATAATATAGGGTACCATAAACTGAGCAGTGTATAATATAATATACGGTAACATACATTGAGCAGCTGATAATATAACAGATGGTACCATAAATTGAGCAGTGTATAACATAATATATGATACCATAAACTGAGCAGTGTATAATATAATATACGGTAACATACATTGAGCAGCTGATAATATAACAGATGGTACCATAAATTGAGCAGTGTATAACATAATATAAGATACCATAAATTGAGCAGTGTATAATATAATAATATAAGATACCATAAATTGAGCAGTGTATAATATAAAAATATATGATACCATAAATTGAGCAGTGTATAATATATACTATAAATTGAGCAGAGTATAATATAATAATATAAGATACCATAAATTGAGCAGTGTATAATATAATAATATAAGATACCATAAATTGAGCAGTGTATAATATATACTATAAATTGAGCAGAGTATAATATAATAATATAAGATACCATAAATTGAGCAGTGTATAATATAATAATATAAGATACCATAAATTGAGCAGTGTATAATATAATATATGATACCATAAATTGAGCAGTGTATAATATAATAATATAAGATACCATAAATTGAGCAGTGTATAATATAAAAATATATGATACCATAAATTGAGCAGTGTATAATATAATAATATATGATACCATAAATTGAGCAGTGTATAATATAATATATGATACCATAAATTGAGCAGTGTATAATATAATATATGATACCATAAATTGAGCAGTGTATAATATGATAATATATGATACCATAAATTGAGCAGTGTATAATATATACTATAAATTGAGCAGTGTATAATATAATAATATAAGATACCATAAATTGAGCAGTGTATAATATAAAAATATAAGATACCATAAATTGAGCAGTGTATAATATAATAATATATGATACCATAAATTGAGCAGTGTATAATATAATATATGATACCATAAATTGAGCAGTGTATAATATAATAATATATGATACCATAAATTGAGCAGTGTATAATATAATATATGATACCATAAATTGAGCAGTGTATAATATGATAATATATGATACCATAAATTGAGCAGTGTATAATATATACTATAAATTGAGCAGAGTATAATATAATAATATAAGATACCATAAATTGAGCAGTGTATAATATAATAATATAAGATACCATAAATTGAGCAGTGTATAATATAATAATATATGATACCATAAATTGAGCAGTGTATAATATAATATATGATACCATAAATTGAGCAGTGTATAATATAATATATGATACCATAAATTGAGCAGTGTATAATATGATAATATATGATACCATAAATTGAGCAGTGTATAATATATACTATAAATTGAGCAGAGTATAATATAATAATATAAGATACCATAAATTGAGCAGTGTATAATATATACTATAAATTGAGCAGAGTATAATATAATAATATAAGATACCATAAATTGAGCAGTGTATAATATAATAATATAAGATACCATAAATTGAGCAGTGTATAATATAATAATATATGATACCATAAATTGAGCAGTGTATAATATAATATATGATACCATAAATTGAGCAGTGTATAATATGATAATATATGATACCATAAATTGAGCAGTGTATAATATATACTATAAATTGAGCAGAGTATAATATAATAATATAAGATACCATAAATTGAGCAGTGTATAATATATACTATAAATTGAGCAGAGTATAATATAATAATATAAGATACCATAAATTGAGCAGTGTATAATATATACTATAAATTGAGCAGAGTATAATATAATAATATAAGATACTATAAATTGAGCAGAGTATAATATAATAATATAAGATACCATAAATTGAGCAGTGTATAATATAATAATATATGATTCCATAAATGGAGACATCGAAGTTGAAGATTTTGTGTATGGACGCCACAGCCCCGTTAATGATGACACCATGTAAGCATGTCTGCCCACAGGCTGACTTATTGACGTTTTACAGGGACTTACTCTGTGCGATAGACGGTGTTTCTGTGTTGACCTCCAAGCAATACACTGTCCCTTCACCCTGCATAAAATAAAACAAAAATAAAATATAAACTCATTTAATACACAAACATTGCAATTACCATCATCATCATAGGCCTTCAGAGGATCTGCAAGTTCCTTCCACAACCACAGGTCAGCGATGTATATACACTAATGGCAAAACACCCATATCACAGCATCAAACACCTGGACTGCTCTTTAACGATGATACTAATGATCACTTCCTAAATTAACATTATCACAATGTGGGAACACTATGAAACCGGCACGACAAAAAGCTAGCCTACATCAATAGCTATGGTTCGAGTTATTAAAGCGAGAGAGAGAGAGGTTGAAAGAGAGCTTGGAATTAAAGTATAGATATCGTTGCAGATTTTTGTCAGTCATAAGGGCAATGTGAAGTTAAATTTACGCAATTATGAACCAAAAGGTATAAACTCCCAACCCCCCCCCCCCAAAAAAACCAGCTGACCTAAATATAGTAAAATCTTACCTTTATTCCAGTCTGCTGCTGGCTCTGCTCCTGATCTGCCTGCTTGGCTGACATCATCAGAAGTGATTCTCTGAGCCAATCAAAATGCTTTCCCATATGATTGGCTGAGACTGAAGGAAATTATTATACTCACCAGAACAAATCTAATAAGCTGTAGTTATTCTGGTTACTATAGTGTCCTTTTAATAATAATAAATACACTTTATTATATAATGTTTTTTTTTTTAAGCAGGTTGCTTCTGATAGTGCTGGTTATCTGGAGGAGCAGAGGATTCTGGGTAATCTTGACCTAAAAGGAGATAATTGTACCTGAGCAGCGAGAATTAGCAGCCCCGTGTCCACATCGTACAGTGGGATCAGCAGTCTGTGGAGAGAAGAGACCCCTGGTTACTCACTACAGAAATGTTTACAGGGAGATCATCATCAATTTACAGAGAATATTATGTAACAAAGAGGGCACCTAGTCACGATTACAAGAATTCACAGTCTAGAGCAGTTATTGGTGGCGTAGCTTGCTATGTCATATGTTTATAATCCTCAGCCATATTCAAGGCTGCATGGGCATCATGAGAATTGGAGTTGACACACATCTTTAGCCAGCACTGGATACAAATGTGAAACAAATTCTAAACACTCGTTAATTTAGGAAAGTGTGAATTGTTGGGAATTTCTAAATTTAGATAAAATACAGCAGAAATGGAACAATTCTTCAACATTCACTGTGTTTCACGTTCAACTATTTTAGCATAAAATTTAAATAGTAAAATATACTATTTCACCCAAAACCGTGACCTCTCATTCTAGTAATGTGGCATGGTATGGGATAGTGTGTGTTTTTTAATGACAATAAGTGATAGTTTTTTTTGTGGCAGTACTGATTCCAACTCAAACATGTGGCTTTTTACTGCAAACCAATCGGTAGAATCCCAACCTGTTACAGGACTTCAACGCCCATGATGCCTTGCCAGTCTTACGTCTGGAGTTCTACTACAACTGGGGATCTCTGTCAGTATTCGGTTTATATGCTGTAAGATTAAAATGCTACACTGTCTAATCTAGGTCCATGTAGTTCCAGTATACGGACACTAGAGGGCAGCTGAACTGCATCAGATGCCCACACACATGCTAAAGGTGTTTTAGATGAGTTGTGTCAAGCCAGTCAGTCTGCCAACGCACTGCCCTATATTCAAGGTCACGCACGGAGATTATGAAGCAGTTATTGTTCCACTGGGGCTAATGATGCATAGGAATTCTGCCCCAGGCAACACACAAATCAGGTAGCGCATATGGTTTGTTAAAGTGGGACTCCAGAGATTGGTGATTACAGGAGCCTCACACAGGGCAGGAGAGGTAGAGCCACACGCTCAGTATGGTGGTACCCGGGTTCTATGGAGCAGTCTGAGAGATGCTGAGCTAAAGACACCCCAATACAGGTAAAACAGGTCTGTAACATTACATGAGCGATGGAGAGCTAAATTATGACCTGTCCAATCTGTTCTCACACAATTGTTCTTGTTTTTCTTAAATGCGGAAAGTACCCAAAAAATAAACTTAATTCAGTAACTTTTTTGGGACTCCTCTTGCATCCCAACAGCTGTCAGTTGACGTACATGAATCAATCTTAGCGTGGAAAGATCACTGCATTCGGTATATTTTATGAAAAACATTCATAATCTTTGCAAACTGCTAAAATGACACGCACCAATGGGATTTATTCACTAAACCTAGAATTGTGGAGATTTGAAAAAGAGATAGGCTGTTTTAAGACCAAGAACTTTTTTTTAATGATTTAGCAATAATTTACAATTTGTCTAATCCCAGTCATACAAAGCGGAGCTGCAATATTAAATCCCAATATCTCAGCTGGTACAGAAAATAATCCAAGAGAAGCGCTGGAAATGAAGGCAATATCCCCAATCCCCCAGTAACCGGACGAAACACAGTTCTGGAAGTCAACTCACGATTTTATTCACAGCTCCAGTATTTATGTGGTTCCCCATGCAAGGGGTTTCCTTAATCACTTTACAGGGGTTATATAGTAGAGGACTACATGGGGAACTGAATATAAAGGACATTTTTCCCACCATGCACTGCTGTATGAGAGGGACACTCCCCATAGAACATCCTGTTAAGTGGATTATCCCTCCGTACAGCAGAACTGGCTTTTTACACAAAAATCCATAACTTTAACATTATTCCTGCTATTTTACCGAATGACCGTAGATAGCTGGGGTCTGAGCGCACACTTTAGGAAAGTACCGCTCAGATCCCAGCATAAATAACCGAACGCCACACGAAACACACTTTAATATACATTCATCTTAAAAATACCGAATACATAATGGAGAACAAAATACCGAAAGACTGGCCTGGAAGTCCAGTGGTGTTCGCGCCGCCGAGTAGCCGATTTTAGTTCCAGGCACTCGACGACCAAACACTGCTGGACACAAGGAAGATCCAAGACGGCCACCCAGGAAATCAATTAACCTCTGATTGCTACAATGTTGCAATCGGTTAATGGGAGCCACATGACCCCCTGTGTGTGGGCTCCCATTCGGTACTTTATTCGTTTCACGAACAGTGTGGAAAGTCACTGTTCGTGATACTACCATATGAATGCTATAGGCTTTGGGCTGCTAGCATACGAATGCTCTCTATTACAGGTATACATGGATACATACATTAACAGAATAGAACCCGCTTTTCTAAGACAACCTTTAGACCTATGACAATATAATCTACAGTGGCTAGGTTTGCCACAAAAGGTTTACACACTAAAGTGTGAATTGTCTTCAGCCATTTTTACCTAATATTTTAAATAAACAGAGACATAGAATGTGGCGGCAGATAAGAAACATTCGGCCCATCTTGTCTGCCCAATTTTTGAAATACAATTATTAGTTTCTTAAATCTAGGATAGCCTTATTCCAATCCCATACATGCTTAAAGATCCTCACTGTGTTAACCTACCACTTCAGCTGGAAGACTATTACATGCATCCACTACCCTCTCAGTAAAGTAATACTTCCTGAAATTATTTTTAAACCTTTGCCCCTCTAATTTAAGACTATGTCCTCTTGTTATGGTAGTTTTCCTTCTTTTTAATATACTATCCTCCTTTACTGTCAATTACCGACAATTGACACTTTAGCAAAGGGCTCTGTGCTCATCCAGAGAGATTGGGACATTCTGTTGGATGATAGGATACTATATGCATCTCTGAATCAGTGTGGAGGTTAGTCCTGTCCCAGACTGCTTCCTGCTGGGCCTCTCTCTCCCCATCTTACGTCATAGCTTGCAGATCTCTCTCACACTAGCCCACTCTCCCAGATCCCCATCCTTTACCTCTGCTCACCGCCCCCCCCCCCCTTCTCTCCTTGGCCCCCCCACGGCTGGGAAACCATTCCCCAGAATAACAGGGCCCGTGGGAAGTCAATGGAGCTACCATTCACCCCCATTATATGTACGCACACACAGGGACTACAAACAAATATATAAATGGCAATAATTAGATCTTCATGGGGATATCCCTTAACGCTTTAAATGCGGTCACCAGATGGGAAAAGTTAGAATATGGAACATGGGCAGGGTGGGATCTCACAGTTAATAATAATTTATATGACACGTAAAATTACTTCTTTGCAAAGTGTCAGATCGGGTATTTTAGAGAAAACAGGATTGTAGATCTTTAAATGGGCATCAATGCCGACTTGGCAGCCTATTTCCTGGTGTAAGAGATGGAAGGGCTGGTGCTGGCTGCTCCCCGCATTCTGATTTCAGAGGGGCTGTCCCAATTTGTGACAACAATCTCCTTATCCCTGGTTATCCATCAGATTAAGGCTTTGCAGAGCTGTAAAATTGGTCAACGAAACAAAATGGCGACAAGTATCCCTCAGGAGACCACGTCAATAGAAAGTCAAGCTTTGGTTGGGAACAAACATCCAGGCATATTTCTGATCTTATTCACTGAAATGTCATAAAACTACTAAGAGTATAATAAGTGTATAATACACTAATAGTGACATTATTGATTATAATAGCACATTACAACAGTGGAATAAACCTTGATACTATGCTACATATGCCATTATACTATATAGCATGCTATATCTATCTGTTATCATATGTGTTCATATTACAGATATACAGCGTGCCATATGGGCTATTATAGGTATACAGCGTGCTATATGTGTTATTATTATAGGTATATAGTGTGCTATATGTGTTATTATTATAGGTATACAGTGTGCTATATGTGTTATTATAGGTATACAGTGTGCTATATGTGTTATTATTATAGGTATATAGTGTGCTATATGTGTTATTATAGGTATACAGTTTGCTATATGTGTTATTATAGGTATACAGTGTGCTATATGTGTTATTATTATAGGTATATAGTGTGCTATATGTGTTATTATAGGTATACAGTGTGCTATATGTGTTATTATTATAGGTATATAGAGTGCTATATGTGTTATTATAGGTATACAGCGTGCTATATGTGTTATTATTATAGGTATACAGCGTGCTATATGTGTTATTATTATTGGTATACAACATGCTATATGTGTTATTATTATAGGTATACAGCATGCTATATGTGTTATTATTATGGGTATACAGCGTGCTATATGTGTTATTATTATAGGTATACAGCGTGCTATATGTGTTATTATAGGTATACAGCGTGCTATATGTGTTATTATTATGGGTATACAGTGTGCTATATGTGTTATTATTATAGGTATACAGCGTCCTATATGTGTTATAATATAAATGAAATACAAAATCCGGTAAAGTGGGTAATACATAGAAATCTAGTGACTAGAAAGCAGAGATTTGAGAAACTGTAAGTGGTAGTGAATTTGAGAAGGATTTTATTAAAGGATCATGATAAGTGTGATTATTGACCACGTTCACGTAAGTGATTATTGTGCAAAGACTTTTTCCCTGCTGCTTTTGAAAACATTTTTTTAAAGGTTTAATTTTGCAGATAAATAGCCTTGTGTAGGGCCGCCTCCTTTGTCTGTCAATCATCCAGCCGGAATAGTCTCTTCCTGTCTAGCAATAACAGTTTTGTCCAAGTGTTGTGCCTGGTGTTAGCACACACAACATGCTAACCCCAAATGGCTTGAACAGATTACCCAAGGTGCATGAGTTATTCAAACAGAGTCAAAACTCCTCATGCTCAGCTCTGAGCTAATACACTTTCTAACTTCCTCATAAGTTAAAAAAATGGATCTAGTTGTTTTGACCTTTACATTTCCTAGGTGCACAGGTCAGAGACAAAAACAAGACACTCTGTTCGGAATGTATGTCCCATCAAACTGAGTGTAAGAAATTTCCTGCTATCAAGCGCAGTGATATTCTGGCTGAAGTTGGTGAGAGTTAAATTATACATCTGTTGTAATTGGCTAGTAAAGCAATCTGCTAAACAGATCGCGTGGAATAAAACTCCAAATAACATCATCCAGTGCATGACTGGGGCTGATAAGATTTTAGTCCATAATAGTTTTATATAGAAAGTTACCATTTTAATGGAAGCATAACAATACTTATAATGACATTTTAACTAATCCAGCCTGAAATTTCTTTTTTTTGTTTTTGTTTCTTTCAAATGTGAATCCTTACATCCTTTTTTGATATTTTCCTTTTCCTTTTTAGAATTTCCCCTAACTTTACTAACTTTCTAGGGTTATCTAAAAAAAAATACTTTTTAATATCCCATTCTGGAGATTGTTTTAACAAGAAAGCTTTGTTGTAAAACATCCTACTTCCAGGAGTAGTAGATACCTATAAATGCCTTACAGCAGGGGTGCCCAAAAGCTAGATCCCCAGATGTTGTAGAACTACAACTTCCATGATGCTTTGCATGACTTTAGAATGACAAAGCATCACATAAACCGTAGTTTTAAAACATCTGGGGATCTACCTTTTGGGTACCCCTGTCTTACAGAATCACAAAACATGTTTAAAAACCAGAAGATATGGTCCTTGAAGAACAAACAGACATGTACCATCAAGAAAAGAGACAATGGAAAGACCAATGTAAAACTGATTAATTTAGAATTGAGGGTGAAAAGTTCTAAATCTAAATCAGCGGTGCCCAAAAGGTAGATTCCCAGATGTTTTCAAACTACAGCTTTAATGATGCTTTGCCATTCTAAAGGCAAGCAAAGAATCATGGGAGTTGTAGTTTGAAAACTTCTGGGGATCTACCTTTTGGGCACCCAACATGCTCTAAATGTAGTTTTTAGTTGTGACATTTTTAGCTTTGCCTTTGCTGGCCCAAAATTGATCGGCTGCATCTTATCTGCAGTTAGAATCTGATCCTTATCATGGTCACAGCAGTTACATTGATGTAATAAAACAAATATTTCTCATTAAAAGAATAGATACTGCGCAATTCACGTTACTATGGCAATGCGACTCACGGCGGTATGAAGATTAAGTGCTGTGATCTCCTGTTTGTATTTTTAACTGTTTGGTAAATAAAGATGGGAATGTATACATGAAATGGCAGAGGTTCATTTGTCTTGCGTTTTAGACGGCAAAGCATGGGGAGGCGAGCGGCCATCTTTTTCTTTTTTTTGAGTGACCCCTTTTGGTCTAGTTAGAAACTCTCTCACACATCTCGCTTTCTCTCCTGTCAAACATTCACCGAAAGATTTATCTCTGCAAATATCTCAAGAATAGTGAAGCAGGGGAGGGGGGAGCGTGAGAGAGAGGAGGAGAGAAGACCGGAAAAAGAGTGTGGCTGTGTGTGAGAGGCTGGGGGGACACCGTGAGAGAAGAAAGAGAAAAAAAAAGAGATAGAGAGACCAGAAAGAATGAGAGAACGTGAAAGTCAAAATATAAAAGAGAGAGAAAGAGGGAAGGAAACAGAGAGGCAGGATAAAAAAAGAGGGAAAGATTGAAAGAGAGAATGTAAGGGGGAAACAAGGGAAAAAAATAGAGAGATAAATATATAAAGGAAGTTGAAAGAAAGAGAGAGAGAGGAGAAATAAAAGGATGGGGAAAGCAGCTATTATCAAGCTGTCATAGTTCTTTTTATTTTTACGATAGAGTTACTAGCTTAATAGGCGATATGAAGTACTGACTTTAGTCATTTTTTTATGACTATTCAGTCATGTTTTATTAGCATGATTAGTAAATACAAAGCACTGCCATGGACCTGGCCATACCATATATTATTTTTGTCATTTATAAAGCGACAATATATTCCGCTTTAATATGGTATCTCGTTTGTTTTCCTTGTTTTGATTTATAGGTACGAACATATTCCCTTTATACAATAAATACCACCTTATATTTTCTGCACACCACATTTCCTCTCTATACAGGACACTTCACAGAACTTCTCCTTTTTCTATAGGTGACTGAATGCTCCATCTATCCACTGCTATAGGTGACCAATTACTAAGACTATCTATTAGGCATAGCCAGTCTCTCTTACTATAGATGACTGAATGCTCAATCTCTCCTCTTGCTATAAGTGACTGCATGCTCAATCTCTCCTCTTGCTATAGGTGAATGAATGTTTAATCATTTCTCTGCTATAGGGGACTGCATACTCAATCTCTCCTCTTACTATAGGTGAATGAATGCTCAATCTCTCCTCTTACTATAGGTGAATGAATGTTTAATCTCTCCTCTTACTATAGGTGAATGAATAATCATTCAATCATTCTCTGCTATAGGGGACCGCATGCTAAATCTTTCCAGGTACTACAGGTGACAAAATGCTCAATCTCTCCTATGATATAGATGAATAAATGTTCAATCACTCATTTGCTATAGGTGAATAAATGTTCAATCACTCATTTGCTATAGGTGAATAAATGCCCAATCTCTCCTCTGTTATAGAGGACTGCATGCTCAATCCCTCCTGTACTATAGGTTACCAAACGCTCAATCTCTCCTATGATATAGATGAATGAATGCTTAATTTCTCCTCTTACTATGGGTGAATGGATGCTAAATCTCTCCTACAGGTGAATGAATGTTCAATCTCTCCTTTGCTATAGGTGAATGGATGCTAAATCTCTCCTACAGGTGAATGGATGCTCAATCTCTCCTCTGCTATAGATGAATGAATGCTCATTCTCTCATCTGCTATAGATGAATGGATGTTAATTCTCTCCTGTGCTATAGGTGAATGAATGCGCAAGCTCTCCTTTGCTATAGGTGAATGAATGTTCAATCTCTCCTATGCTATAGGTGAATGAATGTTCAATCTCTCCTATGCTATAAGTGAATTAAGGCTCAATCTCTTCTCTTTCTATAGCTGACTGAACGTTCACTCTCTCCCGTGCTATAGGCCTTCTTCTGCTAAAGGTGTCTGATCACTCAGTCCCCACTCTGTCCATCTGCCAATCTAATAAGCATTCTTTATGTTTGTCTTGTATAGATAATAATTCTTCACTTCTACTAATATTATTTATTATTTTAGGCAATCTTTTTTTTTCAGTTAAATAAGGAAACAGACGGTCAGTTTGTACATACCGTGTTTCCCCAAAAATAAGACAGGATGCTCCTAATATAAGCCCTACCCCGAAAATAAGCCCTAGTCGTTCGCTAATCTATGTTCAGGGAATTTTCCCCAAACATAGATTTGCAGGATTCCATTAGCAAGTGAGCTTATATATGTTCAGAAAACTTTTCCCAAACATAGATTTGCAGGATTCCATGTCCTAGTGAACTGGTCTATGTTCGGGGAATTCCCCCGGACATAGACCTGATTTCTAGAACACGTTTTTCCCCGCAATAAGACATTCCCCGAAAATAAGCCCTAGTGCAATTAATATGAGACTTGGTCTTATTTTCATGCACATTAACAGATTATAACATACTGTGTCCTACAGAGTGAAGCACAGAGGTTGTGTTTTAGGACACGAGTAGACTATTACAGAAGATCGTGATTGGTGTAACCCATAAACCCCTTGCATTGCAATTCCCTCATCTACCATTATAACTCAATAATTGATAAAGCGAGAGCATATCAAATAGCACTGATAGGAATATGATCACCTAAATGCATTGTACACTTTTTTATTGTGTTATGACCTGTTGCCAATTTTACATTTATGAAATTTATATAATTTCGAACAATCTCGCCTTTCCTGTTTTGTTTCCGTAAATATATTTTTCTGTGTAGGTGTTGTAACCCCGGGCATAAGGCTTTACGTACACCTCCTGACAGGGTAGAAAGACTTGTTAGAGACTTGCATCTGGTTCTATTCAGCGACGAAGCCAAGAAAATAAAGCACTAAACAAACTTTTATCCTCAAAGGACAAAGTCAAAAGCAACGTCGAAATGGATCATTTGTAAATCACAGGCATTCAGTCACTGAGCATCATATAGACTGTAGGTCTTTATTGTATGCTTGGGCAGAGACATCGCACAGTGTAAGATTTAAATAGGCCGGTAATTACTTACCATTGGGATATGGGATGGCTATGAATGATAGGAATAGATATGCTATGAATGTCAAAGATCATCATTGAAAAAGACTGTTTAGGAGAATACAATAATCTAAAGATGAAATGTTATTAACCCCTTAAGGACACATGACAGAAATATTCTGTCAAGATTCCCTTTTATTTCAGAAGTTGTCCTTAAGGGGTTAAATCAGAAACGAGATATAATTGGAAGCCGTTTGAGCTGGGTACCCCTCGTTCCTGTTTTTTTGTTTATTTAGTGGATTGTCACAGTATCTTGGTATACCCATTGCACAGGCCTACGGAATATGTTGGAGATCTCTCTAGATAGCAGTAAGCATAAGGAAATACCTTTACTGAATATTACTGCAACTGCGATTGAATCTGTGGTTCGTTAATTGATCAGAAGGAAGAAGGAGCAAACAGTCCTACTCCTTGAACAAACTGAGATTTTCATGATAGATTATATCTGCATGCCTATCTAGCGCAGGGGTGGCCAAAAGCTTACGTTTCCCTTAAGGCTGTCAATGCATCATCGTAGGAGCTGAAGTTCTACAAAATCTGAGGATCTACCTACGAGCCATCCCTGATCCAGAGCATTTTTAATCTCTGACGCAATTAGTGATTACCATCTCTGCTGGAAGGCTACTCTGTGTGTTTACACGCTGCCAAAGGGCAAGACAAGTTTAAGTGCAATTTTGGTAAAATCGCTAATTATTTAGAGAATGGTACTCCCGTGGAGAGCTGAACAAGTGTGTAAATTGTGCCGGTTTTTCTTCTTTGCCCTACAGACATTAGCTATCCCTCAAACTCTGACATCTACAATCGCTCTACATATCGTCTCTGTACACACAGCAGACAGAACAGCCTTTCTTGTGATGAGCAATCATGGTGCTTACCCCCCCACACACACCTGTTGATGTGTCAGCATACTGACACACGCGTGCTGCACCTGCTGTCCCCGGCACACATAACAGGTTTGGCCGGTCCCGAAAATGTCACTTAGAAACTTGGCAAGATGCAGCATGCACCAGAGAGGCTCCGAAACTCTGCTAAACTTTCTGTTCAGAAGCTGTGCTCCTGCGCTACAATCAGCCGAGTGACATCACTCTACCGGTGGGATGCCAGTTCATAGCGAGTGCAGACTCGAAACCTGGCACTGACCAATCTTTAACAACAGGCACAGCATCATGACACACTCAACTCATCCGGGTGTAATGGTCTACTGATAGATGGATTGGCTAGTAACATCAAGGAAATATAAACTAGGAGTAGGCTGATAATTACAATTTATATAGCACCAACATATTCCACAGCGCTGTACAATAGGTAAACAAGACAAACATTTAATTCCAACAAAGCGTACGACATACGGGGAGAGTAGGTGAAGAGAGTCCTGCCCGAACGAGCTTACTCTTAAAGGAAAAACAATCAAAATCAGAGTGCTGTCAGTTCATGGAGGGAACATCCTCAAAATTATTATTTTGGCCAAAGAGAGCAAGTGCATAACAAGTAAAATAGCTAATTCTATTATTATTATTTTTAAAACTGTGAAAGAGTATATTTCACAACAACCTTAATATAGTTTTTACTGCTTCTTCCAACATTGGGTTCATCATACTCTTAATCTTCATGCAAATGTCCATAAGAAATGGTTTAGTCTAGTAGCTATGACATTGTTCAACATCTAAATAAGGTGTTTTCAAAACTAAATGGCCAAACAAGGTAGCATTATTGTCCATGTTTGAGCAACCAAAACATTGCATCATTGTCCGCACGGCTCACAAAAGCAGCAACAGGGCATTGTCCATTCATGACTGACCAAAGTAGCATCACAAAAATGTCCCCTCATGGCCAAACAAGGTAACATCATGGTATTGTCCACTCATGGGCAATCAATATATTGCAGCATTGACTGCTCAAGGCTGACCAAAAATATATCACGGGATTGTCCACTCATGTCTGGTCAAAGCAACGTAACAGGACTGTCCACTCATGTTCGACAAAAGCAGTATATATATCTTCTCCATGCAAGGCCAGCAAATGTGGCATTATTTATTCATTTATTACATAGCATCTTTTTTTAAAGCCCTATGAGATACTGCGGCCTTCTTACTCAGTATTGTGGCATTGATCATTGGTGGCCGCCCACCACAACATCATTGGATGGTCTACTCATGCCTTTCTTAACTCATGGTTAGCAAATGCAAATCGATGGCTTTATTTTCTAATATCCAGCCAACATGGAATCATGAGAAGTAACACTGCTCATTCATGGAAGGAAAAAGAAACATTGTGGCCCTGTCCACTCTTGGGGCAAACAAATCAGCATCCCAACATTAGTCACTCATAGTCGACCAACGCGGCATTACGCGATTGTGTCATTTTCCAGTATAACAACCTCACCCTCCGACTCACCCCCTATTTATAGGCTTACACATCATAAAACAGCATCACTTAACTAAGGAAAGGAAAACGTAGGATATATTGAAGCTATAAAACAAAGCATTTGTCGCACCCAGTCCTTGAGGTGTCAATCTCCACCCATTACTAAATGTTCTGGGGTTAGTACAGCGCACTATGCAGAGTTTATACGATGTAATTATCTGTGTCCGAGCACTGTAACTATTTCTGCTACTGATCACTAAGCACAATTCACTTCTAGAAATTCGCAGTTTAATTGCAGAGATATGAAAAGGAGCATTTAATTAATTTCTACAAATGTCAAAGGACTGCCACTTCATTTCTAGAGTTTCCATCTAAAAATGCATTTTTGTTTTCACTCTAGAGTGCACCTCGCGAATAGAAGTACAATAGCTGTATTCGCCTATCACACCAGTCTGTATACACAATTCTAATTTCTTTACTGTGATGTCCCTATACGCATACATGGTCAATATCTAGATACAAAAAAAGACCACAGAGTATTCTAGACTCCCGGTGTAGTCTGCTCTAATCACCCTGTGGCTTCCAAGAGGTGTACAAGCTGCACAGAATGAAATCTAATAATCACCTGCTATAAATCACAGACGCTGCACTAGTTAGGGAGGGAAGCTAATCCAGAAGACAGGAGGAGGGGTAGAGGGTGATGTGTAACAAGTGCAATGTCAAGGTTGATATACTAGACTGAATTAAATACTTTTAGAGACTGCGTTTATTTGACATTCATCCAATGAATTATTTAGACAGATAAAAGTTTCCTGTAGTATCCTATAAGGTTCTAGTACCTTCCTATCACAGGCACCTAAGGGATCTGGTACTTTGCTATACTGGGTAACGAAGAGTTCCAATACTCCCCTACACTTGGTTACTCAGGGTTCTGGAAACATCCTACACTGGGTAACGTAGGGTTCCAGATCTCTTCTATATTAAGTAACTCATGGTTCTGGGATTCTCCTACACTGGGTAATGCAGGTTTCTTGAACTCTCCTATACTGGGTAACTCAGGGTTCCAGAACTATCCTATACTGGGTAACTCTCCTATAATGGGTTACTCAGAGTTCCAGAACTCTCCTATACTGCGTAACTCAGGGTTCCAGAACTCTCCTATACTGGATAACTCAGGGTTCCAGAACTCTCCTATACTGGGTATCTCAGGGTTCCAGAACTCTCCTATACTGGGTACCTCAAGATTCCAGAACTCTCCTATACTGGGTAACTCAGGGTTCCAAAACTCTCCTATAATGGCTAAGTGATGGTTCCAGAACTCTCCTATACTGGGCACCTCAGGGTTCCAGAACTCTCCTATACTGGGTAACTCAGGGTTGCAGAACTCTCCTATACTGGGTAACTCAGGGTTCCAGAACTCTCCTATACTGGGTACCAGAATTCTCCTATACTCGGTACCTCAGGGTTGCAGAACTCTCCTATACTAGGTAACTCAGTGTTCCGGAACTCTCCTATACTGCATAACTCAGGGTTCCAGAACTCTCCTATACTGGGTAACTCAGGGTTCCAGAACTCTCCTATACTGGGTAACTCAGGGTTCCAGAACTCTCCTATACTGGGTAACTCAGGGTTCCAGAATTCTCCTATACTGGGTAACTCAGGGTTCCAGAACTCTCCTATACTGGGTAACTCAGGGTTGCAGAACTCTCCTATACTGGGTAACTCAGGGTTCCAGAACTCTCCTATACTGGGTACCTCAGGGTTCCAGAATTCTCCTATACTGGGTACCTCAGGGTTGCAGAACTCTCCTATACTGGGTAACTCAGGGTTCCAGAACTCTCCTATACTGGGTAACTCAGGGTTGCAGAACTCTCCTATATTGGGTACCTCAGGGTTCCAGAACTCTCCTATACTGGGTACCTCAGGGTTGCAGAACTCTCATATACTAGGTAACTCAGTGTTCCGGAACTCTCCTATACTGCGTAACTCAGGGTTCCAGAACTCTCCTATACTGGGTACCTCAGGGTTGCAGAACTCTCCTATACTGGGTAACTCAGGGTTCCAGAACTCTCTTATACTGGGTAACTCAGGGTTGCAGAACTCTCCTATACTGGGTAACTCAGGGTTCCAGAACTCTCCTATACTGGGTAACTCAGGGTTGCAGAACTCTCCTATACTGGGTACCTCAGGGTTGCAGAACTCTCCTATACTGGGTAACTCAGGGTCCCGGAACTCTCCAATAATGGGTAACTCAGGGTTGCAGAACTCTCCTATACTGGGTAACTCAGGGTTGCAGAACTCTCCTATACTGGGTAACTCAGGGTTCCAGAACTCTCCTATACTGGGTAACTCAGGGTTGCAGAACTCTCCTATACTGGGTAACTCAGGGTTGCAGAACTCTCCTATACTGGGTAACTCAGGGTTCCAGAACTCTCCTATACTGGGTAACTCAGGGTTCCAGAACTCTCCTATACTGGGTAACTCAGGGTTCCAGAACTCTCCTATACTGGGTAACTCAGGGTTGCAGAACTCTCCTATACTGGGTAACTCAGGGTTCCAGAACTCTCCTATACTGGGTAACTCAGGGTTGCAGAACTCTCCAATAATGGGTATGTCATGGTTCCAGAAATCTTCTACCCTGGGTAACTCAGGGTTCCAAAACTGTCCTACTTTGGTTAAATAAATTGAGAATTCAAAGTGAATTTAAAATGAATGTCAAATTTAGGGCCACAGTAGCCGAACTGAAAGCATAGTGACTTAGAGGATATTGCCAGTTCGGCTATTTTGATCTTAAATTTGAAGTTCACTTTGGATTCTGATTTTAGTTATTAACCCTACAAGGACTGTGGTACTCGATTATATTATGGAAATAAAGTTTTCAGTTAAAGTTTCCGGTACTATCAATATATTTATACACTCATATAAAGCTCAGACAGATTAAAAGCAACCGGGATATCCGTTCTGCTTCACAAATTGGAAAAGCTCCGCTTTTATGCTATATTATTATTTACTGATTTAGATTGTAAACTCACAGGCCAGCTCGCGAGGCATGGTGTTTTAAAGTGCTGTAAATATTACATACTAGTCTAATTTCAATGACCCTCTTTCTTTCAGTACTGACATGCTAAATGTTATAATCTCTGCCTGTTGGTAATTCATCAGTTGTACAGCGCCACACAATTTGTTGGCACTATACATATAATAATATTTTCCTCTCTTCTGTAACCACTCTGCTGAAATGCTCCCCAATGCATCAAACACTTTTGTTATGTAAAACCAAAGTATTTATTTACTTTTATAAATTGTCTACCCACTATCCTTAAGCTGGACGCTGGAATTAAGTCCCTTACCCCGTTGTCATATTAATTCCATTGTCCCTGCATGGATTAATGTTTAGATTTTGTTTATGCTGGCAGTGATAAAAATTCCGACCTTCATCCCTAATTTTTAAGCACGTTCTATATTCCTAGCCATCCTCGCTTCATAAAACAAAAGGCTCCCTCTTGCACGTTATTACATTCCTTAAAGTTTTTGTCCACCCAAGAAGCAGTATGGTAATACACTGATTCAGTACAGCTTTAGGAGGAGCGGATTAAGCAGCTAGGTATGTGGTCAGTCAGTTTAAGGTGAAGGTGGAGGGGGAATAGACCAAGGGGGGTTAATCCAGGCCAATAGCTTGATTGCAAGCACTGAAGGGAAGCTTAGCCCAGCCTCTGTCCTAGTCAACGCCTCCACTAGCCCCAGGCAAATAGCATAGGGAACAGTTTAAACTATCACTTCCCTAGACAGACAGAGGGAGCGAGTAAAAGGGAAAAGGCTCTGATTCCAAGAAAGGTGTAAGAACCATCGGTGAACACAGTGTAACAAGAACAGGAAAGGTAATAAAGCATCACAACAGCAACAAAGAGGGAACAGATACAGAACAGACAGACGAGACGGAAAGAGAAAAAGGTGCAATTTTGGGGATGAAGGAAAAGTGGATTTGACAGAAGAGGTTCAGCTTTATATTCTGTTTGGACATCATCTGATTGCCTGTGATTCCCTGCATCTCCTGCACTCACGGTAAGAAACATGTCTGACATCATTCTCCTGCCTGATCAGGCTTTATACAAACCTGAAAAGCTTCTATGTCTTGATCCAAGAACGATAGGATTACCTACTTTATCCCCTCGCTTTACATCCGGACTAATACCACTGAGCTGTGTTTATTCTCCATCACCAACAGGCTAATCTGAGCCACAAACAACAATCACACTCTTAAATTAAATACACAACAATCAGAAAATGAAATTAAAACACACTCACACAGTGAGCACACACAACATTCACAAACTTAGAAATGTGTACACACTCAGAAATGAGATACACACTTACATATTTAAAAATGAACACACAGCATGCTCTCACTCACACACTCAAAGAAATGAACACACAGTCTAGCACAAAACAGAGCACACTCGCAAATAAAGACACAGAGACAAGCACCCACTTGAGAAAAGGACAAAGTCAAACAACTCTCTCACACACAAACACAGCGGTGTACATATAGAAAGGAACAGACACACAACAATTACAGTGATACAAATTACTTAACACACGCTAACACACTCACAACAGTAGCTTATACAAAATCATTCTTATACACATTCACAGAAAATTCCATCAGACAGAAAGGAACACACATAGTTTCACAAGAATCCCACATGCACAGAAATGTACACAGGAGAAAATAACAACCCTCAATACAAAGCACTGAACACTGTCAAACAACCATCCCATATACACAATTATTTGGCTAAGGATTGTTGGAGTTTCCCTCCAGTTGCAGATTAATTGTAAGCCCCATACATCACTGTACAGCGAATGCTCTTTCCAATAACACAGATATTTAGATATGTACACACACATCTCTAAAATTGTACAGCGCTGCGGCATATACTGGCGCTTTATAAACGCCAATAAGCATAATAATTAAAAAAAAGACCTACTAATGTGACTTTTGCTGATTGTAACAGGAGAGAATTATCATGATAATTTATACAGTTAATTGTCTCCTACTTAAAAAGATTGCAAATGACCATTGGACATCAGCAGATATTTACATCACAGAATTCTGTGGGGCCAAAGTCTCTTCAAATCACAGTTGTTAGAATTCGAAAGCATTAGACATATTCTCTCCTCCTTCAGTAAAAGCATAAATAGAAAGTAACAGTAAAACATGCCCCCAAATAACATTACTCTCAGGGTTATCCATTAAAAGTGAGAATTCAAAGTGAATTGTAAATTTAAGGTTAAAGTAGCCAAACTGGAAAAATTCTCCAAGCCAGCTGTGCTTTCGATTTGTCTACTTTGGCCTTAAATTTCAAATTCATTTTGAATTCTCACTATAGTGAATAACCCTGTTGGTCTTATTCACTAAACCAGAAATCGTGCAAGATTTTACTAATTTTAGGCCGAAATAGCTCGACAGGAAACAATTATCCACATTGGCTGCGTTTCCACCTCAGCTACATAAACATTTGCCAACGACGAGCAGTTCCCATGAATGTGTAATTTTCCACAATTGAAGATTTAGTGAATAAACACAAACAGTGTATATCTTCTCAAACGAAG
Source organism: Pelobates cultripes (assembly GCA_933207985.1). Lineage (NCBI taxonomy): Eukaryota > Metazoa > Chordata > Amphibia > Anura > Pelobatidae > Pelobates > Pelobates cultripes. The sequence continues at coordinate 140,140,471 of OW240918.1, forward strand.
CCAGCAGGGAGCAAAGTCCGCTACATTTCAAAACTGTCATTACACACAATTAGGGTTTGAGAAGAAAATAAACAGAGCACCAATTACGTTTGCGCAGGCACACACTATTCTCACTATCATAATCAAGAGACACGCAGATAACCAATAACATAGATACCAATAACACAAAGGGGTTTATTCACTAAACATCAATTTGAACTGGAATATCTAAAAATTTGGGCAAAAATGGCAGATTTAGAAGAAAATTCTCTAAATAGGCTACAAGTTACAGTTTGGCCAATTTGCCTGAATTTTGCAGCTCACTACAATTACCTATTTACAGGGTTATTCACAAAAATCACAGTGAATTTCAAATTTAAGGCCAAAGTAGTTCAACTAGAAGCATAGCTGAATTAGAGAATGTTTCAGGTTCGACTATTTTAACCTTAAAGTTGAAGTTCACTTTGAATTCTCACTTCAGTGAATAGTGCTCTTAGTGAATTAATTGCAATGGCAAAAGCTGCCGATAACACAGTATTGTTCGCTAAACCGGGAAATGTAGAACATGGACAGGGGAATTAAAAAATAGCTCTACAGTTAGATATGTCCAGTGCAGCTGAATTTGCAATAACCAGATCAATTCTCCACGGCCCCTGGGTATTATCTGGATCACAGAGGGTTAACAAAACTACTTTTATGTCCGAAAGTTGCATTTGAAGGAAGACTTGCTGCTGGCAAAGCACAAACACACACACAGACTAAAGAACACAGTGAGACACACATTCTGCTCCCACACACAGCTAAAAGACAAGGGAGCAGACCTCTTGGAAAAGAGCTGGACACAATCAATGCTATCATCTCATTATGTTATACTGCTTTATAGACACAAGTCCAGAACCACAGTCCTTGCAATCTGTAAAGGACACAAAAAGTGGTTTAACCCCTTAAGGACACATGACATGTGTGACATGTCATGATTCCCTTTTATTCCAGAAGTTTGGTCCATAAGGGGTTAAAGTGTTTGTCTGTCTGTTCTTATCGTGCAATATGTACTTTTCATTCTACCTGCTCACAGCCTCGGGCTTTACTCTATTCTAGCAGACTGGCTGTGCATTGTGGGTAATGTAGTTTAGAAACAGGTCAGGTTAGCCATCATTAATGGATTTCTGAATTGGAGGCACAGGTTTGACAGTGAACACAGTTACATTCCGTGCTTTTCATCCAGGTGCCTCTCTGACCCCCTTAGGTACCTCTGGCTAGCCCCATCCCAACTTCCCTTTTTTCTTCTTTCTTTTAATCTCTTCCCCCAGAATCTCCAGAAGATCTTCCTATACTTCCAACTATACTACCAGCTAGTGCAGATTGCAACTCCCAGTAACCAGCCTCAGTCAAATCCTTCTTGCTGATGGCCCAACCTGGAGCAGGGATTTTTGTTGTTGTTGCTGTTAAACATCTATTTAACAGAGGAAACATTATGCTCTGGAACAGTTGTGGACTGCAATTCCCATCAGGCTCAGTGAGCTGGGGAGAGAGCTTAGTGTCTTTCTGATTCCAATCAAGGCTGCATTCAGATCAAATGCTCAGATTGATCAGCGTTTAAGTACATTATAGGAAACTCAACATCCCCTTCTTTTTATTTTATTTTTGCCCTCATTTCGTGACCACTTGCATTCAACCTTCGATACATTGTTATGATCCCTGGTCAATTCAGAAATTCTTTAACAGTCTGTGTCTGTTTTACCCTTTGAACCTGACAATACCAGAGCAACAGTGTAGGTCAAAAATGTCTGTTTGCCACTCTGTATGTTTCAAACAGTATGCTTGAAGATCATAAACACAAATGTCTGGCTGAGTATGAGAAATGGATGGATGTTCCAAAGCTGAAGCAGAGAGACAGGAACGTACAGGACCGTACAGTGATTATTGTCAAGTCAGGCAGACAGTAAGTTGGAGCAGATCAAACAGTAAAGAAGAAAGGAATTTGGACAGCTTAACAGAGAGACAAAGGCCAAAATAACACAGCTCAAACACACGCCTGACCATATCGCTCGAACATACACGGTACACAGTGTGCATCTAGAGAGGTTTTTATGAATGAAGCCTCTACTCTAGAGTGAAGGGGTAGTGTTTGGGGATCTACTGGTGAAAGGGCTATGTCCAAGAGTTTATTTTACTCTTAACCTGATGGTTTTTAAAACATAAATGGAAGGAGAGAGAAGGGTCAGAGACAGTGTAGGTTCAGTCAGTGCAGTTCTAGCAGGATAACGCACACAGTCAGTACAGTACTAGCAGGATAACACACACAGTCAGTACAGTACTAGCAGGATAACACACACAGTCATTACAGTACTAGCAGAATAACACACACAGTCAGTGCAGTACTAGCTGTGATAACGCGCAGTCAGTACAGTACTAGCAGGATAACACACACAGTCAGTGCAGTACTAGCTGTGATAACGCGCAGTCAGTACAGTACTAGCAGGATAACACACAAAGTCAGTACACTACTAGCTGGGATAACACACACAGTCAGTGCAGTACTAGCAGGATAACGCACATAGTCAGTACAGTACTAGCAGGATAACGCACACAGTCAGTGCAGTACTAGCAGGATAACGCGCACAGTCAGTACAGTACTAGCAGGATAACGCACACAGTCAGTGCAGTACTAGCAGGATAACGCGCACAGTCAGTACAGTACTAGCAGGATAACGCGCACAGTCAGTACAGTACTAGCTGGGATAACACACAAAGTCAGTGCACTACTAGCAGGGATAACGCACACAGACAGTACTAGCTGGGATAACGCACACAGACAGTACTAGCTGGGATAACACACACAGTCAGTACAGTACTAGCAAGGATAACGCGCACAGTCAGTACAGTACTAGCTGGGATAACACACACAGTCAGTGCAGTACTAGCAGGGATAACGCGCACAGTCAGTACAGTACTAGCAGGGATAAGGCGCACAGTCAGTACAGTACTAGCTGGGATAACACACACAGTCAGCACAGTACTAGCAGGGATAAGGCGCACAGTCAGTACAGTTCTAGCAGGGATAACGCGCACAGTCAGTACAGTACTAGCAGGGATAACGCACACAGACAGTACTAGCAGGGATAACGCATACAGACAGTACTAGCAGGATAACGCACACAGTCAGCTAGCACAGCAGGGGTCAGACAGGCAGTGTTCCCTCTCCTGGAAGCACACTGTTTATTTTTGGGAGGGGAGGGTGCTATAATGCAGCTGCCAAATCTGAATCTCATCCCAGTCTCTGCGGCTGAACCGCGGGGAGTGGTCACAATTAAAAGTTGGGTGTGGCAGGCAGTGTGTGAAAAGATGCCCAGAATTGATTTTGGGTGAGTAGAGAAACCTCACCCTTTGTAGTCATAAAAATCCATGGACGGGTGACTGCTGACACTACAGCCATCATGGAATGCAACTCCCCAACTCCAATGCTGCATGTCACTTTCTTGGCTGTACAGACATAATAGGAGTAGTATTCCTTAGCTGGAGGTCCACATAATGAAGAATATTCCTGTCAGGGAAACTACAAGTCCCATCCTCCTCAGCCGGCACCTTTGCATGGGAGAAGACTATTAGTTCACAAATTAGTCTCTCAGCTATTGGAAAGCAAAGAGGCCAAAGAGCAAACAAAATCTCCAACTGAAAATGCTTGCCAGCCATTGCTTAAGATCCGGTTGGCTCAGTGTTCTGAGAGTTGAAGTCATCTGCATGTTATGGTCTACAAATACCAAAGCCTGGGCCTCATTTTAAACAGGGAGTAATTTGCCTAATTTGATGAATAAGCTCCTTAAAATAACATGGTAAGCGGACAGGGTTCTCTGGCAAAGGAATGCGATCACTGCTTAGTAAAATCTCCCCAGAGGAGAATGTGGAACATGCAGGTAGACACACACACACATAAACAAAAACAGACACACACACACATAGATAAACAAAAGCAGACATAGACACACAGACAAAGATTTAAACACGCACAAACAAAAATAAACATATACATGCAGATTAACAAAGACAGAGATATACACAAACAAACAAAAACAGACATACACATAGATACAAAAATAAAACCAGACAGTTATAAGGACAGGAAGGTACACACACAAAATGCTACAATGGAATAATACAATGGACACGGAAATGGCAAAATAATCCAATTCAGCTGTATTTCAAGATATTATTGTCTAGAATGCGTGCAGATCTCCCGGTTTAGTAAATAAACCCCAAATGATAGTAAATAACAAATTCAGACAAAGACACATGCAGTCACACAATACATTGAGCCTACATCATAGATAATGCCAAACTGGCTAAGCCTTAGTGCTCTATCTGATTGATTTTTTTTTTATTACCATAACTCTCATCTAGCTCAGCCAGGATGATATAATGGTTACTGAGCAATCAGATCGCCAGCACTGGGACAAACGAGGAATACAGAAGAATTTGAAATCTGATAAGAGCAGCGGTGCATTTGATTGCGCATCCCCCAAATTCTCCAATTTTCTAATACTGTAAACTAGGAGTGGCTAAAAGAGCGGTTTAAAACTGAAAATCCCATGATGCTTGGCTGGCCCTCTAGGCTTGCAAAGCAGCATGGGAGCTGTAGTTTGACCAAAGCCATACAGAAACATTTTTGTGGCCCACCTCAAAAAAGAAAGAAAAATCAACGTTAGCCTTCAGACCAAGCTTATTTGTTTAAAAGCAAAATATGAGACAAACTTTACAGCAAGCCGAGTGATTCATAACTATAAGTAAAGGCGTAAGGGGAATTTAGCAATAACAAAAAGTCGCTTTAAATAGGACACACTTACTAATGAGAATTGTGAAATGATCTAGGCAGCTACAGTAACTATAAAGTGACTTCATTTTAAAACGCTCCCCAATTTTGGCCAAGCTGCACGAAACAATTAGCAAATCAGCCGGCCTGGACTCTAACTCTCATCATTCCAAGCCAGAGTATCTTGTTTGTAATGGCCTGTTTTAATGGAGATGGTAGGATTGGACTTTCGTGAATAATGCGTGCTCAAAGGCAGTCTTACCAAGACATGGGAGAACCATCTTCCCGAATATGAAATGCTGCTGTTAGCTCAACCAATTCACCAAAGCACGGCCATTAAATGAATAATAAATACTAATAATATTGGGTCATTTCGAGGTACATTTCCTCATTATATTTATATACAGAGTAGCGGCTGCAAAACCCATCGGTATCTAAAGCCATAGTGGGTGACCTGGTAACATCAGCTGTGACATTCATAGAATTTATCAACAGACCCGGAAACTATACATGATGTCACCAGCAGGGGTGGTGGGTTCCAAATAAGTCAGTAAATTAAACAAATATGAAACATCTGGCGTGTTTCAAGTGACACATTTTGGCAACAAAGCCACTTCCATTATTAAATTTAAATTCTTGTTATTACTATGTGAGGCCCAATTGCCTACCTTCTCTGCTGGGAAGCTATGGAGGAAATCCAAACTAATTGTCTTTTAAATGCTTCTTCAGATTTACTCTCAGAGCAGTCGCCCCCCTCTCCTCCTCCCCCCTCCCCCCCCCACCTTGCCCCAGTTACAAATCTTTTGTTATGGCTTTTCTAGATCTGTATAGTAAACTTCCTGGTCTGCAGTTTGTTGAATTTTTCTTTAAGTCTTGTTGCTTCCCTCCACTAGAGTAGATAGGATGCAGACACTATTGTGTGACATTTGTACGCAGTTACCCATAGTCCTCAGCTGGTGACGTCAACAGGGACAGTTTGCCAGAAATTCTAAATAAATGACACTCTCCCGTATAAAATAATATGTCTAATTCTGCAATACTGGACACGTTTATATCAGAGGTATATCAAGTAGTGCAAGAACTATAATGATTTTAGCAACAGAATGATATCTAAACTATGGCAGGGAATCAAGAGGTGTGACCCCTACCACCACCCATTTGATGGTGTTTTTCAGCATAATTTAAACATTTAAAGATGTTGCAACTGCTGAATAGTCAAAAAAATACCAAAATATTGTGCTTGCAGAACTGCAAGAAATGTATAGATCCAAATTGAAAGAGGGTTTTTAAATCATAGTCTTTACTTTTTATGTGATATCATGATGTCGCACCATAAGCAAATTACTTAATTACTATATTTATTCATTTTTATAAGCTGCCACTCACAATCAAATTAAAATTTCAATGTACTTTTCTCGTCACCTTTACATCAGCTTTTAATTTTGGTAGAAAAAAAAATGTATATAATATAGAGTATGCGGTCACTCATATGGGTTAGAAAACCTAAACAACTAAGGCCAAAGGACATTTTTATAAGCTTTATCCCAGTCCAAGATGGATGAGAAAGGTCATATTGTAATAGAGTTGACATCCTCGCTGTAAACACAGTTTAGAAGACAGCATTCCGTTAAACTGACGTACAAGAAAGCAGATTTATTCCCATGCGTCAATCCCCAATCATTCTAAACAACAGATATTCAAATCTTGTCCTCCTCCACACATCGGATTATTAAAAAAAAAAAACAACAGAAGAACACATTAGGCTGCTGTGTTTTCCAAGCCAAAATACACAATTACAAATGTTGCTAAAAGGTAGATCTACCTGTCTGGAGTCTGCACTAGGAATCTGACAATGGGAGATTGCATCAGAGCCATGGCTGTGTTCTGGAAGCCGTTCTGGAGTGCCAATAATAGGCTTTGTATTGCCATTTGAAAAGTTCTTGTTTTATTATGAACATAAGACAAGTTTATGCAATATTTAGCCCACGGCAATATCGAACCAATGGCTTGATTGTGAGTAAGAGGAAGCTATAGCTGCAAATACATAGTTGTCTCCAATGAAAGGGTCTTTTGTATGTTACAATTCTAATTAAGTATACGTGCCACGATCTTGCGCTACACGGTATGGAAATATTTTGCCACGTATTTAGGAATTCCTTCTTCAATATGAGATAAACATGTAAAAGTTACAAAGGAGACAGATATAATTAAGGTTTCTAGAACAGGAATAGGTAACTTTTGGCACTCCATATTTTGAGGACTACATCCCCTTTAACGCATGCAGTGAATCACGATTGACTACCCCTTTTGTAGATCCATCATGTTTTCCTGAACACATCACTTGCACATACTGAAGGGAGGTACATGAATTGTTCTGCCCTATAGTTTGCAGAATTCATGTGCTGTTAGGAGGGAATACATTCATTATGGGGACACTGTAGGCACCATAACCATCACAGGCAAAGTTATTCACTTAATTCAGAATTCAAAGCAAATTTCAAAGTTATGGCCAAAGTAGCCCAACTAAAGCATGCCTTACTTGGAGAATCCTTCCTGTTCAGCCTTTAAGATTAAATTCACTTTGAATTTGCAATGTTTCTCACTACTAGGGGATTACCCTGTGAGCGCTAAAGTGGTTATGGTACAGAATACCCAGGTAACAGTCAAGAGTCTAATGGTATTTTGAATTATCTGTAGGAGAGCACCACACTCATTGATTTTCCTTCTGCAGCTTATGAATACAACATACTACAGGGCAGCATTTTCGTGTACTGCCCAGCAGCTTAAAGAATTGACATGTGTCTACCAAAACACAGTCGATCTGGTAGCCCTACTAGCAGATAAAGGACTGAAGACAGACACTGAGCAAGACTAGCTAAAGAGGGTTTTCTGTCTGAGCTCTGCAAAGTTGAACTATTGTGAAATGCTCTGCAGAGTGCGGCAGAACCAAGCTCAGCAAGTTGAAAAATGCTTTTCGTGCTTGTAATGTCCTTTAGCGAGAATGGATATTACGCAATACTCTGCAGATGCTGAGCGTTTTTGTGTAATGTGCAATAGCTTTTCAGATTGAAACATTTTAGTGGGTAGTGCTCAAAGGTGACATGAGCTTGCACTCATCATTCCACTGGAGGGATGAGTTAAATCGGATTTTTCTTTTTCGCTACCCAAGGAGTGTTACTGGGTTCACCAGGGCCCTGTATCACTTCTACAGGCTGGTGAGTGTCACATGAAAAATGCTCCCCATGTAGATTGTAGAATTTATACGCTAGAAGAAGGAACTCATTTGCAGCATTTGAATGCTATATACATGAAACCATCGTACATCTAGCAATGCTCTTACTTTTAGGGATGGTATTTCAAAGGGGCAATGTGGACTGATCAAAATAGAATTATATAAAAACAGTAAAGTGCAATATCTTACAGGCCCCTGGCTAATGAGGGGTAAATGTGAGATAATGTGCAAGTTACTAACTAATGAGGGGAAATCTGAGACAGCCAGTAGGTCAGTAGATAATGAGGGGTAAAAATGAGATCATCTGCAGGTCACTAGATAAGGAGGGGTAAATACATCATGCTGTACTAACTCAGGAATGGAAAGTTGTTAAAGTGAGCAATGCCTCTCTCACATTGGGATTGCGATGATCTGTCCCTTATGTCACTGCCCCAGAGTTTATTTTCCTTATCTGGGGACACAGGGCATGGTTCAACGACCTCTCTAGTCCGTCATGTTAACACATTCACTTCCTACCCAACCTTTTACTCAGAACAGCTGCTGAGAAGTAGGGGTACAGACGTTTTGTGGCATACAGCCAAGCTTGCTGCAGTTGCTTGTCGTTGTTCTGCTCTGTGATTCCTGCCCATTTGTGGCCGGTTACTATCCCTGGCTCTGTGTGATACCTGGCTGTGTGCGATATAAGGCCGTGCGCAATGCAAGACTGTGTGTGATGTCAGGCTGTGTGCAATCCATGGCTTTGTCTGATATCAGGCTGTTTCGATGACTGCCTGTCTGCAATGTCACGCTGTACAATGCCAGACTGTGTGCAATGGCTTGCTGTGCGAGATGTCAGGCTGTGTGTGTGATCCCTGGCTGCTGTGTGCGATCACTGGCTGTGTGAGATCACTGGCTGTGTGCAATGTCAGGCTCTGTGCGATCCCTGGCTGTGTGCGATGGCTTGCTGTGTAAGATGTCAGGCTGTGTGCGATGGGTGGCTGTGTGTGATCGGTGGCTCTGTGCTATCAATGGCTGTGTGCGATGTCAGGCTGTGTGCGATGTCAGGCTGTGTGCAATCACTGGTTGTGTGCAATCACTGGTTGTGTGCAATCACTGGTTGTGTGCAATCACTAGCTGTGCGCAATTTCAGGCTGTGTGCGATGGGTGACTGTGTGCGATGGGTGGCTGTGTGCCCTACCTGGTTGTGTGTTATCCCTGGCTGTGTGCGATGGGTGGCTGTGTGCGAACCCTGGCTATGTGCTATACCTGGTTGTGTGCTATCCCTGGCTGTGTGCGATGTCAGGCTGTGTGCAATCATTGGCTGTGTGCGATGGGTGGCTGTCTAGGTTGGGTGGCTGTGTCCATGCCAGTTACAGCTTTAGGAGAGTATAAAGGGTGGGCTGCAGGTCTTCAGGATGAATATGATTTAAAACACTGATGCAATAAGAAGACTATGAGGTTTATTGGCCGCAGAAAGTCTTCATGGGATCCACACAAGCTCCAGAGCGGACTCGAAATGGTCAACTGCAATATTCTGCTGGTTTGAAAGAGTTTATTTAATAAACTTAGAGTTGTCAGCTGACTCAGAAAAATTGTCAAGTATAAGATTTTTTCCAAATTACTTTTTTTTTTTTTTTTAATTGAAATTGGCTGTAAATTCTGTTTACTGAATGGTGCTGTGACAGAGAACCATTTAAATACAGTGATTTCATGGTCACATATATAGGCTGCAGCTGGAACTGTCAGATCTGCCATCTTTTCCTGGGCACACATCACCACTTCAGGCTGATGGGCAGCATATGAAAAGCGATCCCTTTAGTACATAGCATGCATATGCTGTGGGAGGGACACATATTAAGTAATCAAAGAAGGTCTTTTGGGATTCCTTCTCGATTCACTGATTATATTCCAGCGGCATATGAATGCTACATACAGGAGGGCAGCTCAATGTATCGCTTATTACAGAAAAGATGTTTGGCAAAAAAAAACTATAGCCTTTTTGCTCTGATTACTGATTCTGTAAATCGCTGTGTGTGGAGGCTGGAAAGTAAAGAGTTTCCTATCACTGGCATTAATATAGTGTTGCCTTATTCCACAGCACTTTACAATGTTCATTTATTACTGTCATTTTTAAAGCGCCACCTTATTCCGCAGGACTTTACAATGTTGTTAAGGACGCAATTTAACAACACATTTCGAAAGGAACAATAGTTTGACGAGGACCCTGCAGGAATGGGCTTATAATCTAAAGGAGATGAGGTATAAAAGCACTGTGTATTGCAGGGAGGGTCTCGCTGTATAGACCAGAAGGTACAGCATGTATTGGCCTGCAAGGTTTAGCAGCTGCAGATGGTCCATGTCTCCCCAGGGCAGGAAGGAGACTATATGGCTGTACAGCTTATCTGCACAGGACCCCATTAGGGCATTCCTTCTGGCTGGGCAGACATTTACTATTCTGTAAAGCAGGGATCTCTAAACTCTGGCCATCAAGATGTTGCTGAACTACAACTCCCATTATACCCTTGCTATCTATTTAATGCAAAGTTTCATGGGAGTTGTAGTTCAGCAACATCCGGAGGGCCAGAGTTTGGAAAACCCTGCTCTAAAGGGTAGTGAAGTCAATCAATACACTTGTTGAATATATCCACTATAAAGGGACAAAGGGGCTGTCTGGGCCTCATGGGAATAATATCCCACCACAAGAAAGTTGTTATTACCTGTATAACTAAAAAAAACTGGATTATTGCATTCCTAATAAAATAGGCTATTCTCTACCTCAGCAGACAGTACAGAACCCCTATTCTGACCATACTCCACAGACCCACCAGACGTGCACCCCCTAAACAGAATTAGCAGCCACCCCAAATCATCTACATGTTCCACAATCTGCAATATCTATCCTGTGTATGGTTACCTCTGCCCCCCCTCCCAGACACACATTCCTCAGAATATTACCTGCCTCTTACTGACCCCATCATTAACCCTGTCTGTACAGGCTCAGAAACACACAGATACAATGCTCTGTACATCTCTGGATGGAGTTATAAACACAGACAGAAAATAATTCTTCATTATTCCGTCTATCTATATCTCTCTCTCTGCATCGCTCTTTAGATCTATTGTATGAGTCTCTGGATATCCACCACTGTGTTCTATGGACAATTTTAAGTCATGCATTGCTGTACACAGCCACCTTTCATAGTATTGTAAAGAGCTACGGAATATGCTGGCGCTATATAAATACTAGTAATAATAATACTAGTGATGATGGTACCTTGAAAACATAGCCTTAAAAACATTTAAAAAAAATCTTTTAAAGGAGCAGTCAAGCAAAAATGTTTTACCCCTGGAGTCGGTGAAGCAAATCATGATTTGCTTCACTGCTCGGAGACTTTGAGCTCTGATCAGGGTTTGCATTTGAATATATTGTTGCAGAATTTTTCTTTGACGTCACCAGTTCAGAGAATGAACGAACTGTTAGACGAAAAGAAAGAAAAAAAGACTGCATGTGCGTGAGGTACCAACATACACCATAGAAAGTGCCTTATTACCGGTTTCTACCAGCTTGGAAGAATGTTACGCTGGCGCGGGAAACCGTGGTGCAGGTTGACATGGCATCTCAAAAATGCAGCCCGGTACACTGAAAAAATCTCAGAGATTTAAAATTTTGAGCCAATTCATGCCCATGTTTAAAATAAATAAATAATGGATTGTCCATTTAAACAAAGCAATAATTCAGGAGAATTATTATTATAATGCTGCAATCCTACCTCAAATCTAGTGCATTATATTTACCCAGTTTAAGGAATTTAAACAGATTTATATTTACTAAATAGGGAGTTGCGGTGAGTGTAAGTGATACAGTTTAAAGGGATAATCCTAACACAATAACCACTGCAACGTATTCATTGTAGTGGTTATAGTTCACAGGAGATTTTGGGTGCAGTCTGTTGTTCTTGTCCAAATATTTTCAAGCAGCTTGACAAAAGATGGGGAGTCTCCCTGGACAATCAGAGCAGTTTCATTTCCTTATTGCTTGGCCAAATTATTTGTTATAGAGGAGTCAGCAGTTCTGAATCACAGTAAGCAGTGACTAACACAGGATCATGTAGTGGTTATGGTGCCAAAAGTGTCCCTTTAAGCAAATATAATTCAGGCAAGTTGCATATTTTTCCAATTTTGACTCTGGTATAATTATAGCATCCCTTTTGCAAATTGGACGGCAGTTCATCAAAGAAAACTGTTTAGCGAACTAGCCCCTAAAATTAACGCCATAATCATAACAGACTTGGCAATTCACAGCCCGGCACAGCAAGGGTTAAAGTGGATCTCTTCTTGTATATAACTCTTGGGTACAACGATTTTGATACAGACAAAGACTGTGGAATAAAATGATATTTTTGAGGTGGGGTGGGGGTGATGTGTGCCTGGTTTTGCAGCTGGGTGACCTACCTGGCCCATGCCTTCTTAGTTTTTTATGAAACTAGAAGACAGGAAAAGGGAGGAGGGGGGAGATCTGCATACCAGAGAGACTCTGTTTATACATAGAGGGCATGGCCTAACAGGCACAAGGCTTCCTTAAGCTAGAGGTGAAAGGTCAATACACAGAAATGATAAAGACTGATGTTCAAATTAACCGCCTCACCGCCGGCTACCTAACTGTTCGCTCATGCAGATAAAGCGTTTCAGTACAATGCCCCTGGCGTTTGGCACTGAAAGTGTTAAATGGCATTGCTCAAATCCAGTACTCTGACGGCAAGCAGATTTAAAGGTTGCCCTCACTGTGTACAGATGGGTTAGAGAGAATGATCTAAAAACAGGCTTTATCCAAACTATGTTCCGCCAACGATTTTACCAGTTTGTGCCAGGGGACAAACAGCAGAGCAAAGCTCTTATCTGTCCCCTTGTGGGTTATTGAAACAGCAATGATAGGAGAACAGTATATAATCTGATGATCCAGGATAAATATCAGATTGATCCCATTGTACAGCGCTGCAGAGTTTGTTGGCGCTTTAGAAGTAATAATAATAATAAAGGTTAGAGGAGCCCAGATTAGCAAAAAGTGGGCAGCCAATAGAAGACTGACTCTTGATCTTCATGATCTCCTATTGGCTGCACTGACTTTTACAATACTCTACAGTGTTCTACAGCACTTACGACATATAGTCAATATTGAATAAATGCATAATTTGTACAAAAAAGAAAAAAAAAACGTTTTTTAAAAAAAAAATATATATATACTGTTAGCTTATGTGCTTGTGTTTTGTGTTTCTTTGCAGTGGCTGAAATCATGCAGTGTCTTTTGGGATGGACTATTCTGCTGATGGTTGCACGTATCGGTATTGTTGATGGCTGTCCGGGAGGTTGTCAATGCAATCAACCAAAGACTGTTTTTTGTCTTAACCGCAAGAATTCCAACTTCCCCAGCCGGATACCCCATAACACTGTAAGCCTGTATCTCTTCGAGAATGGAATCAGCTCGGTAGAAGAGGGTAGTTTTTCTGGCCTGTTGGATCTGCAGCTTCTAGATTTGTCACACAACATGCTGTCGAGTCTACCTGGTGGAGTATTCAGGAGTTTGGGCAATCTCAGTAACCTAGACCTTTCATCCAACAAGCTGAATGAGATTGCTGCAGACACATTTCAAGGGCTGGGCCGCCTGGAAAGGCTCTACCTCAATGAAAACAGCATTCATAGCATCCACCCAGATGCTTTTAAGGGCCTTGAGAGTTTGTTGGAACTTAAGTTGAAGGGTAACCAGTTGGTGGAGCCTCCAGCATTCTCCCTGCCTCAGCTCCTGCTACTTGATCTAAGCAACAATCTGATCCAATCTATCCAACCAGGGGTTTTCAATGCGGCCAACATTGAGACTCTTCACTTGGCTGGTCTTGGGTTGAAGGAGTTACCGGACGATCTGCTTACTAGCCTCAGAAATCTCCATGAACTAGACCTGTCTGAAAATCAACTGGACAAGGTTCCCCAGGGTCTTCGAGGTCTAACAAAGCTTAATCTAGCAGGCAATACAGGCATTTCACAGCTGCAAATTGATGATTTTGCAGACTTACCAGGACTACAGACCTTGGATTTAAGCGGTCTGAACCTTCGTACTCTGCCCAAGGGAATATTCCACTCATGTCCTCGCCTCCGTGTACTAACTCTAGCTCAAAATCCCTTTAATTGCGTGTGTTTACTGGGTTGGTTAGCAGAATGGATAAAGGTGACTAAAATTGAACTAAGACGTTCACAAGAGACTCGCTGTCATTTTCCTCCAAAGAATGCTGGCAAAATATTGAACCAGTTACGGGATTCTGAGTACGGCTGTCCAATTCCAACAACAATCCTTGTGCCAACCACCATGGCACCTAGCACCACAACTGAAGTGCCAAAGTCGACAAAGCCTTTACTTAAAGATCTACCAACTACTTTACTCACCACTACCACTTATCCCCATCACCAGACTGAAGTAGAGCCCACGTCATCAGTCACTGTTCAAGACCAGCAGTGTCCACCAAACACGTGCTTAAATGATGGCATTTGCAGCCTTTACCCCAATGGGGAAGTGGCATGTGAGTGCCTCCCTGGATTCTATGGTGTGTATTGTGAGATGGCCATGATCACCCCACCTGTTTTTACCGAACCTTCTGTACAGCTAAAAATTCTGCACGTAACTGGCACCTCCATTCAAGTGGATCTTCAAGGTTACAGTAAGAGCAAACAATACATTAAAGGAATCAAACTCACACTTCGAAACTTCTCTGGTGCAGACCGGAGACCTCAGGAGTACAGGCTGCCCTCTACCCTTTCTGAATACACAGTTAGAGCCCTTACTCCTAACAGCACATACTGGCTGTGTCTAGGACCTCTTGGTGACAGTGGTAATGAACAGGAACTGTGCACAGAGGCTCATACTACAGGAGAATCTCCACAGTATATTGCCCATGTCAACCAGACAGAAGATAGCAACCTGACTCTTGTTTTAGTGCCTGCCGTGGCTGCTGGCATTCTGTTATGTGTGGCTGTGGCAAGTGCAGTATGCTATGCCAGGAGACGGAGGGGTAAGGAACACACGTGTGAGGAGGGTGGACCTCTCGAGATGGAAGGTGTGAAAAAGAGTCTGGAAGGCAAGGGGGAACTTAAAAAACTGTCCGAGAGTCCAGTTGGGCCAGAGAGAAAATGTTTAGAGTCAGATGAGTTACTTGTGGATCCTACAAGACTTGGAAATAATAATGAGACATCTGTGGGTAGGTTACCTCACTCATACTTCTAAGCGAGGTACTGATGCTTTGAGTGACACCAACCTTTTCACGGATCATGAACTCTACCGCAAACGAGCGGAGATCCACAAAAATACCGACTTTCCCTCCGCATAAAAGACTGGACACATTGTGAGACCATCCGAGAAGACAGCTGTGCTGTTTTCGAGGTGGGCAGCCATATATAAAAAGGAGGGGTCAGTTCTTACCATCTACAAAGTCTAGTAATTCTGGGTGGAATCAACTGAATAAGTGATACCCAGAGACTGAACGGTACGGATTTGGAGATGGTAGATAACACTGCCATAAGGAGATGTTTTGTTACTTTCTATACTTTACGGACTTCTAAAGGGTTGCAGAGACATTGTGTTTGCAGGAACACAGTTAAAGAATAACGGTTCAAAGAATCCATGCTCTGACATGACAAGAGAAATAAATGTGCATTTAGAGAAAAAACTAGATCACATAAACTATGCATAAACATAAACTAAAGAGATATGTTTACTGCTATGTGCGAAAGACACCCCCAGATTTGACTTGGGAGATTTCCTAATCTCTTGCAGACCAGGGAATCTTTTGAAGAATGATAAGACCACATTATATGTGAATATAAAGAAATTATCGTCAAGGGTGGTCTAGTCTTGAAAAATGAAATGTTCTAAATTTGGTTTGGTGGGGTCCGAGGCCCCATTTGCTGGACAAAGTGGGGCCAATGTATAATGATCGGTATCGAGGGCCAGCCACCATTTAATAAATATAAATCCTTCTTATACATTTTCCGGCTGTGTGTTATCCTTGAATTTAGGTTAGAAGAGTTATTGGTTGCAGTCTGATTTGTGCTTGATAGGTACCCAATACAGCCACATAGACATGTGGTAAGACACACAATAACACACATCAGGTACACCAAAAAACACTTAATTTAAAAAGTCTATAATTGATGCAGTAGTTTATAATATTATAACAGACTATAAAACAAGTATTCCGGTTGCCCCATGTCTCCTGTTTGAAGCATGCAGTTATTCAACAAGTACTGAGTTTTCGCAAATTAAATCCACATTGCAAACATGAGGCAATAATAGCCAGGTTGTGTGCATGACTGCCTTGGATAATTTTTCCAGATCGGTTATTTGTGCCTTTGTTTTGCCATACAGATTCAGTTTGTGAAATTTACCTATATGGTATACCTTTCTTCAAGAAAGTCAATGTTTCATTGGTATGAGAGAATCACAGTGGTTCTTAAAGCTACATTTGCAGTAATATGCTGGTGTGTATACACATGTATCACAGAGCTCCACAGCAATAAATTCACAGTAACGTGTAGTGTACAGGAGTGTATCACAGAGCTCTGTGGCAATTAAACTCACAGTACTGTGCAGAGTATATTATGATGAATAAAATTACTAGTGAAAGTGTGCAGTGTTATGACAATCTGGTCCTTGAATACTTTGTGCTAATGTGTGTGTTCAACTGATTTAGTATTGTAGGGCTTGGCATGTCTGCCTGAGGTTGAAAAAAAAGGCATAAAAAGCTACTGGATCGCAAGGGGTTAATGGTCTTTAGGTAACTTTCTTACACAGACGTGCAGACACTTGGAAGACTCTGTGGACCAGTCACGAGTTCTCACGTCTGCCAAAAATCTCACTTTCATATTTTCCTACCTCTAAAGTAAGGGGAAAAACTGAGATATCTGCTCATCTGTTGGAGTAATCAGATCAAAACCACGCCAGTAGTGAGGAAAGGAGGGCTAATGGGGACCCCAAAGGGGAACCGAGGTTTCTGCTTAGTCATTTACCATTTCAGAGTACGGCAGAGAGACATTGGTCTGCAAACTCTCCACGCTGAAACCGCTTCTTCTTAAACCACTGAGCTGTGATGGCTAACCACCACTGTCTTAGAGGACCAAACCAGTGAATCGGGCTGTGCAGTGGGTGGAGAAGACAATCTTCAGATCCCCAACTTCCATCTATTATTAGAAGCAGATCATCATGTTTGAATAGCTTGTCCCTAGCCTATCAACACTGGGGGGAAATTTTAACAAACTGCATGACCTAAAATTTGAGTTGTAATACTAGAGCAATCACCAACGGAATATTGCGGATTCCATTAGTTTCCATGGTGACTGCTCTAGTTTTAAAACTTTGTACAATATTTCAGATTTCCTCCCGACAATTTTTAAGCTCTTCCATGGAAGGGCCACGTGTGATGTCTTGGGATATCATTAATAGAGGGCAGGACAGTCGTTCTCAAGTAGGCAGAAGAGAACGTGAGAAGAAAACTTTATGAAAAGAATTCATATCCTAATAAAATCTGAAATGATATATTCTCAATGGGAATAATATCAGTTCAAAGGGTGTTTACTATATGAAGCTTCTTTTATGTTTCAGTGCTGGAGAACACACCTGAGACAGTATCTAAGCAGGCGGTGGGTGCCTACACCAAAATCAAAGCCATAAAGAAGCACCTAAATTAAATCTCCACTGTTCTAGAGAACGCAGATTAATTTCAGCATGATTGCCTGGACTAAATATATACAGGCAGAGTTCTGGTGTGTGTTTGTGTATGGGGGAGATCTGCACAGGGGGGAGGGGGGGATCTGGAAGTGATTATAAGGACTGGGCAGGAGGTCCTGAGTTAATCTGTGGCAAGCGTGCGGGGAGCAAGCTGGAGGGAGGGGGGCAGGTGTGTGCATCCTGGGGGGATGTTTTATATTACAAGGGAAGAAAGGTTTCTCTGTGAGGGAGAGAGATATTATCCGAATATTAAGTGGGGGATGGAGGCAGCAGACAGAAAAAAAACACACACAAAAAAGAAAAATAGATGGAGAATGGATCTGAGATGAAAGAGAGAAATGCTTTGCAAAATGGAATGAAAAAGGAGACCGGGTTAGGATGTACACTTGCTCAGTTGAGGTACATTTCAGACAAGATTTGACCAGATGGCAAGTGACAGCTTTTTACCAGAGAAGTACCCCCAACAACAAACAAAAAGACACAATATTAACATATACTATTACATATGATTTATGTAAAATGACGGTGTCCTATGATACCATTGGAAGAACCCAATGACTGTGAGATTGAGATACAGTAATCAAATATGTCAAGGTTACTTCAAGTACAAGAACAACGTCAGTGTTTTGAAGTAGTTGTGGTACTTGAGTCTGCACAAACTGAGACAAAGGACTTTGCTGCAGGACTTTGGTCATAAGCCAGCCCAGAACCAGAGATCCGACCTGGCTAATGTTAAATCAGTGTATAAAGAGTCTGTCATCAGCAAGATGAGCAATGGTAGCGCCAACCCCCCATCCCTTCCTAAACTGCCCAAGCCCTCCCTCTGTGACATCACTACCCCTACAGTAAGGAGCAGGATGCCAGGAGAACTAATTTTCAGCATGAGAACAAGTTTTTCTTTATTTAAATCATGGGGAAGGCATATCTGCATGGATTATAATAAAACAATATATTGTTGGTTGGCATAACCTTTTAAGGAATATATATATATACACACACACACACACACACACACAGACACACTCACGACACTCACATATACATATATATATATAGATGTTAGCACAGCGATAGGCAAGAATGTATTTACCACACGGCAAACAATGCCTTGTTTGCCTTGTGTTCTGGGGCTGTCCACATAAATGTGAGTGAGTATAGCTGTCAGTGTGTGTCTGTGAGTGAGAATGGGTGTGCCTGTGAGTGTGTGTCAGTGTGTGTATGTCATTTTATGTGTATCTGAGAGTGTGTGCCTGTCAGTGAGTGGGTGTGTCAGTGTCTGTCAGTGAAAGTGTGTGTTGGTTAAACAGTGTGTGCCAATGACTGTATATGTGTGCCAATGACTGTGTATCTGTCAGCGAGTGTATATCAGTGCATGGATCAATGAGGGCATATGTCTGTCAGTCAAAAAAATGGCCCTGACATGAATTTTGGGGGTGCCAGAATTTAGTCGTGCCTAGGGCAGCACAAAACCAAAATACACCACTGGCGATAGGAACATCATGTCATTACAGCACAGACGTCAGCACTGTGTCCCTTAAACTGTGGGTATAGGAACTCTACTTCCTGATCAAAAGGGACACTCTAAGCACCATAACTACAGCCACCTATTGCAAGTTCCAGGGAGAGTGTGGATCCTAACCTCCCTGTTTTCTGTAAAAAAAATAAAATAAATAAACAAACTTCACTCTCCTACCATTTAAAGCTTGGCCTCTCTGCTGCTACCGAGATAAAGTTTCCTTCTCCATTATCGGTAAAAATTCATCCAAATATGAAGGGCAATGACAAGCTGTGATTGCAGAGTTAATCCGCCTCACCCAGCACTCACAGTCTAATGCTCTTATTTGAATATGAGAAAGTAAAACACAGCAATAAACTCTGGTGGTTATGGTGCTTACAGTGTCCCTTTAAGAATGACCAGAGGTACGGTCCACAGCATCATAACCTGAGGTGTACTCCACGGATACTTTAATAATGCTTAAAACAAATAGTGCCTATGGAGAGACCAGTGCAAAAGAATGAGTAAATCGCTGAAAATGAAGGGACAATCAGTACATAGAGTTAGTGAGTAAACAAAACATTATACCATCTCCGGCCAGATAATCACAGCCAATCTAACTTTGGTTGAAGAGAAAATACTTCGTTTGAAAATAAAAATATCCAAAAAAAAAAAAAAAAAAAATCAGCTCATTTTAGAGAAGCTGTCTGTGCTTTCTCAGGAATCCATACAAACAAGCTCTGGAAATCAAGTCACAGAATGTTGAGATGGTAATCTATTCTCATTTAACTGTGTTCACGAGCTGTTACTTATTTGTAAATCATCAAATATCTGAGAGGGAATGAGGGGAGACAACGGCCACTGCGGCTGGAAGTACAGCCAATAGCTACACACTAATGATGGCACAGCAGTAAGAGGACTGGGGTTTAAAGGTGCTATGTGAGTGTTTGTAGATAAGGTTTAGAATTTTTGCCTGATCAAATATTGTTTTATTGTTTCAGTGATGAGGATGAATTATATGCAAATGTAAATTTAAAAAATAAATAATTGTCAGCATTAATGTTTGTCTACAAATTGGCCACTGACGGTTTTCCCAATTACTAGCACTGCCTGAATTTGTCACTTTTGTCAACAACTTTTTGACCTACCCTTTTACGCTGGGTCCATGTGCCGTGGTACAAATCATGTGGGAAACATGGGATCTTGTCTCAAGGGGTTAAATTGGGAGGAAAGGGGACTAACTGCTAATTCACTAGGTAAAGGATCAGTTTAAGCAGAATAAATGCTATTTAGAATGCTAAGGGAGTTTGCAAGTGCCTTGCATGGTATAGGGGAGTAAAAGAGTGTCAACATGGTATAGGGGAGTAAGAGAGTGCCAGCATGGTAATGGGGAGTAAGAGAGTGCACTGCATGGTATAGGGGAGTAAGAGAGTGCCAGCATGGTATGGGGGGGTAAGAGAGTGCACTGCATGGTATAGGGGAGTAAGAGAGTGCACTGCATGGTATAGGGGAGTAAGAGAGTGCCAGCATGGTAATGAGGAGTAAGAGAGTGCACTGCATGGTATAGGGGAGTAAGAGAGTGCACCGCATGGTATAGGGGAGTAAGAAAGTGCACTGCATGGTAATGGGGAGTAAGAGAGTGCACTGCACGGTAATGGGGAGTATGAGAGTGCACTGCACGGTAATGGGGAGTAAGAGAGTGCACTGCATGGTATAGGGGAGTAAGAGAGTGCCAGCATGGTATAGGGGAGTAAGAGAGTGCCAGCATGATATAGGGGAGTAAGAGAGTGCCAACATGATATAGGGGAGTAAGAGAGTGCCAGCATGGTATAGGGGAGTAAGAGAGTGCACCGCATGGTATAGGGGAGTAAGAGAGTGGCAGCATGGTATAGGGGAGTAAGAGAGTGCCAACATGGTATAGGGGAGTAAGAGAGTGCCAGCATGGTATAAGGGAGTAAGAGAGTTCACTGCATGGTATAAGGGAGTAAGAGAGTGCACTGCATGGTATAAGGGAGTAAGAGAGTGCCAGCATGGTATAGGGGAGTAAGAGAGTGCCAGCATGGTATAAGGGAGTAAGAGAGTGCCCCACATGGAATGGGGGAGTAAAAGAGTGCCAACATGGTATAGGGCAGAAAGAGAGTGCCAACATGGTATGGGGAGAGTAAGAGAGCGCCTCACATGATCTATGGGAGTAAGAGAGCGCCACATAGGATCTATGGGAGTAAGAGAGCGACTCATATGATCTATGGGAGTAAGTGAGCGACTCATGTGATCTATGGGAGTACGAGAGTGTCTCATATGATCTATGGGAGTAAGAGAGTGCCTCACATGATCTATGGGAGTACGAGGGTGCCTCACATGATCTAGGGGAGTAAAAGAGTGCCTCACATGATCTAGGGGAGTAAGAGAGTGCCTCACACGATCTAAGGGAGTAAGAGAGTGCCTCACATGATCTAGGGGCGTAAGAGAGTGCCTCACATGATCTAAGGGAGTAAGAGAGTGCCTCGCATGATCTATGGGAGTAAGAGAGTGCCTCACATGATTTAAGGGAGTACGAGAGTGCCTCACATGATCTATAGGAGTTAGAGAGTGCCTCACATGATCTATGGGAGTAAGAGAGTGTCTCATATGATCTATAAGAGTAAGAGAGTGCCTCTCATGATCTATGAGAATAAGAGAGTGCCTCACATGCTCTAGGAGAGTAAGAGTGCCTCACATAATCTAGGAAAGTAAGAGAGTGCACACAGTAAAGAGTGATCGCGCTATAATACGGAGTGAAAGGTGTAGATAGTACAGTGAGTGGAGTACATCATAGAGAGTGTCTGAGTGAAACTCAGAGTAGATTGGAGCAAGCCCTCAGAATGAGGCCTTTGTTTGGCTCTCAGACGCCGGCCTCTGGATTCCTGCTGGAATTTGCTGCTGTGTAAATATTTTCACTCTGGACGCGTCTCTCTTCCAATCCCTCAGACCTGCGCCAACTTTTAGCCTCAAATTAAAAACCAGACTCTGGGCTGAACGGCATGCTGGGATATTGTACCCGGCACAAAGCTCTCTTATGTCTTGTTATTAACTCTCTGCGGCCTGGGACATTGCCAAGGACCAGCAGTGTCCCTCTTAATCACCAACATGCCAGGGAGCAACACTCCATTAACCTCTCGTCTGCCAGAGTCCTCCATAGACCTCGATCCATCACTCACCTGCAAGAAACCTACATAAAACTGCTTAATTCACCACTAACGTACCAGCGACCGGCAGAGAGCAGCTCCATTAACCACTCCATGACCAGATTTCTCCATAGCACTGCTAGGAAATACTGGCAGAGCACTGTCCCATTAACCATAAATCTGCTGGATATCGCTATATACTACCATCTTAACCCTAACCATGCCATATAGTTACATTACACACAATAACATCTCCCCTATCATCTCCGGGGGCAGGCAGGACATTGCTCTGTTAACCACTTGCCTGCCAGGGGTAGCAACAGTTTACTTGTTAACAATCTAAAGATACACATAGAGCACTGTATTACCCCATTCCATCTCAGATACTGAACGTCACATTAACCTCTTAGTGCCATGGGCCCTGGTGATCAAAAGTGAGGACACTAATATTTTTTTTTAATTACTGCTATGAGAGCCAAGGGCATCAGCAACAGTTTCAGTGCTTGGGACTTGCCCAGTGCATTTAGACTAACAAGATGGCTTCGCTTCTGCAACCAGTGAGCCAAAGATTTCAACTCTCCTCTGGCTACGGCAGGGTTAACCTATTCCTATTAAGTAATGCTTCAAAAGTTCACTGCATCTACTCCAGTAACCAGACCAACCTCAGCATCTGGGAGCCATTTCTAAACTGACATTAAAATCTGCCAGAAGTCAGCTTGCAGAGACAAGGAGGGGGCGGAGGTGAGGTAAGCTGAGAGAATGAATTTATTTCTGGTATAATTATAGGCTAGGTCTGGCCCCGCTGGGACAGCTATCAAGGGCAGGGTTTAACCCTTGGAGGGCAAGAGGTGTGTGGTGCATCAAGGAGGAATAACTTGGCCAAAAGTCTGACTCTCAAAAAATTGAACCCTTTTAGAGAATGTGGGATGAAACACCCAGTGGGTGTACACAATAATAAAGAGGGGCTTAATTAGCTCACAAGTGCCAGCACACAGGGAGTACCCCGAAACACTAACTCATGGTCCCCTCTCTATAAAACTCCCATCAAACAAATGTTGCTTTTTAACAATAGTGGTAAAATGTTTCCAGACCAGAAGGTGTTACAATATTACCAAATGGTGTTGAAAATGAGACTACCGCACAGGTCTGGCAATGGCCTGTTTATTTAATCGTTGCTGTGGTAATCGCCCTCTATCTCAGCCCCTGTGTTAAATAAACGTTCTCCAGGAGACAGAGTGAAGGGAGAGAAGCTGGGGTTCTGGATAAAGAATCGGATAAAAGGTAGTGAGAGAAATGGACAGAGAGAGGATCAGGGAGAAACAGAGAAATGGACAGAGAGAGGGGGAAACAAATGTTAATAATATATATATATATAGTTAGTTAAATTAAGCAGATTATCTATTATTTACATAAAATAATTTGCTTTCCCTGTCTCAGGGCATCTTCACTTCACTTTAAAATAAATGATCTATTACAGGACCCTCACCCTATCACTGCTCTATTACAGGACCCTCACCCTATCACTGCTCTATTACAGGACCCCTCACCCGATAACTGTACCTATCACTGCTCTATTACAGGACCCCTCACCCTATAACTGTACCTATCACTGCTCTATTACAGGACCCTCACCCTATATCTGTACCTATCACTGCTCTATTACAGGACCCTCACCCTATAACTGTACCTATCACTGCTCTATTACAGGACCCTCATCCTATAACTGTACCTATCACTGCTCTATTACAGGACCCTCACCCTATAACTGTATCTATCACTGCTCTATTACAGGACCCTCACCCTATAACTGTACCTATCACTGCTCTATTACAGGACCCCTCACTCTATAACTGTACCTATTACTGCTCTATTAGAGCACCCTCACCCTATAACTGTACCTATCACTGCTCTATTACAGGACCCTCACCCTATAGCTGTACCTATCACTGCTCTATTACAGGACCCTCACCCTATAACTGTATCTATCACTGCTCTATTACAGGACCCCTCACCCTATAACTGTACCTATCACTGCTCTATTACAGGACCCCTCACCCTATAACTGTACCTATCACTGCTCTATTACAGGACCCTCACCCTATAACTGTACCTATCACTGCTCTATTACAGGACCCTCACCCTATAACTGTACCTATCACTGCTCTATTACAGGACCCCTCACCCTATAACTGTACCTATTACTGCTCTATTACAGGACCCCTCACCCTATAACTGTACCTATCACTGCTCTATTACAGGACCCTCACCCTATAACTGTACCTATCACTGCTCTATTACAGGACCCTCACCCTATAACTGTACCTATCACTACTCTATTACAGGACCCCTCACCCTATAACTGTACCTATCACTGCTCTGTTACATGATCCTAAATTGTTCTTAAATGCTGGATATTATATACAATGTCTGGGTAGAAATAAATAAGGAAATAACATTATATTGGTCAGTCTCTGATTGCAAACACCCCTTCCTGTGTGGTCAGAAAAAAAATACACAAAATAAACAATAAAGAAAATGAAGCCTGGGGGCATTTGACCTATAACCTCAAAATAAGCTACATACCATATTAAATAACCACCCTTGCCACCCCAGGCAAAATGGACTCATAACAGTAAAATTGGAAACACATTCCCCTGAATTATTGGCCTTGTTGTAGCAAGTTGCCTTGAGTAAAGTGAAATAAACTGGTGTGAACCTACTACTCAGAATTCCTGAACCACTTTCTATTAAAACTTTACTGTGTTGAAAAAAACCCATAGCATGATATTGCTTTATTCCTAATAAAATGTAAGTTTTACACAGTGCTATCTCTGTTTCTCATGAGATGTTTCAATAACACTTTACAATAATTAAGTTTTAATAGTTTTAATTATTCTGTTGACATTGTGGTGAAAATAACAAATATGGCCGCCGACACAACAACAACATGGACAGCTTCCTCCCAGAATCCCATGTGTAGCGTTCCGCAAGGTCCAGCAGATAGCCGCTAAGAAATGAGTGGAGAGCACACATTCTCTCACATCTTCTGAGGAAGTGACCTTAGGACGTGTAACCGTGCTTGAAAAAGTACATTACATCTTCATTCATCCATTTTCTGATTTTTGCACTACACTGAAGTGACCATTCTTAGAACACTAATATTACATGATTTATAAAGCTTACAAAGCTCTATATTCTGCATTTAATAATGGATGAGTGTTTATTAAGGATTTTTAGCACGTGTAATGATCCAAGCCCCGTACTCATTATGGAACAATTTGCCAAATTCTGCTATTACCATTTCTGTGAAATGGCAATGTTTACATTTGTGCAAAACACACCTCTGGTAACTGTCAGACATCAGAACTGAGGTATTGGAAACACCGCGGCTACACCTAGAAGACTGACTGAGCTCTGGATAAGTTTTATGGCATTTTTATTTATTTATTTATTTAATAAACACACTTTGAAATGGGGAGGGAGTGGGGGCACCAAGTAATCTAAACACTAATAGGAAGACTCTAATGTTATATATATATTTAATTTTAAATGCCACAGTGTTCTATTAACCCCTTAAGGGCACATGACATGTGTGACATGTCATGATTCCCTTTTATTCCAGAAGTTTGGTCCTTAAGGGGTTAAAGGGATATTCACTAAAGATGAATGATCGTGAATTGAAAGTCTATATAAATTTTATATTTTCTCTGTATTTATATTATATATTTTATATTTTTATATTTGACTTTGAAATCCTGCCAATTCACAATTCAGTTTGGAAACCTGAAATTTAGGTGAATGAATATACGATAAAGTTCAAACTACTACAGTGTAAATTCATTATTACTAATACTATACAAAATGCAGAACCATTTTAAAAATGCCAGCAGACCAGTTTTTATGACCTATAGCGTAGTAGTTTGGATTATTTTTTAAGCAGATTATTTTAAGGGAAGAAAAAAAAAATCTGGTTTAAAAAAACTGGAACATAGAAAACATGAATGTTTTTAAATTTAATCTACACATTGTACAATCGCAGTCCTAGCAAACGCATTGGTAAACAGATATAGTAAATATAATCTAGTCCACAGATGGTTCTATGCTGGATGCAAAACACTGACATAAAGTAGCAATGCAGTCTTATATATATACCATTCTCCCTGATTTGGGCAGTGAAATTTAAATTTAAAAAATATACATAAGTTCTCAGGTATGCTTTCATGAATTGCTGCCTCTATAATTTTTTTTTTTGTACTTTGTAAAAACCCTGCTTTTTTGTTTTGGCGTTTTTGTTAACAATTATAGCATTTGATGCTGTAAGGTTTAATAATGAATTTGCAGATTTTGTACTGTGTGTCAAGGCAATAATATGTCCAGCCTTTACTGAAATGGCTGTTTATTTTCTCTATTTTTAAATCCTTGTGTGTTTTATTACTAGTTTAGTTTTTTTTTGTGATATCTCTTTTTAGTTTAATTTTACTAGTGCAGAAGTAAGGAAATAATAGGTCTATATCCAATTATTATTATTATTAATTTTTTTTAAAGCATCAATTAAAAAAAAATTATGATTATATCACTAACATAATAGCTGGTGCAATGGCTTTAAAAGTAAAAATTTTATTTTTTAAATAAAAGAATACTTGGATCTAATTCTCTGGGTGGTTTTATAATGCGTTCTAACTACAGCTTATCCGTTCAAAAATGGTGCAGAGGTACTCTAGAGCACCAGACAACACAAAAATGTATTCTGGGACAGCATTAAACCTTCATGTTGTGCATGGTCTTAGCGCATAAGTGATGTTTAGACCAAAGACGGCTATAAGATGGCTGCCCCGAAAGAAAAGAAAATTCACTAAAATGCTATAAACATATATGTATTCATTACACAATAATATACCACAAGACTATATCACAAGCAACCTTTTATTTTCAGTAATAATAATAAAAAATGATGACAGCTTCCTTTTAGTGGCTTTCAAGTCCACTAGAATTCAGAATGAGCTCATACATATTGTCCGAATACCCAGAATACAAAGAACAATCTATAATTTCCATTAGGTCTTTACTTTTCTGGTTTTGCTGTGTATGCAGTTAATTTAATGGCTTTGCCATGCTTGCAGTTTAGCACATAGAATACTACCTTGTAATTTATTCTATATTTATAGTTCAAATAACAGCTTAAGGCAAGTTTTAGATACTGGTTTAACTTTAATTGTATGTTCCAGATATTGCTATGCAGCACAGACAGGAAATCTCTGGCAATTCTACTAAAGAACTGTAATACCTATGGACTTGTGGGCAAATCAATTCCTCAACGCGCTAATCCAGTAGCATTCACTGCCCGTTCCTCCCCAGACCCCGAGATTCCAGGTGAAACCATAGGCTACCAGAAATTATTTTGATTGTATTTGGGCATACTGTGCGAGTAGTGATTATTCAATTAAACAAAGTATAAAACAAAGATTATATATTCTTGACTCTGAATCGAAAAGTCCACAGCAGAAGATAAAATCATAGGGTTGGCACAGGCCAATGAAGAAGTCATTTCAGGGCCAATCAAGAAGTAACTTGGGTGGAAAGGGAGCCTAAAGTTTTTCAGAGTGGTCAGGGAAGTGGCAAAATGAGTCACCAGTCCACACTACTCCCCCCACTTGATGCACAGGATGCCCACCACTCTGCAGTCAACGTAGACCCTTTTTGGAGAAAATCAGGATGTAGTTTACTTTCCAATATTTTAGAACGTTCATGTGTCAAACCATGAGAGCCACATGTTCATGGCTATGTAGTTCTTAATACCCGTTGTATAATATAAGGCTGTAATATTACTTGTGAGTGGTTATCTCGGTAACGCAAAAGGGACTAGTAAGCAGTTGTGAGCTGGGAAACATCTTAAAGAAATGAACCCAGCCTTTCTATTTGCTATAACTGGACTGCATTACACTATCCTATAAGGAGTAGGTTACGCCTCTAGATTCACCCGTGCCATACCATGAGATACAGTACACAACTAATTACAACAAAGTAAAGGTTTTTGGGAAAGCCTACCCTGATGAAGCATCCAGAGAGAAGGATGTCGCTGGCCGACTGAAGTTGCGTAAGTCCCAAAGAAGCGCCTCTCGCTCTCTGACCTACGGAAAGCAGAGGGTTATGGAAAAGACAATGTGACAGCAGCATTAGTGCCAGGAATTGAACGAAACGATAAAGGAGAGTGGAGTCTAGATAATAAAACGGGGAAAATAATCATACAAAAAAACCAGCAGGATTCGAGACAGAAATTAATCTTAACAGCTTGCTGAGCAACTTAATTCTTCCTAATTGGATAAAGCAGCCCAAAATACTGAGTGTCGTGTGACTCACGCCAACTGTTATACGTCCGTGATTGCTTGATCCTTAGAATGTATAATATGTTTAACCTTAGATTAGACTGTGACTGCCATGGAAGGACTGGGTTTCAGAGCTTCAAGCATTTTAAATGGTTTATCTGGATTGTACATACTCACACGACATTACAGAGTAAAGAACCAGTCGGCAAATCAAATATTTACTAAGTAGCCAATGAAGATTGGAAATATGTCTTCAATATAGAATTCTACTCTGGCATGCCAACATTCCAAGGGACTGTCATCATGAAATCATAAAAGTATTATACGATATGCCTAGATATTGCTGATAAAAATACTTACTTATAGACTAAGCTGTTTGTAGAGGATTGTTTTGTGTTTTTTTTTTACAGCATATAATATTATCTGCAACAAATCCTACTTAAGCAAAATCAATAGCAATTTGTGTCTATATCTAATAATCTGCCCAATTTTGCAATGCAATAGAGCAGTTGTTTCCAACCAAGTCCTCAAGTACCCCCTACCAGTCCAGGATTTAGGGATTACCCTGTTGTGTCTAAAGGTTTTTTTTTATTTTTTCTAAACACAATTTGGTAATCCCTAAGTCCTGGACTGTAAGGGGGTACTTCAGGGCTGGGTTGGAAACCACTGCAATAGAGGACACTGAAAGTGGGGGTAGGAGGGGGCCAGTGAACATACCTGATTGAACCCAGATGTTAAAAGGTGATTTTTGGAGTTTGTCCACAAAACCCGAGAGTCTCTGTTATTGTCATGACCTTGTGCATCCTAAAATAAAAAGTAGTTAACATCACAGTTAGATCACCAGAGCTCAGTGTGATCCACAGTATGAATAAAATTTCTACAAGTGCATGATCTGTTAACCAACCCTTGGAATGTCACCTTCGTAGGATAAAATAGAACCCTAAGAGTAAAATTTTGAGTAGTAATATGAAACGTTTGACACCATGATTGTTGCCGGTCAATTTTCTCACAATCAGAGCTCAAAATATCCACTTCCACTAGTGAGTACAAATTCAGCCTCAGCGAGTGGAAATTCACCCATGGTGAGTGTGATATGGACCATTAGACTTGCAGTGACGAGTAACTTTTAGACCTGTCTAATACCGTAGGACTTGGACTTTTAACCTCTGTCATGATGCAAAGCAATGCCTTTAAATTATAGGATCAAACAATAAGCCTTCAGTGACACACACTAGTATCCCATAACCTGAAACAAATTTAACAGAAATCTTCCCATAGATCGGCTGGGCCTTATCTATGTCAGGGGCAGACTTCAGCTGAATAAAGAGAAAAACTAACTTTTTTTTAGAGGTTTAAGTTTCAGTTCTAATAAGAAAATTAAGTTTATAACTAACGTCTGCATATCCTTTTTTTATGTACCAACAAAAAAAATCAGGAAGGAGAAGGTCGTGGAATAAAACCATTGAAGATATATATAACCATACACTAAACCAAAAGGTGTATATAAGAGATTTCACAAATCAAACATTCAAAGTCTGCAGCTATGTGTAATCCAGGTGAGGAGCTCTGGACTGCAGAGTAACAGACACGTTTGATTACTTGGAGTCATTTCAGCCAAGCCAATGTGTAGGGTAACGTGTGTCTAGCCAGTGGATTTTGGCTGTATCCCGAGCAAGCCAGTCACAGATCAGGCATGACATCACATTATTAAGAAAAAGTGAGGCCCGTCGTCCCAAGACAGGAAATCTGAAGGTTTTCAGAAAATCCTCAAATAGACAATAACTTGACAAATGAGCTTCCAAGAGACCACTACTGAGTGAAGATGGCCCAGAATAATCCTACCTGATCCTTAATCAGGCATCAGATACCTACTGAATAAGTTCTCACCACTAAAGTCACAAAATATAGAGCATAAATGAGATGATCTCAGAAACTGGTCAACTACATCTAAACAAAGTTACACTGGACCCAGGGAAGATTTGGGAAATCTGCAGAAGCTCCGGTAGGCTGATTCTCAAGGGAGCCGTAGACCAGAGCGGATGGGGAGATCAGAGGTTATGTCTTCCTGCGTTATTGTGCACCAAAGCTGACAATAGTGGTGAGATACTTTCCCACTGCGGGCTTTGGAGTCTAAGCTTGTCCCCATTAAACCCCGATCCTTGTATATGGGTTTTTGTTTTAAAAAGAAATGTTTTTGAAGCCACTTTATGCATGAAGTGTGTATGTCGATAAATATTTACACATAAGTGTAAGCTGCAGGTGACAACACATAAATATTGCAAGAAGCATGAGGTTGTGTATATATTCCTTCATCTGTGTGTGATTGTCGCCTGGGAACCAAAATAAACAGTTTGTAGAGTGTGTTTACTGAGCTGGAGTGTAAGAGCAGCATCCAGACCATATGGTACGGTCTTAAAGGTGTGGTGTATTCTACCATTTTAAAGTTTAAGAGATTTCTGATAATGAAGGTTACATAGCCGGCAGCTTGGCACCCAGTCTGATAATGAAGGTTACATAGCCGGCAGCTTGGCACCCAGTCTGATAATGAGGTTACATAGCCGGCAGCTTGGCACCCAGTCTGATAATGAAGGTTACATAGCCGGCAGCTTGGCACCCAGTCTGATAATGAAGGTTACATAGCCGGCAGCTTGGCACCCAGTCTGATAATGAAGGTTACATAGCCGGCAGCTTGGCACCCAGTCTGATAATGAAAGTTACATAAGCTGGCAAGGTTACATCAGTCTGATAATGAAGGTTACATAGCCGGCAGCTTGGCACCCAGTCTGATAATGAAGGTTACATAGCCGGCAGCTTGGCACCCAGTCTGATAATGAAGGTTACATAGCCGGCAGCTTGGCACCCAGTCTGATAATGAAGGTTACATAGCCGGCAGCTTGGCACCCAGTCTGATAATGAAGGTTACATAGCCGGCAGCTTGGCACCCAGTCTGATAATGAAGGTTACATAGCCGGCAGCTTGGCACCCAGTCTGATAATGAAGGTTACATAGCCGGCAGCTTGGCACCCAGTCTGATAATGAAGGTTACATAGCCGGCAGCTTGGCACCCAGTCTGATAATGAAGGTTACATAGCCGGCAGCTTGGCACCCAGTCTGATAATGAAGGTTACATAGCCGGCAGCTTGGCACCCAGTCTGATAATGAAGGTTACATAGCCGGCAGCTTGGCACCCAGTCTGATAATGAAGGTTACATAGCCGGCAGCTTGGCACCCAGTCTGATAATGAAGGTTACATAGCCGGCAGCTTGGCACCCAGTCTGATAATGAAGGTTACATAGCCGGCAGCTTGGCACCCAGTCTGATAATGAAGGTTACATAGCCGGCAGCTTGGCACCCAGTCTGATAATGAAGGTTACATAGCCGGCAGCTTGGCACCCAGTCTGATAATGAAGGTTACATAGCCGGCAGCTTGGCACCCAGTCTGATAATGAAGGTTACATAGCCGGCAGCTTGGCACCCAGTCTGATAATGAAGGTTACATAGCCGGCAGCTTGGCACCCAGTCTGATAATGAAGGATAATAGTTACATAGCGGCAGCTTGGCACTCAGTCTGATAATGGGTTGGCACCCAGTCTGATAATGAAAGTTACATAGCTGGCAGCTTGGCACTCAGTCTGATAATGAAGGTTACATAGCCGGCAGCTTGGCACCACCCACCCTCACTGTCCCAACACTGCCCTCCCACCCTCACTACCCCAACACTGCCCTTCCACCCTCACTGCCCACCTATATACACTGCCCTCCCACCCTCACTGCCCCAACATTACCTTCCACCCACACTGCCCACCTACATACACTGCCCCAACACTGCTGTCCCACCTTCACTGTCCACCTACATACACTGCCCCAACATTGCCCTCCCACCCTTGGCACCCAGTCTGATAATGAAAGTTACATAGCTGGCAGCTTGGCACTCAGTCTGATAATGAAAGTCACTTAGCCGGCAGCTTGGCACCCAGTCTGATAATGAAAGTCACTTAGCCGGCAGCTTGGCACCCAGTCTGATAATGAAAGTCACTTAGCCGGCAGCTTGGCACCCAGTCTGATAATGAAGGTTACATAGCCGGTAGCTTGGCACCCAGTCTGATAATGAAGGTTACATAGTTGCCAGCTTAGCACCCAGTCTGATAATGAAGGTTACTTAGCCGGCAGCTTGGCACCCAGTCTAATAATGAAGGTTACATAGCTGGCAGCTTGGCACAAAGTCTGAGAATGAAGGTTACCAAGCTATCAGTTTAAAACCCAGTCTAATAGTTATGTAGCAGCCAAAGTCACCTAAGCAGCAGTTAAATGGATACGGTAGTGCCAGGAATACAAAGCTGAATTCCTGGCACTACCGATCCCTCTGCCTTCCCCCTCCCTCGTGCCCGCTCCAACCCAGTAAATAAAGGGTTAAAAACCTTATCCCATCTCTGATGTCCCTTGGTGCTGGGTCGAAGCTCAGACCCCTCCTCCGTCCTGCGACGAGCGGGGTCTAATGCGCATGCGTATTCCGCACGTGTACTAGACTTCCCCATAGGAAAGCACTGAATCAATGCTTTCCTATGGGGAAAAATCTGACACTGGAGGTCCTCATGCAGAGCGTGAGGACGTCCAGCGACAGATAATGGACCAAAAGTCAGTTTGGATTCCGAAAGTACCCCCAGTGGCTGTCTGGCAGACAGCCACTGAGGACAGACTTAGAGCTGCAATGTAAACACTGCATTTCTCTGGAACTGTTTTACATTGCAGCACTCAGTGCAAAAGGGACGCAGCACCCAGACCACTTCAATTAGCTTTAGTGGTCTGGTGCCTACAGTGTCCCTTTAACCCCTTAAGGACACATGACATGTGTGACATGTCATGATTCCCTTTTATTCCAGAGGTTTGGTCCTTAAAGGGTTAAGCACACAACATGGGACAAAAGGATTACACATCCCAACACTACAATGAAAGATATATATACACGAGAAACTTCATTGGAAGTCCCTGCAGGAATAATCCAGCTTCCTGCCCACTAAAGAAGGGGTTAGTCACTGCCAGCAAAGAAACAGTTAATATTCACTAGAGTGTAAATTGTCAGGAATTCAAAGTGAATTGCAAATTTTAGGCCAAAATATCTTAATTGAAAACACAGCTGTCTTAAAGAGGTTCGGCTTAAAATTTGAAATCCACTTTGAATTTGTGACAATTCACTCTATAGTGAAAAATCCTGATTGCAATAACTTCCTAACCCATAAACCTTTGTGGCAGACTTACACAGACCCACTGCTACCGATGCAGTTATATGATTAGTAAGACCACGGTTTGTGTATGTACGGCATACTGAGGCACGTAGGGGATCCGTGTAACGGAGAGTTTCTAAGTCACATTATGTATGTGCACGATGGACAATCACTACTACGGCTAAGTTTTGAATGAAATGCTATTTTTAGGTTTCACCTCTGTACAGCCCTAAGTTCCCACGACCCCAAATCCTCCAATCCCACACATTTCCTGGAGCCAAAGGGGATTGAAAAAATACTCTAGCCAAACACATACTATAATTATATCTATAGACACATACTGTACTTACACACACACACAGTGGTGCCTTCATCAAGACAATTGGATTGTATCCGTTAATGAAAATTATGGAAAAACATAGCTTGATACAATTTCTTCCCGATACTCGCGTTTATATTAGACGCAGTTACCGCACAAGATCCACTCTGTGAAATACTAATAAATATTAATAAAACGTGCTGACGTTAAAAAAGTGGGGCAATAGATAATTTGTAAAGAGCTATTCTGCTATGTCAGGCAATGACACACTATCAAACCACTTGAATTAATTATTATTGGTATTTATTTATCTCCAAAATATTCTGCAGCATGTTACAATTCGCAGTTTTCAGTCCTGAAAAGTGATCCTGCAGTTACACAAGCATTTAATGAAAGGTTGGTAATCCCTGTATGAACAGTCAAAATGAAAACGGCAGATAAACTACTTTCCATTATAAATCTGACCTCTCTGTTGACGTTGTCATGGCAACAAGACCCTGTATCACTGCCTTACCATGGACGGGGGACACACCAGTCAAACATCAAACCTTGGGAATTACCAACGGTGACACAGCTGTGACTGTCACAGACCCCCATTCAATAAATACCCCTCCTCGTAATACTAATAATCAAATATAAGAGGTTAGCATTCCCGCAGCTGCCATATGCATCAAGTGCCTTGTTACCAAATGAAATGGCCCTTGGGAACGGCTTTTACCACCTTATAGTGATTGGGAATTTGACCCTTTGGATTCCTGAAATTATTCAGAAAATTACAAGGATCTAACATTAAAGATTTCACTGGAATTAGAGCAAGATGACGTGTTTAGCTGTACAGGAAGTGGTAGAATGTGCTATGTATAGAATATAGATCTAGTTTTTTAAATGTATAGAATTCTGTATGGTCAGGATGGAGAGAACGAAGTTGTAGAGACTCTTATGGCAAAAATAGGGCTAACATTGACGCAAATATGTCAGACTGAGCAACTGTTCAGGGTTTCTTTTCCAACCTTCAAAGAAAATCTATGGGCAACATTGCGAAAGGATCTCAAGTGTCTTTCCGTTGATTTTGTGGTGTATAGCTCTGCCCCCTGCGCATTCCTCTGCCCTGCCTGTGTGTTACTCTTTGCAGTACATTGCTTTGAATATCCTCTGCGTTGAATTGCGCTGTGTTTCACTCTGTCCCTCCTGTGTGTTGTGTTATGTAATTAATTGCTCTGCCATTCTTTTCAGAGCTGGTCCATGGGTCAAACGCTATTTTATACATCAGTCTGCTCCATAGGTCTGTTGTTTCTATATTTATGTAGAATAAGTCTTCTTTGTGGGTAGATTGGTACTTGATCACAATTTTAGTCTGCTCCATGGGTTGGAGCATTGCAAACGTGCATTTGGATGTAAAAGGGATGTGTCCTGGTGTCTGTGTATTAGGAGGAGGTGAGAGGGATGTGTCCCGGTGTCTGTGTATTAGGAGGAGGTGAGAGGGATGTGTCCCGATGTCTTTGTTGTTATCTCTGTATTAGGAGGGATGAGATATACAAGGCTAGATGTCTCTGTATTAGGAGGGGATGAGATATACGATTCTCAATGTCTCTGTATTAGGAGTGATGAAATATATGATACTCAATGTCTCTGTATTAGGAGTGGATGAGGTATATGATACTCAATGTCTCTGTATTAGGAGTGGATGAGGTATATGATACTCAATGTCTCTGTATTAGGAGTGGATGAGGTATATGATACTCAATGTCTCTGTATTAGAAGAGGATGAGGTATACGATACTCAATGTGTCTGTATTAGGAGGGGATGAGGTATATGAAACTCAATGTCTCTGTATTAGGAGTGGATGAGGTATATGATACTCAATGTCTCTGTATTAGGAGTGGATGAGGTATACGATACTCAATGTCTCTGTATTAGGAGGGGATGAGGTATACAATACTCAATGTCTCTGTATTAGGAGTGGATGAGGTACACGATACTCAATGTCTCTGTATTAGGAGGGGATGAGGTATATGATACTCAATGTCTCTGTATTAGGAGGGGATGAGGTATACGATACTCAATGTCTCAGTATTAGGAGGGGATGAGGTACACGATACTCAATGTCTCAGTATTAGGAGGGGATGAGGTACACGATACTCAATGTCTCAGTATTAGGAGGGGATGAGGTACACGATACTCAATGTCTCTGTATTAGGAGGGGATGAGGTATATGATACTCAATATCTCTGTATTAGGAGGGGATGAGGTATACGATACTCAATGTCTCTGTATTAGGAGTGGATGAGGTACATGATACTCAATGTCTCTGTATTAGGAGGGGATGAGGTATATGATACTCAATGTCTCTGTATTAGGAGGGGATGAGGTATACGATACTCAATGTCTCTGTATTAGGAGGGGATGAGGTATATGATACTCAATGTCTCTGTATTAGGAGAGAATGAGGTATACGATACTCAATGTCTCTGTATTAGGAGTGGATGAGGTATATGATACTCAATGTCTCTGTATTAGGAGGGGATGAGGTATATGATACTCAATGTCTCTGTATTAGGAGGGGATGAGGTATACGATACTCAATGTCTCTGTATTAGGAGGGGATGAGGTATACAATACTCAATGTCTCTGTATTAGGAGTGGATGAGGTACATGATACTCAATGTCTCTGTATTAGGAAGGGATGAGGTATATGATACTCAATGTCTCTGTATTAGGAGGGGATGAGGTATACGATACTCAATGTCTCTGTATTAGGAGTGGATGAGGTATATGATACTCAATGTCTCTGTATTAGGAGGGGATGAGGTATCTGATACTCAATGTCTCTGTATTAGAAGGGGATGAGGTATATGATACTCAGTGTCTCTGTATTAGGAGTGGATGAGGTATATGGGATGTGTGCGCTCGATTTGTTGTATTATGAGGTGGTGAGAGCTTGTGATGTTTCTGCATGTGGAGGCGTTCGTGGGGGAGGAGAGGCTTTTCTCATGAGAAGTTCAGTCGAGTGGCTAATAAAAGCCATGTGCCGATACATTTTTACGCCAAGGATAAAATTATAGCGCAATTAAATCCTTGCCTACAAGACAGTTCTACAGACCATCACCCCAGCCCACTTCTGCAGAACATTACACCTCCAACATCTAAAAGTTCACAAAATATGAATCCTTGCAAAGCATATACAGAGCAGGTTAGCAAAGAGAGAGAGGAAAAGAAGAGAAGGATGGAGAATAAGAAAAGGCAAGGGAGGAGGGTAAGAGAGAGAAAGAAGGGAAGGAATAGGAGGAAGAGAAAGGGACGGGAAAGGCGGAGGGGAAAAGAGAGACGGCATGGAAGAGAGAGAGAGAGAAGGGATGGGAAGGGAAGGGAAATATAGAGAAGGGATTGGCAGGAGGGGAGAGAGGACACACTGGGTAGATATAAAGTATGGGAGGGGAAAGAGAGAGAGAAGGGATTAGTGGGGGAAGAGAAGCAACGACGGGCAACAGAAGAGAGAAGGGACAGATGGGGAAGCGAGAAGGGACAGGGGAGAAAGAAGGAACGTGTGGGCAGGGGAAGAAGGGATGGGTGACGGAGAGAGAAGGGATGGGCGGGGGCAGCGAGAAGGGAAGGGCGGGGAGAGCGAGAAGGGAAGGGCGGGGAGAGCGAGAAGGGAAGAACGGGGAGAGCGTGAAGCGATGGGCGGGGAGAGCGAGAAGCAATGGGTGGGGGAGCGAGAAGGGATGGGCCGGGGAGCGAGAAGGGATGGGCAGGGGGAGGGAAGGATAGGGGGGGGGGGAGGGAGAAGGGATGGGCGGAGGCAGCGAGAAGGGATGGGCGGAGGCAGCGAGAAGGGATGGGTGGAGGCAGCGAGAAGGGACGAGGAAGGAATGAGAGAAGGTATGGTTGGGAGGAGAGAAGTGATTGGGAGCAAGAAGGGATGTGCGGGCAGGAGAAGAAGTGACAGGCGAGGGAGAAGGGACTGGCAGGGAGAGAAGGGACTGGCGGGGGGAGAGAGAAGGGACTGGCGGGGGGAGAGAGAAGGGACTGGGAAGGGCGAGTAGGGATGGAGAGGGGGAGTAAGAAGGGATGGAGAGGAGGAGGGAAGTGAAGAGCGAGGAGGGAGAGAAGGACGTGCGAGGGATCATCCTATAGAATGTAAGCTCATTTGAGCAGGGTCCTCTTCAACCTATCGGTCCTGTAAGTTTTTGTATTTGTCCTATTTATAGTTAAACCCCCCCCCCCATAATATTGTAAATACGGCAATAATAATAATAACAATGATGAGAGAAGAACGGGCGAGGGGGGAGAGAAGGACGGGAGAGGGGAGAGAAAATGGACAGTCGTGGAGGAGAGAGAAGTGATAAGCGCAGAAGAGGGAGAAGGGACAGGCAGGAGGAAACAGGAGGGATGGTGAAGGGGCAGAAAAAAAGGGAAGTGTGCAGGGGTTGAAGAGCCAGGTTGAAGAAATACAGAATGTACAGAGGAGAAGAGAAAATAGATTGATAACTGATTAGAGTCATCAGGCACAATGACGTAAAAAGCCTGATACACAAGGTTAGGCAAATAACAAGATTGGGGAGCAGGATGGGTAGATTGGTTGGTAGCAGGGCTGTGACTGGGACTAGAGTGCACAGAGAACTAGACAGGGTGCAATGAAAGAAAGGAAAAGAGAGAAGAAAAAAAAAGAAAAGAAAAAAAGTTTTTAAAGTTCAAATACAGTTCTTCCAGCCCAGATCGGATTTAGTGACTATATTAAATGTCTACGGTAAAACCATACATCTCGCTGTCCCATCCAGGTCCTACCACTTCTTATAAATACTTTAACATGATGGTTCGAGCTGCCGTATAACTTATGACCCCCTCAGCCGTCTCCCACCCCAGGGCCTGCAAGCCAATCTCATTTTCATTTTCCAGACCTGCAGAACATTTCATCAAGAAAATGAAAAAAAGAGGGGGAAAAAGGAAATTTAATTTATTTGGACAGGGAGGAGGTGGGGGGGGGAGCAGGAATTCTGTGATACTAAAGGAAAGAATGTCTTCTCCTCCCTCCTCATCCAGCCCTAGTGCTGAAGGATGCTGGACCGCCCTGCAACATCTGGAAGAGTTTTCTGTAGCCAAATCACCCACACACACACAGGGAGGAGGCTAACGCAAGTCATCTTGCAACATGTGGCACAGCTAAGTGTGCCAGCAAACACAGAAACACAGAAAAATCCTGCTCCCCCCACGTAAA
This sequence comes from Pelobates cultripes, assembly GCA_933207985.1. Taxonomy (NCBI): domain Eukaryota; kingdom Metazoa; phylum Chordata; class Amphibia; order Anura; family Pelobatidae; genus Pelobates; species Pelobates cultripes. Next base: position 140,179,973 of record OW240918.1, read on the forward strand.
GATCCCTCAGACAGACAGGGGGGCAGGTGCTATTTTCTAGAGCAATCCTAGGTGTTAGGATAAATGGTAACACATTGAGGGCCGTGCATACAGAGAGAAATTCGGGGGAAACTTTTAAAAGTGGAGCATAATCTGTCGGAACATTCCACCCGTTACCGTGGCAACTGCCCAACTTTTAGAACTCTGCCCCAGAATCACTCTTTATACAGAAGCGTCATCCAATCTGTGATCTAAAAAGAATAGGCGACGGCCGTGGGCAGCAGCTCTTAATGGCTTATCGAGAATGATGTGAACTACAGCCCCATGTTAATGATGTGCTAAATCAGGGCTGGTCCTCCGATCCGTGCCAGACACACGCTGTGTTTAGAGGGTTAATTTCTAGTAGAAAATATACTAATCAGCTGTTAATTCAGTTAAAAGTCAGCAGTGTGCGCTAGACATGCTTTTAAATCTCTTGAGGGACAATACACTAAAAAAATTTGAAAAAATAAACAAAAATGACGTCCGGTGTTGGAAAGGAGACTCACTGAATTAAGGCAGGAAATAGATATTTCACGAACAATTCAAGGCTTACTGAGCCTTATGGGAGTTATGGTCGATTCCCAGCACGACTCCAAAGACTGGATTTACTCACAAATGGTGGATTACTGGCAAGGGAATTGCAAATTTTAGGTAAAAACAACAGAGTTGGGAAATATTTGCAGAATTTATTCCAAGTTGACTTAATTCAATTTGTCAATTTGCCTCGTACTAATGCAACACTCCTTGCAACAAAACACTACACCACGCTGTAGTAGTTATAGCGCTTGGTGAGTTCCTTTAATAGGAAATAAATGTCAAATAAATGCAAAACTACTGTCAGGTGCAGCTCAACCTGGAACAGTCTACACCAATCAGTGGTTTGTTTATAACTGTCTTTTTATAAGAAAGTTTGGCTATTTTACCCCTAAACTCTGCAATTCAGCATTCAATTCATTGAAATACACTCTAGTGAATAGATGTTTTGAGAAAAAAAAAAAAATAGCGTTATCGAAAATATTGTTATAAAGAAATAAACTTCAAAATACTAAATGGGAGAGTGTTTTAAAATGACATAAGATAAACTGGGAGATTTTGCTCTGTCACTGAGCAAAAAAAAGGAAACAGCTATATAAAGCATTATCAGTTCAATGGCAAACAGCACTATCAAACTACAACTGCCAACCAAATTGGATGGATTAATGAGGACGTGGAATTCTTCATTATCTCGCCAGCTGCAGAGTGGTAAGATTTCAGTTCAAAAACAAAAATAAAAGGAGCTGCACCCAAAGTCATGACCACTGCAATCATCTACAATAAACCATAACTACTGCAATAAGCTGAAGGGGCTATGGTACTTTGATAATAATTATATAATAAAATTTTTTAAAAGTTATCTGCGCATTATCCCAAGACCCTATGCAAATTAAAATAACTGGAGGTTTTCTAGTATGCCTCAAATGGCCATCAAAGTGTAATCTCACGGGCATTTGTTGCTCAAAGAAGCAAGGTGAATTGTTAGTGTAGGACTCACCTAAGAGGTTCTGTCTTTACGTGGCAGGTGAGCTTACACTTTGATGGCCATTGGAGTGATCCTAAAAACCCTCCAGGTATGGGTAGAGATTTGGGATAGTGCGGCTGTACATTTTTTTTTTTTTATTGCATGTATTGGGGCTGATGTGTACTATAGTCGTTGCTGCCGCCCAGATGTAGTGGGAGTTTGAGTGCAGAGAACAATTTGGAATGTTTGCAGAGAGCTTAGAATGTCCATGTAAAAGATGTTTAAAACCGGCTCCGAAAAAATAAAATATTAGCACTTGTCTTCGCATACAAAACTTTAAATCTCTCCCCAGATCCACTTCAAAAGTAATAAAATTGTATCTAAACCTTGTCTGCATTAAAACCAAAACTTACAAATACAAGGGTCACTCTAAGCACCACCACTACTTTGCATAATTTCAAGGGTGGAGAAGCACAGTGAACTCAGAGAGTACTCAGCACCGAAAGTGGTTTAAAACTGCAGTGACTTGTAAAAATCAATGTAGATCTCCGACAGTTCCGAGAGCTGTCAATCAGGAAGCCAACTGCCCGATATCAATGTTGTCCAGTTTGTGTGTGCTGCGTGAACATGTCACCCGCCCATATTGAACAAAGCTCTCTCTCTGTCTTAGGGAGAGAGCCTGACAGCTCTGCCAATCAGTCCATATAAACAATAACCGGGCTGTGTGTAAACTGATGGCGGCTGCAGTGTGGCGACAATCAGCTTACAGAGCAATCCCACTCATTTGGTATGTATCCGCTCTCCCAGAATGCACAGGGATCAATCCCAGTATTCTCTGTGGTTACAACACACGACACAAGTAGGTTATACCGCTAAGTTAGTAGAATATCGGTATTAACCAGAATCTTAGAATTACATCTTATTTTCACGTTAATGCCCATATAATTTTATATTATATTTGCTAATTCAGCAAATTACCTTATGAAGGATTATTATGGAAACCGGTCATAGTCAAGAAATGATAATTAGATATTTTTTTCTCTGCGGGATGTATTCAAGTTTTACCAGACAAAGCTTCCAGTTTAAAGGCTGTCAGGAGATAGAAGTCTTGTATATTCCTCATTTCTGCTGTAGAAATGAACTTAGCTTAACCCCCTCAATATTTAGATAAGGATCTAAACGTTTGGTATAACCACTATGGATTATGTCCCCCACCCCACTTCTATAGGTAGAGTTTACTTAGACGGAAAAGATTAAAGACTTAAAACTCATCCGAAAAAGCTTTGGAATCTCCATAGTAACAAGAATTTACACAGTAATATTGTCTAATTTATCTCTCCTAGTGAATGACCTTTCAACGTCAGCTGTCGCACTCCAAGAATGTCAAACGCCTCGCTAAGCATCATGGGAAGTGTATGCCACTAAAGGTGGCTTTAAGCTATATCGAGACATAGTCCAAAAATGAATCAAACCTTTATCATCCAATAGGCAATTTAAAAACTAAACTTTTATTTGACAATATTATAAAAAATAATTAAAGAGATAATATTAATGTAAACAGAAACGTGCACAGGTAATGGTAAAAACGTACAAACGTGAGATTATAAACTACATGTTCTGGGGGTGTTTCTTACACTCTTTGGTTTTCAGGTACCTTATAATTGTAGAAATTTTACACTTCCCTTAGATACAGCAGTTAATATTACTGCACCAGGCCGACAAGCAATAGATCATGGTTTATAACGGAGAATTAGTTGAAATAGTTTCATTACAGGTCTTAGTTCAGGTCCATACATAACTCTGAATAATCTTCTTTCATAAATAAATGTCAGTTGCATTCTATTGTCTTTATTATTATTTATAAAATATTTTACCAGGAAAGATACATTGAGATTTCTCTCGTTTTCAAGTATTGTCCTGGGTAATGTTAAAAAAATATGTTTTTATTTAACATTTGCAATGATGAATGTTTGTTGGGGTTCAGGTACAAGCAGTTCTGGGGCTTCCTCCCATTTCATAGCAGAGTTCATTGTTAAATACGAATTAAAGAGATACGCAAAACTAAGCACCATAACCACCGCAGCTTATGGTACAGTTTATTGCAGTGGTTACAGAGCATTGAAACTGTGTGGACGAGGGATCCTCGTCAAAGGTACAACATTTTAATGAGGAAACAAATTACTTACACATATGCCTGCGTTAATTTGTGTGTTCCCAAAAAGCCTGCAAGGATTTGGCATAGCCCGAAAAGTCCTACCAGATTTATAATGGCAAAATACACAAAACATGGGATTTCACCCCTAGCCTCCTAACACCATAAGTACTACAGTAAACTGTGCCGGTTATTTAGCTTAGAAAGTTGCCTTAAAGGACCACTATAGTGCCAGGAAAACAAACTCATTTTCCTGGCACTATAGTGCCCTGAGGGTGCCCCCACCCTCAGGGTCCCCCTCCCGCCCGGCTCTGGAAAGGGGAAAGGGGTTAAAACTTACCTTTTTCCAGCACTGGGCGGGGAGCTCTCTTCCTCCGTTCCTCCTCCTGGGCTGAATGCGCACGCGCGGCAAGAGCTGCGCGCGCATTCAGCCCGTCGCATAGGAAAGCATTTACAATGCTTTCCTATGGACGCTTGCGTGCTCTCACTGTGAAAATCACAGTGAGAAGCACGCAAGCGCCTCTAGTGGCTGTCAATGAGACAGCCACTAGAGGATTAGGGGAAGGCTTAACCCATTGATAAACATAGCAGTTTCTCTGAAACTGCTATGTTTATAAAAAAATGGGTTAACCCTAGAAGGACCTGGCACCCAGACCACTTCATTAAGCTGAAGTGGTCTGGGTGCCTAGAGTGGTCCTTTAAGAATAAACCTCATTATAAAATCACGGCGATGATTCTACCCTACACAGGTATAGTAATGCTTGAAACTGAAATCTTGTGCCACCTAGTGGTTGGAAAAGTAAATGACAGTATTAAAATTGATACACTCTTACTGTAAGATATTTCTAAGACTCTGGGTGAGAGTCGGTATGCAGAAACCTTACTATTTTATCTACGGATATGATATAATATAATCTACCTGCACAGGGGTGAATTTGGTGGCAGTAAGCTAATAGATGGATGATAGATGTTGGGGCTACATTTTTATTTTCTTCCTGAAAGCTCTGCATAGTCTTAGGAGTTATACATCTCTCTCCTATGACATATAGATATAGAAAGGGCCGTGGTTGCACAACTGTGATCTAGTAAAACTGATTAATTCCAGACTACGCTAAGCACTCTTTGCATTGCTGAGATTCACTATGGCACACAAGCTGTTTACTGTATGGAAACGATATCAGCTGCCCTCGGTTCACTAGCAACAAGATGCTCCTTATGGCTCTATTGCACCAAGGGTTGAACATAAACCACATAATATCTTAGAAAGACCACATCCATCTTAGATAGACCATATATTCCATCTTAGATACACCATATATTCCATCTTAGATAGACCACATATTCCATCTTAGATAGACCACATATTCCATCTTAGATAGACCACATCCATCTTAAATTCACCATACATTCCATCTTAGATAGACCACATCCATCTTAGATCCACCATATATTCCATCTTAGATCGACCACATCCATCTTAGATAGACCACATCCATCTTAGATACACCATACATTCCATCTTAGATAGACCACATCCATCTTAGATACACCATATATTCCATCTTAGAAAGACCACATCCATCTTAGATCCACCATATATTCCATCTAGACCCACCATATATTCCATCTTAGATAGACCACATATTCCATCTTAGATAGACCACATCCATTTTAAATTCACCATACATTCCATCTTAGATAGACCACATCCATCTTAGATCCACCATATATTCCATCTTAGATAGACCATCTAAGATGGAATATATGGTGGATCTAAGATGGAATGTATGGTGAATTTAAGATGGATGTGGTCTATCTAAGATGGAATATGTGGTCTATCTAAGATGGAATATATGGTGGATCTTAGATGGAATATATGGTGTATCTAAGATGGATGTGGTCTTTCTAAGATGGAATATATGGTCTATCTAAGATGGATGTGGTCTATCTAAGATGGAATGTATGGTGAATTTAAGATGGATGTGGTCTATCTAAGATGGAATATATGGTGGATCTAAGATGGAATATATGGTCTATCTTAGATAGACCACATCCATCTTAGATAGACCATATATTCCATCTTAGATACACCATATATTCCATCTTAGAAAGACCACATCCATCTTAGATCCACCATATATTCCATCTTAGATAGACCACATATTCCATCTTAGATAGACCACATCCATCTTAAATTCACCATACATTCCATCTTAGATAGACCACATCCATCTTAGATCCACCATATATTCCATCTTAGATCCACCATATATTCCATCTTAGATAGACCACATCCATCTTAGATACACCATACATTCCATCTTAGATAGACCACATCCATCTTAGATACACCATATATTCCATCTTAGAAAGACCACATCCATCTTAGATCCACCATATATTCCATCTTAGACAGACCACATCCATCTTAGATCCACCATATATTCCATCTTAGATAGACCACATATTCCATCTTAGATAGACCACATCCATCTTAAATTCACCATACATTCCATCTTAGATAGACCACATCCATCTTAGATCCACCATATATTCCATCTTAGATACACCATATTTCATTTTAGATATACCACATTCCATCATCTTAGATGCACCACATATCACCTTAGACAGACCACACTCCATCTTAAGTTCACCCCATTTCATTTAGATACACTATATTCTATCTTAGATTATTATTATTATTATTATTATTAGTTAAATAGCGCTGTACAATGGGTTGACATGTAGTTGTAACCAGACAAGTTGGAACAGAGGGGTTGAGGGCCCTGCTCAATGAGCTTACATGCTAGATGCAACACATTCCATTTAGAAATCCACCAGTTCAGATGAGTTTGTATATATGAAGTCGGCTTTCAATCAAAATAAAACATTCATAGATTGTAAGCTCTTTTGAGCAGAGCCTTCTTCACCTCTTGTCTCTGTAATACTCTGTACGCCAATTACTTGTTGTCAAATATTGCCATTCTATAACTGTAAAGTGCTGTAAAATATATAGGCACAATATAAATAATATTAGTCCTTCCGCAGGAAAGTCATACTTTCCAGAATTCTACATCACTTAGGTGCGCTAAAAAAATATATTTTAGTCTTTTCGTGGAATGGGACAAATTAACTGTGTCCATATTCCATCCTACGCAAATACTTTGTAAGCAGAATCTGCCTTAGGACAAAACAGGAAGTGCGAAATGCAACAAATCAACATGCACAATGTGTAATGCTTTAACCTCTAAGGTCAAGGAAATGCTTACACCTATATTTAGGAGTTCTGTTTCATGTCAAAGTAACATTGCAATTGCTGACATTTTCCTTGTGTTTTTTGCCTCCTACAATGGTCCAGTATAAGAATGTGTCGCAACATGCAATGGGTAATTCAAGTGAAGACAAGCTCCAACACATCGTAGCCCATTTATGTCACCTTGCATACCGTTACCTGCTACATCCTGTCCCACATTGTCATTCTGAGTAAATACCTGGACGGATCCTTTGCTCTTCCTGACATCAAAGACCCTCAGCCTCTTGTCCTGAAAGCAGAGAGAGAGCAGAATGTAAGGAAAGAGACAATGGAACAGATGTATAAATAAAACCAGCATTCCTCTTTAGAATTAGTTTTGCTTCAATGCTTGCTACTTGTCAGGCTTTCAAAAGACTTCCAAGACACAAGATTGCACCAGTGTATCCCCAATTTGCCTTTGTTTCCATGGAAAAAACGCAGAGCATCGCAACATAGCAATTATCATTAAATAAACATCATCATCAACCGGGTTATTCACTGAAGTGAGAATTGTCTGGAGTTCAAAGTGAATTTAAAATTCAAGGCCAAAATAGCTGCGCAGAAAACAGAACTGATCTGGATCTGATCTATTTTTTTAATTGGGCAATTTTGGCTAAAATGTTGAAATTCGGTCTGAATTCCCTTTGCAATTGTCACCTTTAACTTTTTGTTTGCTTCCTTGTACATCCAGAAGGTTAGATGTTCATATTGCTAAACTTAACCCCTTAAGGACCAAACTTCTGGAATTAAAGGGAATCATGACATGCCACACATGTCATGTGTCCTTAAGGGGTTAAAGGGACACTATACTCACCCAGACCACTTCAGCTCAATGAAGTGGTCTGGGTGCCAGGTCCCTCAGGTTTTAATCCTTCAGATGTAAACATAGCAGTTTCAGAGAAACTGCTATGTTTACATTAGGGGTTAATCCAACCTCTAGAGGCTGTCTTCCTGACAGCCGCTAGAGGCGCATCTGCAACGCTGGATGAGAAATTCGCATCCAACGTGCAGAACGTCCATATGAAAGCATTGAGAAATGCTTTCCTATGGACTGTTCAAATGCGCACGGCACTTGCCACGCATACGCATTTCGCTCCACTCGGGAGCTGACATCGGCGGGGGAGGAGAGGTCACCAGCACCGAGGGAGGCGCTGGATTAAGGTAAGCTGCTGAAGGGGTTTTAACCCCTTTAGCGCCACGGGAGGGTGACCCTGAGGGTGGGGTGACCCTGAGGATGACATAGTGTCAGGAAAACCGCTTTGTTTTCCTGACGCTATAGTGATCCTTTAATGACCTTGTAAGGAAGAAAGGCTAAAATTAAGGAAGAAAGTCTAAAATGCACTGCTGTGACTATCTACCTGGAGACCTACGCACAGAGCTATATGTTTAAATATAAAATCTTGTTATTTGTGGATCATTTGTGTCTGTGATATAACATTCCTTTTATTTTGCAATTTTTGGAAGAAATCTCAATGTATTCCCTACGGATATACACGATAATATACTAAAACTACACACAAACCGGGGCTGTGGAAAACTGTTAAAAAGTATGGCAAATTAAAAAGAAAAAAAACAAAACAATTTAAACAAAAATTATCCAAATAAGTTAAATTTCTAGAGCTATTTTTTGGGGGGCCTATCACCTGCAGTTTTCCCGTCAGTTTGCTAAAAAAATCCCGGTTTAGTAAATAAACACTTTTCCTAATAACTAAAATAATATCTCCATGGATTAGCTGGCAGGAATGTCTTGAAACAAAAAATGTATGTATGTAACTGAAACAAATGTTTTCTTAAACGGCAGCAGCCACGTCCCAGGATGTTTAATATTACATTTACTTTTCACTACATTTAATAAAAAAATGATTTGTGAGGTGTGAAAAATAAAATTAAAAAGGTGAGTGACCCATTCACTGACTTTAAAGGACCACTCTAAGCACCCAGACCACTTCAGCTTAATGAAGTGGTCTGGGTGCCAGGTCCTTCTAGGGTTAACCCATTTTTTTAATAAACATAGCAGTTTCAGAGAAACTGCTATGTTTATTAATGGGTTAAGCCTTCCCCCTAATCCTCTAGTGGCTGTCTCATTGACAGCCACTAGAGGCGCTTGCGTGCTTCTCACTGTGATTTTCACAGTGAGAGCACGCCAGCGTCCATAGGAAAGCATTGTAAATGCTTTCCTATGCGACCGGCTGAATGCGCGCGCAGCTCTTGCCGCGCGTGCGCATTCAGCCGGCGGGGCGGAACGGAGGAGGAGAGGAGGAGGAGAGCTCCCCGCCCAGCGCTGGAAAAAGGTAAGTTTTACCCCTTTCCCCCTTCCAGAGCCGGGCGGGAGGGGGTCCCTGAGGGTGGGGGCACCCTCAGGGCACTATAGTGCCAGGAAAACGAGTATGTTTTCCTGGCACTATAGTGGTCCTTTAAGTGGTTATGGTGCCTGGAGTCTGTATGTCCACCGTTTCACTATAAAACACTGCACATAGAGACGTATAGCCCTCTGCTTATAAAAGGTGTAACTCCACCTCTGGCAGCTTCAAGCAAGCGTCTAGAAAGGGTTTTAGGCTGGCTAATGTCAAATCTGTGCATCAGCTACCTCTCTGACATTTCTTTGGGTGTTAAGTCTGGCGCAGGATCATACAGCCGTAGATCTTGGCCTCAGCACTGGATTGCAAGTACATTTTAACCCTTTAAATGTAGAAATCCACATGTCTTTATTAAGCAACTGGGCAGCTCCATCTTAGCTCCCTGTCAATCATTGTTATAAGCCATTTCCTGTACACATGGCACTCAGGTAGAGAGAACATACAGAGAAGAGAAGGAAAATCAACGTTTCTATTTCTCTGCTTCATTTGCAATGTGCGCCCTGCTTCGTCTGAACTGATTTATGATGTTATTTGCCAACGCTTTAATATACATTTAAAAGAAAGAAAAACACCTTTAAAAACTGGTTAAACACATTTTAAGTGATTTTTTTTTTTTGCAATGTTTTAATTAATAGTTTAAACGCCTGAGAAGTGACCATTTCCCTATAATTATTTATTTTGTGAATGATGATGAGAAGACACACTGCGAAAGTTAAAATGTATTAATAATAAAAAATATATATATTTAATCCCTCCATGGGTCGTGCATTTTTCTCTGCTGTTAAGGAATGTACTAAAAAAAAAAAAAAAAGTTTATTTCTTGTTTGTTTTAATAAATTGCATGTGATACTTTTTAAATGAAAACAATTTAATTAGTATCTTATTTATTATGCCGTCGTGCAGATATTTTGCGTGATCACTTGTCTTTGCTTTTAGTTCTATTTTTTTATTTTTTATTTTTCTTAGCTGTGCCACAAATAATTGAAAACCGCATTTCTCATAGCTAATGTTTTGTCAGATCAGAAAACGAGAATTCTAAATGCAGTGTGTAAACAGCACCACCTGCTGGACAACACAATATTCTTTTCATTTTAAGGAGGATGCTTAAAGGACCACTATAGGCTTAATGAAGTGGTCTGGGTGCCAGGTCCAGTTCGGATTAACCCTTTTTTCTATAAACATAGCAGTTTCAGAGAAACTGCTATGTTTACTTGAGGGTTAATCCAGCCTCTAGTGGCTGTCTCATTGACAGCCGTTAGAGGCGCTTCTCACTGTGATTTTCACAGTGAGAAGACTCCAGCGTCCATAGCAAAGCATTGTGAATGCTTGCCTATGGACTGGCTGCATTCACGCGTGGGTCATGCCGCACATGCACATTCAGCCGATGGCGACGAGAAGGAGGAGGAGAGGAGGTGGAGAGCTCCCCGCCCGGCGCTGGAGAAAGAGGTAAATTTAACCCCTTCAATCCCCTAGAGCACGGCGGGAGTGGGACCCTGAGGGTGGGGGCACCCTCAGGGCACTATAGTGCCAGGAAAACGAGTATTTTTTCCTGGCACTATAGTGGTCCTTTAAAGGAACACCCTAAGCCAGTGGTAGGCAACCTTTCAGTAGCACTGTGCCAAAACAAGTCCCTTGGTGTGGCGGTCCTATTTTTTTTAATTGAGGTGTGTATGTTGCCGTATTCTGCTTGTGTTATTATGGGTGCTCCGGTTGCTTTGTAACATTGTATTTGTGCGTATGTGGGCTGCTATGTTGTATAGGTTTATTAGTTGTTTGTGGTATTGTGTATGATACCTGTCAATGTGGGCTTTCCATGGGGGGCTGATTGTGGAATTTTGTGTGTGGATGGCATGTCACAATGTGTGCTTGTTGGTGTGTGTATGTTTGGGGCTGCTTGTGGTATTGCACGTGAGCCTGCCTGTGGGATTGCGTGTGTGTGTATGTGGTTTGTCAGTGGTGTTGTGTTTGTGGGGACTGTGTGTGTGTTTGTGTGTGGGCTGTTTGTATTATTTGTATGAGGTTGGGGGGGGGCCCATCTTCTGCAGCTCTGCGTATATCTAGCAGTGTGGTTGGCTTCCCTGGAGTCCAGTGGGGTTGTGCTAACCAGGTACAGGTCAAGAGCAGGAGCTGCCATAGCTGTAGGCTGTTCTACTCCAGTGTGGATTCCCGTTCCCAATCTGAGGTCACTTTCTCTACGTGCAGTAATGTGGAAATTCTTTACCACCTGCAATCAGTTGGTTTGCACTAGCAGATATCTGAGGTCTCAAATGGGACTCCTGATAGGCTAGAGCCATAGGTTGCTGACCCCTATTCTAGGCACTTTAGCAACTTCATCTTATTGAAGTTGTTATAGTGTTAGCAGTCATCCCCCCGAGACCAAAGTATCCAAATATACCACTTTACACAGCAGAATGGAAAGTAACCTGGACAAACAGAATTAAAGGGATCAAAAATAAAATTACAAATTTAGGGACTTAAAGGGACATTATGGTCACGAGAACTACTACAACTTAATGTAATTGTTCTGGTGAGTATAGTCAGTCCCTGCAGGCTCTTTAATGTAAACACAGGGAAAAGGCAGTATTTACATTGATGCCTAGTAACACCTCCAGTGGCAGTCACTCAGAGAGTCACTAGAGGTGCTTCCTGACGTTTAACATCTTCACGCTCTGCTTGGAGACGCTGAACTCCTCATAGAGATGCATTGATCCAATGCATCTCTATGATGAGGTGCTGATTGTCCAGTGTAAAGTAAAGTATTGTGATCAGCTGTAATCATCAATTCTGATGATGTCAGGCAGGGTGTATGAGGGCCTAAATAGTGCTATTAGAACTATAGTGTCAGGAATCTGTGTTCGTGATCCTGACACAATACTGTCCCTTTAAAGGCATTATAACCATTTCATCTCATTGAATTGGTTAGAGTGCTGGAGTCCCCTGGCATTGTCCCTCCATGAAGAGTTAAACAATTTTTGAGGAGTTAAACAGTAAATAAGGGTCCATGGATACATAGAACCCCATCCCTACTGGAGATATGGTTAAAGTGGTGACACTTCCTTCTTGCTGTTCCAATTCATACCAGCAGAGGGCGCTGGGAAAGGCTGAAAGCAGCTATTTGACACAATCATTGCCTCCCATTGCTCAGGCGAATGCTTCCACATCAGTCCAAGCACAGAGGGACTGCATTGCTGTGGACACTCGTTTAGCATTAACACATTAAAAACAGTTTAACTCTGAATGTAAGGACAACGCCAGAGGGCCCCAGACACTATAACCCCTTCAATGAGAAGAAGCAGCTACAATACAATTTAAATTTTCTGAATACAAGACATTGTTGGAGCATTAAATGAATCATACAGTAATGAACTACCCTTACCGGGTGAGTGTGTTTAATAAGAAGCTGAGCAGCATGTAACATTTGTTTTCTTTTAGTGTGTTGCTGTGAGGACTGCACTTTTTTTTTGTAACAAACAAACTATGTTTTAATTGACTTTGTTAATATTATATCCCAGGCTATTTTCGTACAGCTATTACACAGAAAAAGTGCCCTCATCCTGCGACTCGCTAGGGAGCTGTGAGTTGGCACTATGGAAAAATTACCCAAACACATGCACTCAAGTGGCACTTTCTAAGAAGATACCCACAGCATCACGGGGCAATAATGTAAGCCCACACCTGTTGTAAGTGCTGCGCAGGTAAAAGAGTGTTATATCTCCCTAGACTGCATTCCTTGTCCCAGTATAGTAGACCTTTAATCTGTTTTCCCCCCCAAACAAATTCATCAAGGAATCTCTGCTCAGCTGCAGAACACGCTTTGCACTCACCTTGCAGGATGTACCCAAAAGGACACCATCCTGACTCCAACATACTCCCTGCACTAGGTCTCCGTGAGCATTCAGGGCTGAAATAGGAAGAGGAGAGAAAAGAGAAATGAATTTGAGTTATAAGGGGGTTTCTTTGTGGCAGTTCTGTTAGCTATTTAATATCACCTCTGGGACATCTCAGTAGTAAACTGAAACCTGAATGATCAACTTTAGGACACAATAGCGGATTTGGAAATATTATCCACTACAGTCATAGTTTGGCTGTTATAGCCTGAATTCTGCCATTTGGATTTTAATTTGCTACTGGTCAGAGTTTAGTGAACTGACCTTAAATTCCTTAACTGGTCAATTTCAACCCCAAGTCAGCCTGCCCCTTGCAGCCAGGATAATATACAAAATAAAGCCTAATTTAATTAAACCGGAGCTTTCTTTTTTTTTTATTATATATATATATATATATGGAAGGCTTGGCCTGTAATTGTGGGAGGGACTATTACTCCTATTTAAAGGGACACTATAGTCACCTGAACAACTTTAGCTTAATGAAGCAGTTTTGGTGTATAGAACATGCCCCTGCAGCCTCACTGCTCAATCCTCTGCCATTTAGGAGTTAAATCCCTTTGTTTATGAACCCTAGTCACACCTCCCTGCATGTGACTTGCACAGCCTTCCATAAACACTTCCTGTAAAGAGAGCCCTATTTAGGCTTTCTTTATTGCAAGTTCTGTTTAATTAAGATTTTCTTATCCCCTGCTATGTTAATAGCTTGCTAGACCCTGCAAGAGCCTCCTGTATGTGATTAAAGTTCAATTTAGAGATTGAGATACAATTATTTAAGGTAAATTACATCTGTTTGAAAGTGAAACCAGTTTTTTTTCCATGCAGGCTCTGTCAATCATAGCCAGGGGAGGTGTGGCTAGGGCTGCATAAACAGAAACAAAGTGATTTAACTCCTAAATGACAGTGAATTGAGCAGTGAAATTGCAGGGGAATGATCTATACACTAAAACTGCTTTATTTAGCTAAAGTAATTTAGGGGACTATAGTGTTCCTTTAAACCCAGTGAGCTCCTGCTTACCGGTCGTCGACGATCTTGGAAGTTCCCCTCCCACCGCACCCTTTAGTTTTTCATATTATCTAGGTGGGCCCTCTTTTTACAGGTCTAACCTCAAGTCGGTTTCGGCAACCCTCAACCGACTTTGTTCTTATTAAACTTTAATTATATCATAACCATACGTTCCTCTAAATGTGCCGTACACAAATTATATATATATATATATATATATATATATATATAATATATACACACACACACACACACACACACACACACACGTTATTTATAAGATATCTTGCCCATGCGGACTTGCCTACATTGGCAAAACCATCACTCCCCTGTGCGATCGTATTAGGGGTCACAGATCCAACATCAGAACAGCATATCGAGATGGTTCCTCTGATAAGCCGGTCACCAAACATTTTTTGGAGAAGAAACATCCCTTAAATTTGTGGCAATAGATCACATACCACAACTACAACGTGGTGGGGACCGTGATAATTTACTATTGAGGAAAAAGACTTTCTGGCTCTACGAGCTCAACACTGTTTCCCCCAATGGACTGAATGAAGTGATTTCGTATCACCCTTATCTATGATACATATCAATTCAACTCAATTTTGATCTTTATCCATATTTTTTAATTTTTGTTAACCTTTTATTTATTAATTTGATTTATTTTTATATTTATTATTTATACTTAATTTTTATTTTCATTTATTTTTATTTCTATTTTAATTTTTTTTTACTTTTATTTCATTTTCCTTATTTTTATTTTTTTAATTTCTATTTTTACATTTTTACATTTTTTTATTTATATTTATTTTTTTTAATTTTTATTTATGTTTAATTTTATTTTCTCCACTAGGATATTTATCTTGGAACCTTATACAAGGTGGTATTTACACACTATATTTCCGGGTAAGATACCCCCACGCATGCACACATGCACCGAGCACATCATAGCGTCGAAAATCATGTCCCCGCATAGTACTTCCGGGTTGTTATACCTTTATGCAGACGCACAGATTTCAAGCACACGCCGACCGGCAAATAGACATCACCTGAGGTGAGTTTAATTTTTTAATTTCCTCTTCTCTTTCTCGCCTACTTATGGGTATATATTGCAGCATTTTAGGTTGATATGTTATTGTTGTTTGTTGCTCCTGAAGAAAGCCCAGGACGTGGGCTGAAACGTCGAGTTTTTATGGAATAACTGAATAAAGATGATCTTTTAACTACAAGACTGTGAGTGCTAGCCTATATTTCAATATTTTTATTTTATATTATATATATATATATATATATATATATATATCTTTAGAGAAAACGTTTTTCTTTTATACATAAATCTTATTACATTCAATGTACCCATTCTTTGTATTTTAGTAACATCAATAATTACACAAACACTGTATCCATCCTTCATTTCGACAAAAAAAAACACAAAACATAACCATACGATACATAATATATACGTTAGAGGTAATCCAGGGGGTTCAATTGCCTAATTTATAACTTAAATTATTTTACCCGAAGAAGTTAGCTTTATACTTGTTCCATTCCTAAGCATCACATGATTTTATTATACAAATTCACAAGGCCGTATTGCAAAATTTAAACAAACTCACCAATGTTTCATCATACATGGTGTTCCTATGTTTATCGTCTTTGAAGTAAACCGGAGCTTTCTTAAATGCAATGGCAACTCTTTATTATTCAGATTGGTATATAGATATTAATTCTTTACCTGTTAGGTTTGCCTCCTTGGAGATATCCCAGATGTTGACGGTCTTCCCTGCGGCGGATACTAAGAGGGCATCTGCTGAGGGGTGAAACTGCAGGGCCCGCACTGGGCCTCCGCTTCCTGCCAGGTGACCGGTGGCAGAGCCTGCATCACCTGGCTCAGAGACATTCCATAACTTAATCTGTAATACAGAAAGTTATTACGGAATCCTTGGCACTGATCTATACGTTTTAAAAGAAGTAGCTATCTCTTTGTTGATCTCGGAATTTTAACACCCAAAATTTACACCCTGAAGCTAAACAGTTATGTTTTAAAAGAAAATGTATGCATAGTCTTTGTAGACAAACATTTTTTTATATAAAGTGTTGCAATCTGATGATGTACATTAATACATTTTGGGTTCTTCCTTACTTTTAATCAGACAGGTTGAGTAGTAGTTTTGGAGATACAGTGGTTTCTATCAACTTAATCCACTTTCTTAACACCCACAATAGTGCCATTATATTGACCATCACGACACTGACCTGCTATTGATTAGACTACACTGCACCTCTGTGAGTATCTCATAAATTTCTATAGTGTTCACCTGTGCACACAGGTTTAGAGGAGAGGGACGGGACCTTGCTATACTGTGATAGATACTTACAGTTTGGTCGTTCGATCCAGTGACCAGCAGATTGTCATTAAATGGAGAGAAAGCGAAATCAGACACTAGATCTAAGAAGTAAAAAAAAAAGAAGGATGTTGTATGGGAGATCTGGCATAAAGGAAAGTTCAATCAAGGAGATATACCATAGCTAGAATGGCTAACCACGGGTCTATAAAGAAACAGCAAACAAGTCATTTGGTAGACAACTTGTTGCTAATCTGACAACTCTGATGCATTCCCAAGCTGAGATATAAAGCATCTATGCTAAGCTTCCTTTAGCACAATGAACAAAACAAAAGTTCTTTAGCTCTCCTTGTTTAAAATTGAGGGCTTGACATTTCTTTTCCAATAAGTAAAAGAACAGAAAACGGAACACAAAAAGTTGAATGGTGCATTTAGGAAGGGGCAAAGTAAGCTTTGGGTTCAAGGTTTTTATTGTTTTTTACTAAGCTAGTGTTCCCCAAGTTGACATTTTCTGACTTAATGTTGGTATAAAACGACGTTGTTTTTATACAAAATAAAATTGCTACATTTCAACTAAATACAGCTGAGCCGAGACCAATGTTTTGGATTTTTCTCTAATCGGCTATTTTTTGCCTACTTTTTGCAATTTGATTCACAACTCACAACAATTCAGTAGTTTAGTGAATAAACCTCTTATATTTAGGATGTCTTGTTTTTACACACAAGAAAATGGTTATAGAAAAATGGTCAGAATTGTGGCAACTGACATTTAATGTGGATAAGTGCAAGATAATGCATCTTGGACGTAAAAACCCAAGGGCAGAGTACAGAATATTTGATAGAGTTCTAACCTCAACATATGAGGAAAGGGATTTAGGGGTGATTATTTCTGATGACTTAAAGGTAGGCAGACAATGTAATAGAGCAGCAGGAAATGCTAGCAGAATGCTTGGTTGTATAGGGAGAGGTATTAGCAGTAGAAAGAGGGAAGTACTCATGCCATTGTACAGAACACTGGTGAGACCTCACTTGGAGTATTGTACACAGTACTGGAGACCGTATCTTCAGAAGGATATTGATACCTTAGAGAGGGTTCAGAGAAGGGCTACTAAACTGGTTCATGGATTGCGGGATAAAACTTACCAGGAAAGGTTAAAGGATCTTAACATGTATAGCTTGGAGGAAAGACGAGACAGGGGGGATATGATAGAAACATTTAAATATATAAAGGGAATCAACACAGTAAAGAAGGAGACTATATTTAAAAGAAGAAAAACTACCACAACAAGAGGACATAGTCTTAAATTAGAGGGACAAAGGTTTAAAAATAATATCAGGAAGTATTACTTTACTGAGAGGGTAGTGGATGCATGGAATAGCCTTCCAGCTGAAGTGGTAGAGGTTAACACAGTAAAAGGAGTTTAAGCATGCGTGGGATAGGCATAAGGCTATCCTAACTATAAGATAAGACTAGGGACTAATGAAAGTATTTAGAAAATTGGGCAGACTAGATGGGCCGAATGGTTCTTATCTGCCGTCACAGTCTATGTTTCTATTGAGAATTCTATGTAAATTAGTCATTTGTTACAGGGTTACTCCTGTAACTGTCAGGGATTTAATGAGGTCGTCCAAATTGTAGGCCAAATTAGCTGATTCAGGGAAATTCTCCAAATCAGTTATGTTTTCAGCTCAGATCTTTTGATTTTATATGTACAGTACCCCAGTGAATTCTCACAAATCTACTGTTTAATAATTAACCCAATTAGACAAAAGTAGAATGTTATTTTTAAAGCCAATTTTCCATTGTTCCTATGGCTTGTGACGTGCTCAATAACGTAAACTGAGAAGTAGCGTGGGCAGACTCCAAAATTAAACCCAGTGGGTGACTCTGGGGGAGTACGGCCCGTGGATTTCAATGCCAAGCAGGTACATAGGCACAACATGTCAGCAAATCACTGCTATTAACGCTGAGAGAGAGAGAGAGAGAGAGAGAGAGAGAGATTGTTATTTACTATTCTAGCACCAAGGTCATATAAATATTTCCTGATACATGTATATATGATTAAAGTTATTCACTAAGCAAGTACGGTAAATGCAAGTAATACGTTATTTAAAATAAAAAATGACATATATTATAACTTCTTTGTGTATTTTCATGTCATGGAAAAATATCCATAAATACCTCTTTTCAGTGCATCTCCTTGGTTACACACGCTCCATGGAGATGGCGTGTTTTATGTACTCTTCAGACAGAATGACTGCTTATCTGCCAGGACTATGAAGATAGCTGAGAATTCTGGCATCTTGTGTAAGCTCTGGGCCATTTCAAAAAATGTACTCAGCTGTTTTGCATAGACTTTAATGATGGATGGTAACAGGGCTTAAAGGACCACTAAAGTCACCCACACCATGTAATCTCAACAAGCTAGTCTGGGTGCAGTGGTCCTACAGTTTTAACTCTTAAAAGGAAGACTATAATGTTAGAAATACAAAAGTGTTTTCCTAATGCTATTGTGTACCACTAGACCCCCCCCTCTCATTCCTCCTATCATGCAACCCTCCCTGGCACTGCAAGGCTTAAAAACCTTTTTAACTCATACCCAATTCCAACACTGATCTTCCTCTGGGTGGGGACCTAATGCACATGCGCCCCGAGCACATTAATCTCTCCCCATGGGAAAGCATTACATCATTGCTTTCCCATGGGGATCTTACTTACGTTGCATGTCCTCAAGCAGGAAGTGCCTCTAGTGGCTGTCTGGTAGGCAGCCACTAGAGGCTGTCTTAGTCCTCCTATGTACGCATTACAGTTGCTGAGGTTTCTCTAAAACTGCAATGTTTTACATTGCAGGACTAAGGGGGACAGAGACAATGCACCCAGACCACGTCAATGAGATAAAGTGGCCTGGGTGCCTATAGTGTCTCTTTAAGGGGAAAAAAAATTTGTTTTGCAGAAATTACAATATTTACCTTCTAGTGTTAAAATACACAATGCCTCTTCAATGACTTTGTGAGAGGTATGGGGAAAAAACTGTTTTTACACAGCAAGGGAGGACATGAACACTATAGCATTAGGAATTCAGATTTGTATTCCTAACGTTATAGTGCTCCTTTAGCTATGGTCCCCTCATGGAGCAATGGTGAAACAGGATTTGCATTAAAAAAGGCCAATAGACATGTACCTATTACAAAATAATACCCACAGAAGCAAGAGTACACACAATCTTTGTTTTAACTAATAACAAAAATGATGACAGCTTTTCTTTGAGACAAAACAGCAAAATTGAAAAAAGTTGCCAAATTCTTTCAATACAGCAACTGTGACCTAAAACTATATCACAAAGATCACAAAGTCTAGTTTAGTGGATAAACTCAAATTAAACGTGTATTAATCCCTGAGAAGGAATTAGCTATTACGCGAGCGAGAACACAGACTACATGACACAAAACAAACCTGAATGACAGTGCAGGCGTGAAACGGTCTTCTTCTCACCATTCACGACCTCCAGAGGGGTAAGTCCCAAGACCCCTGCAAGGTATAACAAGAGAAGACACAATGTAACACGCGTGAGAATATAGATTTCATTATATCACTTCTGTTTGGAAACGTACATTTTAAAAACAGATGAAAAATATAATAAAAGGTCAAAACTGAAACGTAGAAAAGGAAAACACTTATATTGGAACAAAGTTAGAACTAAAAGGATGTAACATGATGGGAACAGAAGAAAGAGAGATAAGTAGATGAAGAAGAAAGAAGAAATGAGGGAGTGGGGGCAAGCAGGAGATGAGCAGAAAGATTAGACTTGTCCAGATCGTGAACCCATAGATAAATCTATGCATTTAGTGGAAGCAACGCCAATACAGATCAGTTTTAAATAACAAGTCAGGTCTTCTAGCTGAGATTCGGCATAGGCCAGTCATGAATACTGAGTAAAACTATATAATTTTAATCTATCAGGGAATTTACTCACACTGAAATTTATTCCGTAATTATATTAATAACAAGCATTTTATGCCATCATATCGGAGTGCCATGCTCCCTTTAAGACAGAAATCCACCAACAGTTTGAAAAAGAAAAAAAGATTTATCTTGTTGAGTAGTTTAAAATATAATAATTGTGGTATTTTAAAGGGACACTCCAGGCACCCAGACCAATTCAGCTAATTGAAGTGGTCTGGGTGCTGTGACCCTTTTGCACTTAGTGCTGCAATGTAAAACTTGGCATTGTTTACATTGCAGCTCTCAGTCTGCCCTCTAGTGACTGTCTACCTCTACCAGACAGCCACTAGAGGACTTCCGGAATCCAAACCGACCTTTAATCGGTTATCTGACGCTGGACGTCCTCACGGACCTCCCAAGTCATATTTTCCCCATATGCGCGCGCACAGCCATTGCCTCGTTTTACCCCTTCAGCGACATGGGGGGAGGGCACTCCAGGATCCTCTAGTGCCAGGAAAACTGGTTTGTTTTCCTGGCACTGGAAGTCCCTTTAAGTAAATTTAAAAATGTTTTACAGGTACTCCTCACTTACCAACCAAGTTCCGGTCGTAGAACGAATTGGTCGGTAAGTGAGGAGTTAAGGGATTCCCTGATCTGGTGCGCTTGTCTATGCTTGGGAAAATTTCCCCGAACATAGACAAACACACCAGAGCAGGGAATGCCTCTAATCTATTTTCAGGCAAATTTCCCAAACATAGATTAGAGGGATTCCCTGCTCTGTTGCATTCAAATATGTTCGGGGAAATGTCCCCGAACGTAGATGAACGCAGTAGAGCAGGGACTCCCTCTAATTCCCACGATGGCTTGCATTTACCACCCCGCAAGAGAGCTGGTTGTAAGTGTGAGCCGTCATAAAACAGGTAAAACGAGGACCACCTGCACTTTTGTATGCAGCTTGACAATTAATCCTGTCTGTGTAGGTGAACTTTGCAAGCAACAAACGGTCTCAGATACTCCAGACTCTATTTAGGCTATGTGTAAAGTTCTAGAGGTTGATCAGCTACCAAGGAAACCTATGGAATATCCCCGATATTCGCTCCATATTTTAAAGTTTACTCCAGAATTGTACTTCTTTTCTCTTAACACTTTAATATTCATCACCCTTTGAGCTGTTTTTTTTTTTGACAACATGGTATATAGAAAATATAAGTAAAAGAAGCCTAAAGGGGGTACTATCATTCTAGCTCTTGGACACTGTGTGAATTAAAGATCCTCAGGGGCAAGTGTCATTTTCATTTTCTACATAATGGATAAAAAAAATAATATTTTCCCTGACAGATAACTTAACTTAACATGCCTTTATTACAGCTCACTCCAGTTCTCTGTGTATTAGGGATCCTAGGGGGTGGTACATATAGCAGAAATCCAGCTTCTCTGAGGCCTAACTTAACGCTGCCTCAGTTATATAATAGCACAGCTCTCCGATACAGTGGCAAAGAATCTCGTGGGCGGTACTCTTGCCGTAAGTCTATATAAGCTAGAAATCATCCTGCATTCTCTGATACCCAACTTACCCTCAATATCTGCATTAAATAGGAGATGATACTATGGCCTCAGTTTAATATTTTTGGATAAGCTTTACAAATGATCATAATCTGTTAGAAAACCTTTTCAAATTACAGATCTACAAAAAATTCCTAAAGACTTTAATGGTGACATCTGTAAATAATTTTAAAAGAAAATTCTCAGAGATTGTGGTCATTTGAAATGTTTATCCCAAAAAATTAAATCAAGGCCAATATCATAGATCCTTAGGGGGAGATTCTGTTGAAATGCTTGTACACTCTGCAGTAGCCAACTCACCCAAACTGTCTGTATTATATGCAATCAGACGTTGTCCGCATTTAATATTGTTGACATTTGAAGATGATGAGGCCACACCGATGTCTGCAATCCAGTCCTAAGAGAACAATGTATGATATAAAAACATTGCAAGCCACTGCCAAAATATTCCACAATCTTACTCAATTGTGGCCAGCATCTGCATGAGAGTGGGGCCAGCAGTATCCTGAACTGTAGACAACCGAGCACATGGCAATATGTCACTTTGAACAAAGATAGTGCTGCTGTGCTAAGTGCATTTTGTTTTTTTGTGTTTTATTAATTCAATGCAGAGTTATTTACTAAAGTGAGAATTCAAAGAGAGTTTCAAATTCCAGGCCAGAGTAGTTGAACTGGAAGTATAGCGGACTTAGAGAATATTTATAATTTGGCTATTTTGAAAAGCAGTGTTTACACTGAAAAGCCTGCAGGGACAGACAATAGACACCAGAAACACTACATTACGCTGTAATGGTACGGATGACTATAGTATCCCTATAAGAATTGGATTTCTGTAGTTGAAAATAAAACTTTGTTAGTTAAAAAAAAAAAAAGCACTGGCTCCTAAATTGTTTAACCTGCTCCTAGATTCCCAGCAAACTTGTCAAGCCCTGCTGTAAAGTGAGATCTAATGTTTACACTTTCTTTATTGCACAGTCTGTTTAATTTAGATTTTCTTATCTCCTGAATAGCTTGATAGACCCTGCAGGAGCCTCCTGTGTGAGGTTAAAGTTTAATTCACAGAACAGGCAATAAAAACTTCAAAAGTAAGTTAACATCTGAAAATGAAACTTTTTTTTTAATGCAGGCTTCGAGAGTCACAGCCAAAGGAGGTGTGGCTAGGTCTGCACGGACAGAAACAAAAGACAATTTAACACCTAAGTGGTAGAGAATGCCTTCAGGGGCATGATGTATACTATAAAACTGCTTCGTTAAGCTAAAGGTTTTTTTTTATAACTATAGTATCTCTTTAAATGTGCAAATCCCTAGTCAAATATCCACAATATCCTGGCTAGTGACTAATCCCCCAGTCCTTCCACCTCTCATTGGTTTCATGAAGTGGTTACATTTTCTGCTCAGAAACCTGATCTTTGAAATATAGCATGCCTTTAAGGCGGTTTTCGAGTCACACCTCTGCCATGACAGGCATTTTCTTATGCGAGGTTTGCCAGATCAGCAGATGACTTAGGGAGACCTATAAAAAAATGCATGCTTTTGGGCCATATTTTCATTTTAACAAAGCCCTAAAAAGAGTGTAATTTTATAAGCTTCTCCATTCTTTTTTGACATTCTTTATTTAGTTTTGTGGTTTGTCAAGAAATAGCAGTACAAACATTTGTTTCCATAACAGTGTTCCGTTAATGGTCCCTTTTGCCAAATCCCTTCCCATAACTCCCCCCTTCCCGAGGCACGCGCCTGCTATCAGGGCTCCGCTGGCGGCTGACGTCCCACTGGGCGGCAGGGACCGTCCCCCAAGGGCCGTCAGGGGTGTCGTTACTCTCATTCCCCTCCCTCCATTCCGCGCCCCCATCCCCCAGTCTCGGGCCCCAAGCGGTAGGGTTGTGGATAAAGCGGTGGTTAGGCGAGGGTGCGCCTCAGTGCGCTGTTGGGTTGGGGTACCTTGGTTTGAGGCGCGAGCCGCGCTCCCCCCCCTGAGGGGGGTGATGGGTGTGCGGGTCTGGGTGTTATAGCGTCCCTGCGCCATCCTAGAGAGAAAGGGGGCGCCCCTAGTTCGTCTGCGTCGCCTGGGTCGTGACCAAGTATAGGGGGTCCATGGGCGGGCCACTCCCCTGGATGGACGGGTCGGGGCCACGCCCAGGCCCTCCGGATCCCTCTGGGGGCTGTCAGGTGTCAGGGACTGGTGGTGTCATGTGGGCTTCCTGCCCCCCAGGGGCCCCCCGGGGCCAGTGCGTGCAGAGCGCGTTCCCTTTTGGGCATCCGTCCAGTCATGTGCATCGAGTGCATCACTCCCTACTCAATCTCACCCCAGCTCCTCACCGTCTATGCGGGCTGGGTTGGTTACGTTGTGTGTGTGGCTCCCTCGATCCCTATCGAATGAAAATCTAGGTTGTGCGGTGTTAGTCTTGTGTGTGTACTGGGTCCTTTATTTTGATTGGGGGGAGTGAGCTGGGTTCCCCCGGGTGCCAGAGCGGGGACGGGGTGGAGAGAAAGAGGAAAAAAAAAAAAAAAGGGAGGGGGGGGGTCCCGCGTCCCATTAACCGTCCCCAGCCTCTCTCCCAGGTCCCTGATGGGTCGGCGCCTCCCGCCCCCGGCCAGCCATATAGGTGATCCAGGGGGTCCAAAGTCGGGTGCAGCGTTCCTGTGTTCCTCGTAGTTCAGCCGTGAGGGTCTCCATCGTGTATATTTCATCTACCTTATCCAGCCATTGGGAGAGCGTGGGAACATCTGTCGACTTCCATCTGGCGGGGATTAGGCTCTTGGCGGCATTGAGGAAGTGCCGAATTAGAGATTTTTTGTAGCGTGGTATTGGCATTTGCGTGTGGTTGAGTAACATGGGCATAGGTTCCATGGGGATATCTTCTTCTAAGATTTCCATGAGTTTGTCATGGATCTGTTGCCAGTAACCTGTGATCCGAGGGCATGTCCACCAGACATGCAGGTCTGTTCCTTCAGCGGCTGTGCATCGCCAACATGAGTCGTCCGATGTCAGCCCCATGGACCTCAGCCTGGACGGGGTCCTATACCAGCAGGTCAAGACCTTGTAGTTAAGTTCTCTCATTTTAGTACTTAGTATCCCTTGGTGTGTGAGAATGTGGATCTTCTCCCATTGCTGGTCCGTCAGTGCGATCCCCGTTGCCTGTTCCCACTTAGCGTGGAAGTGCGCCGGAGCCCCCTGGTCAGCGGCCAATAGCATTGCGTAGAGCGTCGATATTCCACGGGTCAAATGTTCTTCGCTGGAGCAGAAAGTCTCGAATTGCGTGGGGTCCCTATGCAGTAACTGTTTCCCTTGGAGGGCGGCGTAGTAATGCTTAACTTGTTGGTAACGGAATTGGAGTAGGCCTGTGGGCCTGGTTTGTGCTGTCAGATCGGAGTAGGTTTTCATCTCTGTCCGGGTGCACCATGCCCGGAGGCGCTGGGCCTCCCTCCCTCCGAAGCCGTCCACGTCCTGCGGTCGCAGTCCGTCAGCCAGGTCGGGGTTGTGTATAACCGGCGTCAAGGGTGCGGGGTAGGTCGTGAGCTGCAACTTATAGCGGATGTTCGACCATATCCTCAGCGTCGCCCCAATGAAGGGGTGACGTCTGAGTTCCTGGTCGCTCAACGGGGCCCGCGTCCAAACCACCGGCGGGATCCGTCCCCTCGCCCACGTCAGCTCCAGCTGGACCCATTGTTTGTCCGTGACCGACACATGCCAGTCGACGATGCGGGAGAGGTGGGAGGCCTGGTAATATCCCTGGAGAGACGGCAGGCCTGTGCCTCCACGGTGCTTCGGGAGGATGAGTTGCGCTCTCCGCACTCTCGGGGGGCCCGACGACCACACAAATTTTAGTATCGCGGAGTCCAGGGATCTGAAGAAGGCCTGCGGGAGAGCTATTGGAATGGTCTGGAACAGATACAGCAGGCGTGGTAGCAAATTCATTTTCACTGCATTTATCCGCCCGAACCATGACACACAGAGCTTCCCCCAACGCATCAAGTCCGTGTGGAGGGAGCGGAGGATGGGGAGGAAGTTCTCCTGGTAGAGCTGGGTCAGGTCCTTCGTCAGCCAGATCCCTAGATATTTTAATCGGTGTGGGCACCATCGAAAGGGGAAGCGGGCCTGCAAGAGTTCCGCCAGCTCATGTGTCAGGGACATGGGGAGGACTTCAGACTTGGTCGCGTTGAGTTTCAGGTTGGAGAGGGCACCAAACGCATCGAATGCCGAGAGGAGGTTGGGGATCGTGACCAGAGGGCTTCCTATGAAGAAGAGGAGGTCATCCGCGTAGGCCGCCACCTTATGTTCCCGGCCGTCCTGGGTGAGTCCCGTAATACCCCCATCCCGTCTGACCGCCTCCAGAAATGGTTCCAGAGAGAGGGCAAACAGGAGGGGGGACAGGGGGCACCCCTGCCGGGTCCCATTGTTTATCTCAAATGTTGGGGAGAGGACTCCGTTGATCCGGAGCTGGGCTGTTGGGGTCGCGTAGAGCGCTGCGATCCATCGCAGGATGTTAGGGCCGAAACCCATCGTCTGGAGTGTGGTTTGGAGGAATTGCCAGTCCACCCTATCAAAGGCCTTCTCAGCGTCGGTGGAGAGGAGAAGGCCACCCCGTCCGGAGCGTTGTTGTGAGTGCATGATGTTAAGGGCCCGGACCGTGTTGTCCCTAGCTTCTCTCCCCGGGATGAAGCCAGTTTGATCCGGGTGGACCAGCGTAGAGACCAGGCGGCCCATGCGGGTCGCTAGGACCTTCGTGAAAAGCTTAAGGTCAGAGTTGAGTAGCGATATTGGTCTATAACTGGAGCATGTGGCCGGGTCCTTGCCTTCCTTGGGTATGACCGTTATGGTTGCCAGGAGGGTGTCCCCTTGAAACCGACCGTCTTCCAGAAGCGAGTTCAGGCCCGATAATAGCTCTGGTAACAGTATCTCTCCAAAGGCCTTAAGGTAGCGTGGGGGGAGCCCGTCTGGTCCCGGGGCCTTGTCGAGGGGGGTGTTTTTCAGGGCCCCCTGGAGCTCCTCAATCGTGATGGGGGATTCGAGTTCCTCGCTTTGTTCGCGTGTGAGTGTCCGGGTGACATGTTGTTCTAAGTAAGCTTGTATCTTCGTTTGTCTCCTTTGCTTCTCCCCGGCTGTCCTATCCGGTGCAATGTTGTAGAGTTTAGCATAGTAGTCTCGAAATTCCCCTATTATCTTATCTGGCACTTGTGTAAGGGGACCGCTGTGCGTCCTGATTTTAGTTATGTGGCTCTGGCGGCGTTTCTGCTGCAACATTCTGGCGAGCAGGCGGCCACACTTATTGGAGAACTCGTAAAAATGGCGGTTGGATTTCCGCAATGAGTGTGAGAGTTGTTTAGACAGTTGGTGCTGTAGGGCCCGTCGTGCTTCCACTAGCGCTCCGTAGACTTCCTCCGAGTTTGTAGCTTTGTGTTCTTGGTCTAATTGGGCGACCCGTGCATGTAGGTCCGTTAAGAGCCTGCGTGACTCCCTCTTTCGTGTGGTGCCGACCTTGATGAAGTATCCCCGGATTACGCACTTATGCGCTTCCCAGCGGGTCAGGTGCGAAGTCTCTGTAGGGTCGTTTTCATTGAAGTATTGGCGGAGAACAGTCTTAGCGTCCGCAAGGGTGACCGCATCAGCAAGCAATTGGTCATTTAACTTCCAGTGCCGGCGTGTGGGCTTATGCAGGGGAGACGCCATGACGGCCAGGACCGGGGAGTGATCGGACCAGTTGGCCGGTAGAATCTCACATGAGTGCAGCAGGTGGAGGTATTCTTGTGAGAGGAAGATATAGTCTAGCCTGCTGTGTCCTCGGTGCACCGGGGAGTAGTAGGAATAATCTCTCGCGTCCGGGTGGAGGACACGCCATCCGTCCGCTAACCCCGCCGTTCGAAGTGCCGTCTGGGAGAGCTTCTCCATTCTAAAGAAGATCTAGCAATTCTCCCCAGCAGTAATGCCAAGAGAAACATCCCTGTTTTTTCTAATCTAGATACACAAACTCCCATGAAGCTTTGCCAGCCTAATGAGGGCACCTGCTCAATGGCAAGCTCTTACATAGCCTTGCACGCACTGTTATTTAGGCCTTTTATAGATTTTTACCAACATTGATTAAATTACAGTATGATTCTTCATCAGATAAGAGATAAAGGAGAGCAATCTAACGATGGCCATGGTGCTACATGGTTATTTCTCAATATGTGTACCAGGCGTAGATTTTGTTTTTAAATCATCTTTCAATGTAAAACAAAATCTAAACAAATACATTTAACTTACTTTACCCTCTGCATTTTTTCCATCTTCTCTTAGCTGTGAAACTCGTTTCTCTAGCAGTAATCAGAGCATTCTGTCTATAATGCTACCCTTTGCAAAGTACAGTGCTACTGAACAGCAGCCATAATGCAGGCAGGCTCTGGAATATGTCCTGACATAGTGAGAAAAACCCTACTTCCCTATATAGAGCAGATGCCCAGTTTCAGCCAGGAAAGTACACTCTATGTGGGCATTATAAGTACACTCAATATCATGGACAATTTTATATGCATTTAAGTCTGCTACCAAATGTTTTCACTGTAATGTTTGTTTGACGTTACACACTAATTTTATGACTATGGCCGTGATTTAATATTGTTGTAAAAGCTTTACAAATATATTTAATATTTTTGGATAAACTTCCAATGATATAATATTAGGGGGAAAAAAATATTTAAAGTTTGTAACATTTTGAAATTTTAGAAATATTCATGATCAGTTGTATTTGTGACTTTTTTTTTTATATTAACATATTTTGAATAAAAATTATTTCAAGAATGAATCCAAAAATATTAAATATCATATACAAATCTTATTAAATAATATTAAATCGAGGCCTATGTCAAGTGGATTAAAGGACAAGGGATACCACATATTATCTTATACTTCATAATCCGCTGGCTCCTTGCTTCTTATTGGACAAACAAATAAGAGAAACATTGCAATACTTGGAAGTACACAACTGTAAGGGTTTTCTTTTCTAAAAGAACTCTAAGGCATACGGGTTAAAATATATTTGTTTTAATGCATTTAGGGCATATTTTATTGTTTAAATGTGTGTAACGTGTGACCTCGCTGTGTCACTCAGGTGTCCCCACTGTGCCCTGACACTGATGCCTAGAACTCTTGCAAGGCACAGCACTATACAGAATAGGAAGCGTTGGAGGAAACGAGGATCTTGTGACATCTCAAAAACAAACATGAGGCCGGAAAACCATCAGCCTGGGGACATGTTCAAATACCGACTCCTCTGCCTCTTTGTAAGGGTGCCAGTACTTCTAAGCTGGCATCAACAAGCAGCACCTACTGACAGCTTTTGATCACACTACCCACATTCTATACCGTGTCATATTAAACAGTAAGAAGACATCTAAGGAGGGGCACGTAGCCCCTGTAACTAGGAACACATTCCGTAGATTAACCCCTTAAGGACACATGACGTGTGACATGTCATGATTCCCTTTTATTCCAGAAGTTTGGTCCTTAAGGGGTTAAACCAGCATGGAAGCGCTGATTTAAAATACTGACACATAAGCAATGTCTCCCCTTTATACTGAGTGGAACTGTTTACCAATAAATAGTTAAAAGGTCTAACCAATGCCTTTCCCAACCCTCAGGCACACAAACAGCTCCAGTTTTCTGGGCCAAATGAATCAATGTTTCTGGAGGACTGGCTGTGTACACCCCATTTAGTCCAAAGGTTGAAACAGGGCAGAGTCAATGAAACCAACATTCTATTCATTTTCTATCACAGAAATCTACATTCTACACACTATAGCTACCATATATGTTGTTTTTTCATACTGCACCCATTATTTACCTGCTGTTAGACACATTATTAACCCCATTCATCCCTGTTTGTACTATTAGTAGAACCAGGAAAATCAAGTTATTTTACTAGACTAGAGACCCCTCCTTGCTAATGTGTCATCCCTGGAAATGTGGAGCCCCCAGCCCTGAGGGTGCCTGGACTACCTACCATGTACCTACCCTGCTCTACACCTCCCATCATCCATTAAGCCTCTCTATACTTGCATGTCACGTGAGTGGAAATATTAGCCCCCAGCACTCCAAGCAAAGTTTTTCCCCCCCACCTACCCAAACAAATGCAAGTGTCAGCCTCCACCCCCTCACCCTATTTACCTGCTTTTTGGGGATCTTGGGGATGCAGTTCTTAAATTTAGATGCCTTGAAGCGGTTCATGATGCTGACAGTCTTTAACCCTTCCCTAGCTGTCTGTCAGCTCCTGATCTGCTGCTTGTCTCTTCTCTATCACTCTGCTTTACTTGCTGTCTCTCTTCCTTCCTCTCTCTCTCTTCTCTATCACTCTGCTTTACTTGCTGTCTCTCTTCCTTCCTCTCTCCCTCTCTCTGTCTCTCCCCTGAGTCCCCTCCCAACCCCTGAGACAGCATCCAAGCGATGCCAGACATAGGTCATCTACTGCTCCTCCCTGTTCCAGCCCTGCACAATCCAATCTTCTATCATCGACTAGTAATGCCTCATTTGACTAAAATTAGACAATATGAACAATCTCATCACTGTTACAATTAATATTACCCAGAATATGTGTCACAGCTTGCAATAAGCAGGAATACACTGCGAACTGCGTCTCGTTTTTTTTATTCATTACTTCTATGATTGCAAAAATGGTAATGAATTTGAAACACTAGCCATATTAGTCCAGTGATACAATTGTAAAATAATAGAACGTGGAGATAAAGGGAGGATCTCCCTTGAAGTTCCAACATTATGTTTGCCTAGTACAATAACAAAAGATATTACAAGACACTATCATTAACTGTTATTGAAAAATACAACTTTCTAATTGCAAGTAGGTTTATAAAAAAAAAAAAACAGACATAATTTGGCTGTCAGATACACCATGTCTTCCTGAACATGTAAATTATTTGTGCTGATGGTCAGTACAGGAAAAGTGCTGTCTGTACTAATTCATATGTTTCCAGAGGGAAATCGTTTGTATGAATTACTGAAGAGATTCCAAAGGAAGCCCCATAAATGGACAGCCGCCCTACTCGCTGTATTGATAGGATGCCTAGAAATCCCTGGAGAATTCCCGCAATTTAATACCAAAATGTTAAAGAACCAGCACCCTCAACCAATCAGTGTGTTTCAGATTGGGCAAAACTGACATCGATAATGCAGAATTATTAATGTCTCTGGGTGAGTTGAAGAAAATTTTTTATATTTTACATCTCTAAATAGTGCCAGAGGATTGTAGGCAATATAACCACTACAGTGAATTGTTGCGGTTGATAAGTGTCCCTTTAATAACTGATCTACAGCGAGTTGTTGTGGTTATGTTGATAAGTGCCCCTTTAATAACTGATCTACAGCGAGCTGTTGCGGTTATGTTGATAAGTGCCCCTTTAATAACTGATCTACAGCGAGCTGTTGTGGTTATGTTGATAAGTGTCCCTTTAATAACTTATCTACAGCGAGTTGTTGTGGTTATGTTGATAAGTGCCCCTTTAATAACTGATCTACAGCGAGCTGTTGTGGTTATGTTGATAAGTGTCCCTTTAATAAATGATCTACAGCGAGCTGTTGTGGTTATGTTGATAAGTGTCCCTTTAATAACTTATCTACAGCGAGTTGTTGTGGTTATGTTGATAAGTGCCCCTTTAATAACTGATCTACAGCGAGCTGTTGTGGTTATGTTGATAAGTGTCCCTTTAATAAATGATCTACAGCGAGCTGTTGTGGTTATGTTGATAAGTGTCCCTTTAATAACTGATCTACAGCGAGTTGTTGTGGTTATGTTGATAAGTGCCCCTTTAATAACTGATCTACAGCGAGTTGTTGTGGTTATGTTGATAAGTGCCCCTTTAATAACTGATCTACAGCGAGCTGTTGTGGTTATGTTGATAAGTGTCCCTTTAATAACTGATCTACAGCGAGCTGTTGTGGTTATGTTGAAAAGTGTCCCTTTAATAAATGATCTACAGCGAGCTGTTGTGGTTATGTTGATAAGTGTCCCTTTAATAACTTATCTACAGCGAGTTGTTGTGGTTATGTTGATAAGTGCCCCTTTAATAACTGATCTACAGCGAGCTGTTGTGGTTATGTTGATAAGTGTCCCTTTAATAAATGATCTACAGCGAGCTGTTGTGGTTATGTTGATAAGTGTCCCTTTAATAACTGATCTACAGCGAGTTGTTGTGGTTATGTTGATAAGTGCCCCTTTAATAACTGATCTACAGCGAGCTGTTGTGGTTATGTTGATAAGTGTCCCTTTAATAACTGATCTACAGCGAGCTGTTGTGGTTATGTTGATAAGTGTCCCTTTAATAACTGATCTACAGCGAGCTGTTGTGGTTATGTTGATAAGTGTCCCTTTAATAACTGATCTACAGCGAGCTGTTGTGGTTATGTTGATAAGTGTCCCTTTAATAACTGATCTACAGCGAGCTGTTGTGGTTATGTTGATAAGTGCCCCTTTAATAACTGATCTACAGCGAGCTGTTGTGGCTATGTTGATAAGTGTCCCTTTAATAAATGATCTACAGCGAGCTGTTGTGGTTATGTTGATAAGTGTCCCTTTAATAACTGATCTACAGCGAGCTGTTGTGGTTATGTTGATAAGTGCCCCTTTAATAACTGATCTACAGCGAGTTGTTGTGGTTATGTTGATAAGTGCCCCTTTAATAACTGATCTACAGCGAGCTGTTGTGGTTATGTTGATAAGTGTCCCTTTAATAACTGATCTACAGCGAGCTGTTGTGGTTATGTTGAAAAGTGTCCCTTTAATAACTGATCTACAGCGAGCTGTTGTGGTTATGTTGATAAGTGTCCCTTAAATAACTGATCTACAGCGAGCTGTTGTGGTTATGTTGATAAGTGCCCCTTTAATAACTGATCTACAGCGAGTTGTTGTGGTTATGTTGATAAGTGTCCTTTTAATAACTGATCTACAGCGAGTTGTTGTGGTTATGTTGATAAGTGACCCTTTAATAACTGATCACCATAACTACCATCGTCAATTCTTCTTTATTCGCCTTACTGGATTAAAACAGCCAGGGTTACTCTATAACAGGGGTGCCCAAAAGGTAGATCCCCAGATGTTTTCAAACTACAGCTTCCATGGTGCTTTGTCATTTTAAAAAGCATTCTAAAGACATGCAAAGCATCATGGAAGTTGTAGTTCTGCAACATTTGGGGAAATACATTTTGGGCACCCCTGCTCTATAAATTCCAAAAACTGGTAAATAAAACCCAAATGACAAAATCGAGCTTAAAAATATTTGATTTGGAAAAATGATCTGACTCCGTTTTAGTCATAGATTTGCTGTTTTAGCTTGGATTTTACCTTTTGGATTTAATTTGCTCAATTCTGAGTTTAGTTAATTCTGCATTAAGTGAGTAAATAATATTGAACTACACAAGATAAAATATATTTACCCAATCAGATGTAGCTAGGGCTGCCTGTTGACACATTCATCATGTTTTCCAGGATATGCGTACAGGGTTGTTTGCTAAAGTGAGAATTGTTGGGAAGTCAAAATGAATTTCAAATTTAATGTCAAAATTGCAGAACTGGCAAAATTCTCCAAGTCCCAACAATACTCATATTGGTAAATAACCCTGATAATGTATTCATGCTGATGACAAGCACGTAAAGTGTTGCC
The DNA here is from genome assembly GCA_933207985.1 of Pelobates cultripes. Lineage (NCBI taxonomy): Eukaryota > Metazoa > Chordata > Amphibia > Anura > Pelobatidae > Pelobates > Pelobates cultripes. The sequence goes on from OW240918.1 coordinate 140,213,686, forward strand.
CTTCTGTATATAGGAATAATACACAGCCGTACTTATTGTTACATAGTAATATTGGTAAAAAAAAAAAGACTCAAATCATTCAGGTTGACCCCTTATCGATCCTAAAGAAGTATTGTTCGGTAGCTGCGAAACGTGTCCAAGTCACATTTATTTTTTTGTCTGTTTTTGTACGTTATTACTCATTACACATATATTCATTTTGGGTTTTTTTTCTTACATATATATCATTTTTTTAAAAAAATTTTGTTTTACAATAAACCAATTTCTGCTTATTTTCCTGGGATCGTCCGTGAGTGTGGTAAATTCTCTTTTGCATGGATTATTTATGTAATAATTTATTATTTATGTTAACTTACTTTAGAAGTTTTAAAACTTTTAAAATATTTTTTTTTCCCAAAATATGAAAAAATATATATCACATATAAAATTTTTTTAAGAAAAATCAATATTGATATATATTTTGAACTGAAACATATTTTGAGGTGCTTCCCTCATTAAAATGTGTTTAACTTTCTTTGGTATCATAAGTAGCCTGTCTTTATATATTTATTTATATATTTACATATTTTACTGTAGCATTGTTGGTCCCTTAGTGGGGCCACCTTTGCCTGGAAGGGGTGTTTTTTTTAAATACTTTATTAAGAAGCAATGGATTACAGGTTACAGTGAGTAAATGTTTAATTAAGTTATCCATCAGCAAACAGCCTTGAAAGAGTATTATGAAGGCTCCCTGAGCTTACCACCCCCTTCTCATTTCCAATTGCTTATAACTCAGTGTGTCCAAAAAACACATCTGGGACCTTTGTGCCTAAAAGGGGGGCAGCAAGGTTCCCATGACTGTGCCTTTAAGGGACTGTAGCTAGGCAACGTATAAAGTTACTGAAAATAATTTGCCCACCATCAAAATGGCCGCCACCAGCTACCACTTGAGACTGTTGCCTTCTCGGCTGTTTAGAACTCTCTCTAAAAAACAAACAAAAAAAAAACACAACTGCAAAGATAGAATATCTTACAACCCTGGATATAAATAAAGTTTTACACATTGAACTCCATAATGGTCTCCTGTACACCAGCCATTTTGTCGGCTACACTGGCCATAAGAAGCCATGTTTTTTTGGTCTCTGAAAAAATGGCGGTGTTCTATCAAACGTGCGCGCTAAGGTGGAGACATTTTTTTTGTGTGTGGGTGTGCGGGTCACGTGAGGCCTAGGAAGGTTCCCGAGTGAAGCATTGTATTTCCGGTGTCCTAATGACTTTCCTTGCCGGTGTCGGCGCATGCGCAGTCCGTGGGTAAAGCTCGGGCAAGATGGCGGCTCGCTGCTCCTCGCGTTGGTTGTCCCTTGCCGTGTCTGGAGCCAGGGGACAGCTGCTCTCAGGGGCTCAGCGGTGGCCCTCAGGGGCTCAGTCGGCGCTGTGGGTGGCCCTGCGAGGAGCAGGCCGGGCCCCTGCACTGGGTGAGTGGATGGCAGGTCACTGACCCCCTGCACCATGCATGGCATGCAGTGCTTATGGTGTGTGATTGCAGCCAGCGTCATGGCTGAGCTTTATCTGTTACCCTCTTACCAGGGCTGGGCTGGGCAGGGGGGCCGAAAGGTTGGTCCTTAGAAACACTTTGCCAACTTTTAGTGTCTTGCAAAGCATCCCTGGGCAATGTAGTCCTGCAGAGGTTGGAGTGTCCACCATGTGGTCAGCATTGGAGTACACTGAGAGAGAGCCTGATATGCAGGTTACCTACAGCCCAACAACTGCTGGGGGGGGGCAACGTTTACACTGCTCTCAGTATTTGTTGTTGAAAATACAGCAGGTCATGTTATAAATGAACATACAAAATTAACCCCCTACTACTCCTTGGTGGCAGCAATGAATATAGTACACATTAGCCCCAATACATACAGCAGTCTAGACTGTAAGCGCGTTTGAGCAGAGCCCTCTTCAACCTATTGTTCCTGTAAGTTTTTTTTTTTTGTAATTGTCTCATTTATTGTTAAATCGCCCCCTTTGATAATATTGTAAAGCGCTACGGAATATGCTGGCGCTATATAAATACCAGTAATTATTATAATAGAAACCTCATTAGAGATTTTACCTTTGAACAGAAAGCTGCAAGGTGAAGTGTTAGTATAGGACTCGTCTAAGAGGTTTTGCCTTGACATGGCAGGGAAGCGTGCACTTGAATGGCCACTGGAGTGATACTAAAAGAACCTCCAGTTATTTGAATGTGCATAGGGATTTGGCATTGGGCTCATATGTTAAATAAGAGGCTAGACCAGGCTTCCCCAAACTCCGGCCCTCCAGATGTTGCTGAACTACAGCTCCCAATATTCCCAGCTTATCTATTTCATTCATAGAATCATGGGAGTTGTAGTTTAGCAACATCTGGAGGGCCTGAGTTTGGTGAAACCTGGGTTAGACTGTGGGTCTCTAAAAACAAAAAAAAAAAGTTTTTAAAAGCTTCACTTTGAGGGAAAAACAGATGTTGCATTATACAATTTCCAGATATGAAGTTTGGTGAGCATACTGTACATAGGGAGTCTCTGGTATTACAGGTTGTTATTCTCGATTTACTGGGGCGGATAAAAGATTAACCTTTCCTATAGCAATGGTAGCAAGAACACTTTACTACAAAGGGAGAAATTGGTAGATTGAAGGGGGAGAAAAAAAACGTGTGGTTTATCCAATTTTATTTGCTTTAATAAAGAAATGATAATCAATGAAAAAACGAATGCGATGTTTCCCCAAGTTATTGCACATGTTCTAGAATATGCACGTTTTGCTAATTGTTTCCTGAGTTCCATAAACGTTCAGAAGTCAGTGATCTTTTAATTAATATGTGCCGTGATCCGAAATAAATCTTTTAAGAGAGACTGTTTGTCAATAATGTAAAGCACTACGGAATTTGTTGGCGTTATAAAAATGGCAATAATAATAATAATGGAGTGTCCAGAACATTGCAAAGTTTTACAGGGATTGATACAATCATCCTTACTAAAAGTGCATCATATTGTCTTTGTTTACAAAGCAAGTTATTGCTATGGAGGAAATTAAAGGGACACTCCAGGCACCCAGACCACTTCTGCCCATTGGAGTGGTCTGGGTGCCAACTCCCACTACCCTTAACCCTGCAACTGTAATAATTGCAGTTTTCATAAACTGCAATAATTACCTTGCAGGGTTAACTCCTCCTCTAGTGGCTGTCTACTACTAGACAGCCACTAGAGGGCACATCCTCCTTCATAGCACTGGTTTTCTGTGCTAGAGCGTTGCTGGACGTCCTCGTGCTGTGTGAGGACCTCCAGCGTCGCTCAATTCCCCATAGGAATGCATTGAAAAGCATTTTCAATACTTTTCTATGGTGAGCTCTAATGCGCATGTGCGGCATTGCGATGCATGCGCATTAGGTCTCATCAGCTGGCGGGTGGGATCAGTCTCCCCCGCCGCTGCAGCTCCTCCCCTTCATCATGTCAGCCGGCGGGAAAACTGTTTTCACCCCTTCAGCAACTGGGGATGCGGGGTGGGAGGGATAGGGGACCTGCAGTGCCAGGAAAACTGAGTGTTTTCCTGGCACTGGAGAGTCCCTTTAAGTGATTTTCTTTTATTTATTTATTTATTTATTTATTTATTGAAATGTCATCAGTTAGATGATCTATTTCAAGTGCTAAATCATTTCAGCTAACCGATGCCATTATATACATTTAAGACATCTTGTGCTTCTGCTTCCAATTTGTAGGCACCTCCCAATTTCATACCAGTTCAATCTCTTACAACAAAGCTGATTTTTACCAGATTCTGGGAGTCCCTAGGAATGCCAGCCAAAAGGACATAAAGAAGGCTTATTACCAGGTAAAATATCCCATATTTGCTGTTTCTGCACTGCTGCAAATAGACTTGTTTATATAAGTTTGTGTGACACTAGGAATCGGGTTAATAGTTAATGGCACTATGACTGTTAAAGTTATAACGAAACCAGTTCCTTTTCCTTTTACGTTTAACATTCTGAGCTGTGATTTTAGTCTAGTTCTCATGAGTACAATGCTCTTTTTCTGCTGTGGTAGTATGAAGCAGGGTTTCTGAAGCAGTCAGTCAAGCTCTGGTTGGACAAAAAAATAAAACCGAGCAAATTTCACACAGGGTTATTTGGTCTTGAAATTCGAGGCCAAAATTTGTTGAACTGGGAACATTTTCCAAGTCAGCTATGCTTTTAGTTTGGAAAAATTGGTCTAAATCTGCTTTAAATTCCTGACAATTCTCACGTTCGTGACTAACCCAGACAGTCTTAAAATAAAAATGACAAAATAGTAGTGAAATAGTTACGAAGTTAAAAGCAAGCTAACCAAATATGCTTAAAAACACAGAATATTGCAATGTCATCACTAATATATATACTTCTAACCGTCAAATATCATGCAAATCCCATAGTTAAAAGTTAAATTGCTTACTTGGTATCCATGAAACCACAAGACTCCAAAGTACCTTGATTGCATCAGCAATGTCAGTTAAGGTTCCACAAGCAACGTAGTCAAATAGGAGAATAGTACATAGTGAGATACTGTACATTTGTATAGCTTGATATCGTAAGTTTCTATCTGAACGTTTAACATTCTGTGTTGTTGTGTAACTGCCATCATTCTATTGGAGTCTTGTGGCATAATTATGGGAATTATGATTAACGGTTAGAGAGTCTGTGTATATTGGGGGTTAATCCATGTCTTCTCATCATATGACCTATTATGTCATCACTCCCTGAGCTGTGGGCCACACTTCTTTTGTTGTGTCTGTTTACATTATTGATTTTTGTATTCTTATCTACATGTAAAATACATGTATTTAAGTTTTCCAATGCAAACCGCCTCCGGCACAGTGGAACTTTTACGCTTAGCCCCTAATTAGAAAGGGAGTTGAGTAGGACAAGCAAGCTTGGGCTAACGTCAAATCCTTACCTGCTGAAAAACTGATTTCAATGATGTATATCAATTTTATAAGGATGCTCCAAGCGCTATAGAAACCTATCCTTTCTTTCTGCACACACTTATTTACAGCTGCAGCAATTGGTAAACATTGCTGGAGTTATAACCCTGCCCCTTCAGTTTTAAGCTTCTTTGTGCATCGACAGGAGACCTGTTTTTCACCTTACCCTGTGCAAGTCGCTTTCAAGCTCTGATTGTCCATTAATTTGTCCTCCTTAAACTTTGGTGGCTCACGCTAATAATTGGCTTGACATACCCCAAGACCCAGTTGCTTAATGGGCGATATGCAGTATTCCTTTATTAGTGTCTCATACAAATGGGATGATTCTTAGGCATCAATGGGGCTGGTGTATCCTATAAAGTTGTGCTGAATGAATTCTGATGAAAAGAACTGGAGATTGCAGGAATGCATACTTCAGTCTTCAGTGCAGGGAGACTCTCTGTCCATTCATTACTAGAGAAATCAATGTCCTAGCCTCAGCTAGCATACTACATGCAGTAAGTATTTCTCTGATCACGCTTTGTAAGGATTGGATCCCCCAGTGGGTGATAATGGATTGTAGAAGAACAGTTTTACTGCTGTGTTTTGTGATAGATTTATGTATCTAACGAACATCTCTTTTCTTACCGTGCAGCTAGCCAAAAAATACCATCCAGACACCAACAAGGAAGACCCTCAGGCTAAGGAGAAATTCTCACAATTAGCAGAAGCATATGAGGTAAACGAATATCACGCTAATATGTTTATGGAAGGGAATAACTTTTCAGCTGCACAGTTTGTGTTAGAGGATGAGATAAGTTCCTTACTGTGTAACCTCAGATGTTCCTCTAAACATGATTTGTTACAGCACTGATCACTTTCCCTGAATGGGATAATCTCGGCTCCATAAATACTACAGCTTATTCAAGCAGTTGTGTTGCTAGGAGGCTAATGGGCCAGTGCCTCCATTTTTGTGGAACTATTTTAAAGCAGTTTTCCTAAGTCCAGACCCTATACCGCTGATGAAATAATGAGGAAATATTACTTCCTCACTATCTGTCTGTACTATTTGTTCACATTAACAGGGTTTGGCTAATCAATAAATTGACACACTCCCGGTAGTGGTTATGGTACTTTGATGTCATGTGTATATAACCTCATTGGAAGGGGGGGCATATGGTGAATTGTATCTGTCTTAAGATTATTTAAAGGGGGGAAACGTTGTGAATGGGTGGGTGCTTGGGATGAAGGGTTATCCGTCTTGAGGCAGGACTTCTATACTAGCAGTGTAGTTACATATAAATGTTTGGAGCTGGTAGGTTGCATGGGTTTTTATAAAGATTGATTCTGTGGGTAAAGTTCTAAATGTAGAGCGATCAACAGGAAAATTCCATTGGTTCCCACATGGTGTTTGCAAAGTGATTTCTAGGTCCACATTGTACTCGCATAGTGCTCAGTCAGATTTCTTTCAGTTTGTTGTTTTAGTTGATACTTGCACGTTATGGGAAGGACATGTGTTACTTTAATCTGTTCATACACTTTTCTTCAGGTTTTAAGTGACGAAGTTAAACGCAAGCAGTATGACACCTATGGTACTGCTGACTTTGCTGCTGGGGCAGGTGGAGGGGGACAACATTTTTGGAAAGGCGGTCCCAGTGTGGATCCAGAAGAACTCTTTCGTAAGATCTTTGGAGAATTTTCTGGTGGGTCACCTTTTGGAGACTTCAATTCAATATTTGAGCAGCCACAGGAGGTGAGACATTTATTTCAAGATTTTTATTTCACTACTGTAACATAATGAACACTGATTCCTGGTCAGAAAAAAAAATACATTTTATCTTTCCTATTGTAATATGAAATCCCTACTTTCATGATATTTGCTGTTGAGTGACAATGCTAAACTCTGCAGCAATTAAATGCTTAAACAGGGTGCCCTCCACCTAGTTGGAGAATCAGTACTGTCAGTATGGCTCAAACAAGATAAAAGGTTTAGCAGTTACTTGGTTTTGATTTTAAAAAATGATTAATAAAACCGTGAATGATGTCACCTAAAACATTTACTTAAATAAAAATCAAATAGTGCTCTGAAATATGTATACCTTTTTTTTTTTTTTGGCACAATGTTAGAGAGACGCAAGGTGCATTCCGGGGGAAAATACATTCTAAGCACAAAATAGAAATAACCAGGAAATGTTTAAACATAGTGTGTACTTTCTTCTAACCCTTTTTTAAGTTTAATCAAAATGTTATATGTTATATACTCAACTGATTCCTAAATTTACCCACTTCTATTAGTAATTATTAGCTACAAGCATGACAGGGAATTTACAAACTTTTTTCAATTCACAGTACATCATGGATCTAACATTCATTCAAGCAGCAAAGGGAGTGAACAAGGATATCTCTGTAAATATCACAGACACGTGTCAGAGGTGTGATGGTAAAGGCAACGAACCAGGAACTAAATTGCAGCATTGTCACTACTGCAATGGCACTGGCATGGTAAGGAGATCGTGAGCGCATTGCCCGTCTATAGTAGATTGTTTGCAATGCGTCTCAGGCCTCAGAGCAACCGTTCTCATTCCCCGTTATCTTTCTGCAGGAGACTATTAACACAGGCCCATTCGTTATGCGGTCGACATGCCGGCGCTGTGGTGGGAGGGGATCCGTGATGACTAACCCTTGCCTGTCTTGTAGAGGAACCGGTCAAACCAAGCAGAGGAAGTCTGTAACGGTTCCTGTCCCTGCAGGTTGGTGCTCTGATCTAATATCAGATTGTTTAACCAGAAAGGATACATTTAGTTTATATATATATATATATATATATATATATATATATATATATATATATATATTTTTTTTTTGTATAACTTGTTTGTATTAATCAACAAACATAAATATCTTAACAATCTAGAGAAACATGAAATAATTTCAAGTACATACAAGGTGGGAAAATAGTTGCATAAACCGTGTAAATATGACATTAATTTAACCGGCAGATAAGTGTAGGAAATAAGGCAAAGAAAGAAACAAGACCCTGTGTCTTCTAAAAGTTCTAAAGAGGTTTGGGACCACAGGGCAGACAGTGCTGGGTAAGAACATTCGCTAGTTTTGTGGTTGTATTGTCCAGCTGTATGTTGTTCAAGGCCAGGGCACATGCTAGAGTCTGCTGCAGCAGGGAGCTGTCTCACCTGTCCGCTGTGTGCAAAATGTGGCCTTTCCTCCGTTTTGTTTCTTCCTGTTTTAACAGTCTGAGCGTAATCAGAACTCTTGTTATATTCAATGTGACTCGTGCTGGCACTGATTTTGAATAGATACCTTTTGTAAGGGCAATCTTAAAGAAGCAGCTCGGTCTCAAAAATGTTGGACACATGCATACAAATATCTCTGAGGTCAAAGTACATTGTCTCCTAATTAAATTATCTGACATAGTTGTTTTTTTGTTTTTTTTATATGTATTTTTTTTTCTCACAGGTGTGGAAGATGGGCAGACAGTGCGAATGCCAGTGGGAAAGAAAGAAATATTTATAACTTTTCGAGTAAGTAGGAATTTCTTATTTATCTTGTGCCCAAACATTGCTCCAGTGCACCCAGGTAGTAACTGTATAAATTCTTAGCTTCATTTATGCTCTCAGAACGTGCTTATTGCATTATTGAACTCTGTACAGCAGAGGGCAGTAGGGGTTCATTCAAGATTTGCTCAATCTGCTTCACTTAAAGCCAAGTGCAGGTTACAGGGTCTTGCATCACTCACTTTGATCTGTGCATCTCCTCTCTCAATAAACACTGTATAAAATCAAATGTGATCTAGGTATCTATCGGACAAAGTGGTACTGCACCTAGCCACAGCTCACTTTTCTGAGTGTGTGGTTTTTTGGGGAGGTGGGGGGGGGTTTACATTTTATCACTGCTCTGTGGATATTACATTTCCTTACCACCTGCAAAAACCAGACTGGCTTCTACATGTTTGTGGCTCCTAAATTGCTAAACCATCAACTTAATTAGATATTTAAGAGACATGAAATCTAACGCTACGTATATCCTGTTCCTACAGAATGTTGTATTATTAAATATTGTGTCCTTTAATTGTTTTTAAAAGAATCTGTTAAAAGTCGTGTAAATTGAGCATTCGATGTGTATATGTTCGGATGTGTGCGTGAGTATATATTTATAGCTATCTCAAAATGGCCATTCCTAAAATGGCCATTCCTAGCTCTGATGTTTTTGTGAAAGAATTCTATCAGTAAACTCACATCTTGTTGCAGGTTCAGAAAAGCCCCATCTTTAGACGAGACGGGGCAGATATCCACTCAGACCTGTTTGTGTCAATCGCTCAAGCAGTCTTGGGAGGCACGGCCCGTGCGCAAGGACTTTACGACCCAATCAATGTTGCTGTAAGTTTGACTTTTAGCATTTTCTTGTTTTTTTTTTTTTTGCCCTAGTCACAAAAATGGGGTATTATAAATCCTGATCGATAAAATAGGCAGTGCCACACAGAATGGGTGATTAAAATGTTACGATATTAACAGGCAATGTTTTAGCTTTTAACCAGCTCATGCACAAACCTACATAGAATAGCACCAGGGTTTCTGTATCTGGAGATTTGTTTGCCAGTTGTTGACGCCTCTCTTTTTATTTTACCCACCTCGCTACTCCTTCAGATACCAGCTGGAACACAAGCAGATCAGAGGATTCGAATAAGCGGCAAAGGAATTCCAAGAATGAATAGCTATGGTTATGGAGATCACTACATCCACATAAAGATCCGTATCCCAAAGTAAGAGAAATTGCATTCAGAAAAAAATACTCTGTCATCTGCTGTTTAGGAACTATTCCATTGTCTGCTTTGTTTTAGTTTGGTTTGGGGTTTTTTTTTTCTCTCTCGATAAAGACTTATTTTTTTTTTATTTTTTTGATCCTTTTTCTGCTCTATGTTCTCAGGCAGTTAACTGACCGTCAGCGGGTACTAATGGCAAGCTTTGCTGAGGATGAAACAGAAGTGGAGGGCACAGTGAATGGGATCACAAATACATCAACAGGTAAGTTATTGTAACATTCCATCCTAAGTCCAGATACAAAACCAATATAACTTTATTGATGTTTGTGTTTTAGTGTTAAGCTAGCATGGCCTCTCTAATAACTTGATCTAACTCGGTTCTATTTTTTTAACTTTCCCAGTTTAAAATGTTGTAGCAGTTAACCTGTGCCCCTCTGATTTAGTACCAGAACGTAATCATCTCCAGACTTCTAAAGCCCAAGACTTTGACTATACCCATAATTGAAGGGAAGGTTCCCCTGTCTGTGTGCACCCACCTGTCTATTTCTTGCTCACAGCTACCCTATGGACCTCCTTTATTGGGCTTTATACTATAGTTCTTTTTAGCTTCTCCTTTCTTTTCTTTGACATAGCTTTTTGGAGTCTGTGCCTTAACTTCTGTTTATTCTATGTTTTCACCTTAGCCGGTTCCTGCTATATGAAATGGTCACATTAGTTTTAGTTACATGTTTATCAATTAGACGGCTCTAAACACGTTTTTCCTACGCTCTTTGTTTTGTGCACATATTGGGCATATTTTTTTGCATCTGTATTCACGTCAAAGAACTGGATGTTTTAGACTATGCGAGGACGTGTTTCAGTAGTAAAAACCCCTGATGCCTGTTTGCTGTTTTGTGCCCAATAGGCAGAGCCCAGCACAGACCTGCAGCTGGGGAAGAGAGTCCTGAGGCTGAGCAGGCAGGGCAGAACAAGGAGGGATTCCTAAGCAAACTAAAGAGAATGTTTAGCTCCTGAAATCCTGGTGAGGTAGGAACAGACTGTTTTTATCTGTAACCCTCTGAGCAAGCGATCCCTCCTGCTTGCTAGTAAACTGAAAAGCAGGAATTTAAAAATTACAATCCGTAGTAGTTTTAAGGGACAATCTCCTTTGGTTTTAATTTTATAAAGCAGCAAGATATTTAATGTTTGCTTACAAACAAGTTGTAAAAATTAGATGACGTCTTGGTCTGTTGGAGCTCCCAATGCCAATCTAGTGGGTACTCTTTTTACAAGTTGATCTTGGGTGTCTCCTTACTGCCTAGCCTTAGAACATGGATACTCTTCCACAGCTGCAAGTATGTGCCTTTATTGCCATTTAAACCTCTCGTGTGGCCTCTCTGATAAGTCTAAGCCAGGGCTACTCAGCCTATATCTCACAAGTGTTTTGTATCACATTCATCTCTAAAAAGATCCGTGTGTATGCAGAGCAGATTTGGAGAATAGTGTTAAATGTGGAATAATTGTCAGGGACATACGGGTGGTTTCCATAACAGTGGTACCTCGTTTAGAACTTTGACCTCAGAATTACTTTTTAGTTCTGTATTTTTGTGACAGCGCTAGCAGGGATAGTAAAGGCTGTGTTAACACGAAGACTGATAAATTCTTTGAATGTGCTTGTGTTGATGGGTTTATTTAAGTCAGTGGTTCCCAAACCGGCCTCAAGGCACACCAATGGCCCAGGATTTAGTAATGTTTTGTAATTCTTTTCCAGTGGGAATAATAATGACACATCATGTACATGTAGTTTCCCTTGAGGAACTGGTATGGTAACCATTGGTCAATGCCACATTTTATATTTAGGAATGCATCTGTGTCTTTCAGGAAAAAGATCAACCAGCAACTAGTCTAGAAGCAACACTAGAGCAATTCCTTTGGACTATGAAGTTGTACGTATCTAGTGATCCTGTGATCTTCCACACGCCAAGCAGGATCCGCCAGTTCCATGTCCATATATTAACAAAGCAGACACCATGATATTCATAACAGCCAGGTTTTGGGCTCTGAAATTGAAGTAAGGAGGCTATCAGCAAACCGCCCATGTTATTCTATTATTGTCCATTATGATCCATATGTATGTTTGTTTTGTTCCTTTTTTTTTTTTTTATGTGCATATGTCATGCTTGAATGGTTCGATATGTTTAGGGAAACATGTATGGTTCGGCCTATGTTATTCTAGTCCCACTCTTAAAGCTATGTCAGGTAAGCATTAGGCTTTTTTATATATTGTGCTAGGAAACTGGTAGCAAATATGTTTAACATATGTACTTACTTCTACTTGCCTAACCTTGCTTCCTTTTCAACAAATCGGACCACTATTTGTGTGTGCAATTCTGTTACCTTTCAGATTGCTTAGTACATCATATGACGTTGATGGAAACAGATGCAAGAGCAAATACTATGGCAGCCATATTTGATATTAATATCCTCTATCCAATAGGCTCTGTACTAACCCTAGAAATAGTTTTATATATTTGCTAGCACTTTTTCCAGTACATTGTACAGACTAATTTCTTGCAGTGTATCAGCCTATCGTACTTTAAGTGAAAATAACTTTGCATTTTTTAAACGTAGGGTACCATCTAATAGTTTATACCATAAATTATGGTAGAGTACAATAAAATAATTTAAAATTCCTGTTAATTTCAAAACAATTCAAACAGTGGTTACTACAGCTAAGCGAGTGTTTCATGGCTGCTTTTCCTGCAGTGGATTTCAGAGGTTAATGTCTCCTATTGGATTTCCTGTCACAATCCCTTTTTCGGAGGATTACGCTGGTATCCAACATGGTGCTCTGCTGTCAAAAGGCAGTACTGACTGGGCAAGTTTAGGAAAAGGTCAGATGCCACCAAAATGAAGAAATCCTTACTGCTTCAATGTGAATTCTAAAACTCTACCACCTGTTTTGGAGGTGGAGAGTTTTTTTTGTTTTGAAAGGCGATTTTCCATTTTTCTTTCAAACGTTATCTTTTTTAGTATTAGGATTTGAAGCATTACAAGAGGTGTGCAGTACATATGCATGGAAAAAGTAAAATTTGAAGGAATAAAAGGTTTTAAAACATGTTTAAAAAAAAAAAAAAAATTGTAATTGGGATACCCATCATGTAGATCACCTGTTGTTGTAGCACGTCCATTCCCATAATACTTTGCAAGCCTAAAGCTAGTTGTAGTTGAACAGTTAGTGGACCTGTCTTGTCTGGTCATCCCTGATACATACAGGAAGCAAATTCTGCTTATCAAACCTCTTTTAGAAGCAGTATTGGGATATTGATCTTCTCTGCCTTCTGCAGGGATTTTGTGAGACAACGTTGAGAAATGCAGAGATCATCATAGTAAATGAAGTAAACTGAGTTGCAATTAATTTATAATTGTGAATTTCTGTATTCGACTTCACCACAGCTTTCCTAATCTAGCAAATGTTCCAGCCATTTGGACACTGGTGGTATCTTCTGTTGATCTTGATCTCCAATGTTCAGTTACACTAGTTTCACTTTAAATCTTAGCCATTATATAAATCAGAAGGGGGTTTATTAGCAGCACTGGGTCTTCAAGCAACCCGATTAATAGTGAGTTAAGCTGAGTAACACACTGCTTTATGCTGCCTGTATTTTTAGGTGAAACCTTGGGTTTAAATTACTGGATCCTAATTGCCCCACAGCTCAATTGGAAATCTACAGACTGCTTCTAAAAAAAAGGGGGAAAAAAGCCTCTAAAAGCTTTAGTGCTTCTCCTTCCCGCACTACATAGCTGTTCACAAATGAAAAACAAGTATTGACACTTATTGTGTAGAATGCTGTATACATTCTTTGCTCTCTTACTAGCTTCAGCTTTCTTGATTCCCCTGACCTTTGCCATTCAAACATTGAAGGACTCAGCAAATTATTAAATGTCTAAACTTCAATATAATAAATGACTACACTACCATCTTACATACACCACCTTAGAAAGAGTTATAAATAAGCTTTAAAATGTAAAAGGGGGCCTCTTTTGGGTTGGAGATTCATGACGCAGATTTAAGATTAGATTATGTTACATAAGAGAAGCGTTAACTCTTGTAATAGCATTTTCCCTGTAGCACTCAATGGGAGAGTTGGTATTCTGTTACAGAAAGTACCGATTTCTCATATAACCGTATCTATTCATTGCTTGAACCCAGTAGTGCTTAATCCGAGAGCACCCAAATTATGTTAAGTGCCTATTAATCATACTACCCTTCAAACCGATAACCTACAGGAGGACTGTATAATGCACTTTAGAGCAGGATGGCCAATCGGTAGACCCACAACTAGTTTAGAATTGAATCTCCCATGATGTTTTTTAGCCACCTCTGTCTAGAAATCTACTGAAATGTAATAATTCAAAGTTGCCCTTGTTCGCTTTGTCATCTGATGATTTTAGCTCTCTACAATTAATAATAGAATTGGAGTAACTATCAGACATCTTGAGGGTATGTTTTGCTAGATTGCTAAAATATTAATTTGTCACCAGAGTATTTGATTTTAATTGTACAAGGTTTGTCTGCCTCAGTTCTAGAAAGCCTCAATGCTGACCATTTTAGGATTTAGCCAGCATATAATTAACTTTGTGTATCACTAAGCAGTGTGTTGGTTATAACCCTGTAATCTCAGCATGGTTCTAAGGCAGGGCATATGTAATGCTGTTGTAGATCGTGAAAAATAAAATTCTGCTTTATGGACTGTTTCAAAATCCAATTAAAAACATTCACCATTCTCCCTGTCTTTGGTGTGTTCTTAGAGTATTTCTCTGTATATATTGTTTTTTTTTTTTTTTTTACTTGACGTGGAGGGCTGCCATTCACAAATAAAGTAAAACAAACTGGTAATTTGTTCTACCTATACGTTGAGCTACTCCAATCACCAGCAAACACGTAGATTAGAAAACATTTAAAAATACACTTTTCTAATGTTGTCCTGTTTGGTTTATTCAATAATCTGCATTTGCGTGTCTCTAATATCATGTGCGTGTCTCTAACTAACGGAGCTGTATGTTGGCAAATTACTTTTGATTCATTTTGTATTGAAATCCCAAGGGTCTGCGTGTACTGAATGTACAAATGCTTTATAAAACAAGCAACATGGGTGCTTTCTTTCAAACTGGACAACAGTGGTATCTAGAGGTTACAATTCACAAGTATATAGAAAGTTAGATTCAAAACTAGCATACACAAGTCTAATCCCAGTAGCCTCCTGCAGATTTAGTCCCATTGGTCTGACTTCTTGACAGGCTAGCATGTTTGATTCCGTGCTAGCCCAGGTCAAGTCATCAATCTAGTATCCTAGACAGCAACTTTGCCTCGCACTAAAGCCACTGCAGTTGATCAGTTTGGCTCATTAATCCAGGCTCTTGGACATGTTTTGTGAATGTGGCATCAGAGGCAGGCCATCGACCCAGCTTCAGACAGACCTCATCAATCTGCACCCATGAGAAAATCACAAAACATCAAGGTATTCCTGTAAAAGTCTCTTTATTTTACATCAGTTTGGTGTAGCCAGAATATGTGTGGAAATGGTGTTTACTAATCTGGGCAATCTTCAAATGACTTCATTCAGGATTCAAATAAGGGGATGTGAAGATGAAGCATCACTTGATGTTGTTGAACTTTGAGATGGAGAAGCCAGGGACCCTATTGATAGGCATTGTGATGCAGATCCTATTCATAGCACCCTTGTCTGACCACTGGTTTTCGTCCTTTGGTTAATACTCTTCAGTTGGCTCCAAAATCATCCCCTTGACAGCCCATCTGTTTGGCCCTGGACTGCTACAATCAATCAGGCCATTTACCTATTCTTATTATTACTGGTATTTTTATAGCGCCAACATAGTCCATAGCACTTTACAAGATTATCAGAGGGGGAGATTTAACAATAAATGAGACAATTACAAAAACTTACAGAAATAATATATTGAGAAGGGATCCTGCTAAAACGAGCTTACAGTCTATAGGAGGTGTTGCGTAAAACCCAACAGGACAGGAGATAGCACTCAAACAAGGTGGAGTGAAGCCGAGCTGGAGGAGGAAAAAGAGTGCTGCCCTTTAGGAGAGAGCAAGGGACAGGTATGTGAGGTAGAGGTTACTCTGGGAGGCCATGAGCTTTCATAAAGAGATGAAGTTTAAGGCACTTTTTACACGATTGAAGAGTAAGATGATGGTGGTAGGCTGGCTATTCCAAAGGAAAGAAGCAACCCATGAGAAGTACTGCAAGCTGTATGGGTGCTAGCAGCGGACAGGAGAAGGTCATGGGCAGAGCGGAGAGACCGAGAAGGGACATACCTGTGGATCAGTAAAGAGATATAGGAGGGGCTAGAATTGGTCAGTGCTTTATAGGTGTGAATTAGTACCTTGAATTGACTCCTATAAGATACAGGAAGCCAATGTAAGGCCTGTCAGAGGGGTGAGGTGTGAGAGGTCTGACTGACTAGAGAGGAAAATCAGTCTGGGGCAGCATTTATTACAGACTGTAAGCGGAGCAATGCGGCTTTTGGGGAGACCAATTAGAAGAGGGTTACAATAATCCATGCGAGAGTTTACTAGAGCATGGACAAGCTCCTTGGTAGCATCTTGCGTAACAAAGTGGCGGATGCGGGCTATGTTGTTAAGTTGCTATGTTGTTAAGATGAAATCTACAGAATTGTGAGGCTCAAAGGTGAGGCCAGAATCAAGACAGCGCGCTTGCAAGGGTGGACTGATGTAGATATCACTGACTTGAAGGGAGAGCGAAAGAGCAGGATCAGTATTAGGAGGAGGAAAGACATGGAGCTCAGTTTTAGAGAGATTGAGTTTCAGAAAGCGGGAGGACATCCAATCAGAGATGGAAGAAAGACAAGCAGTGACACGTTGCAGGACGGCAGGGGAGAGGTCCGGGGAGGAGAGGTATATCTGGGTGTCATCAACTACAGGTGGTAGTGGAATCCAAATGAGGTAATATGTTTGCCAAGAGAGGCAGTATAAAGAAAAAATAGAAGGGGACCAAGGACAGAGCCTTGGGGAACTCCAGCCAAGTCAGGACGAGGGGAGGAGGTATCATTAGAAAAGGGAGACACTGAATATGACAATATGTCCACAAAAACTATTACTCCTAGACAGTAAATCAATCTAGCCCTATATGCAGCCCCCTGAAGAGGTCTGATAAGACCAAAAAAAAAAAAAGGAACCTCGAGGACGGGAGACTGCTGGATCTTCCCTCGCCTTTAGGAGACAGGCCACAAACCCTTCTCCTCCAATTTAGATACCTACAACTGAAACATTTCTATGAATCACTACTGCACAAAGATCGACTACATTGAGACCTTACGTGGTTTGAAGACCTCTGCGACCGAGGCACCTCACTAGAACACGCAATTTCGGCACTATATCAACATCTACTAATCGGAGGCACGCCTACGGCTACGATGTTTAAACGGCAATGGGAGGAACAACTCTGAAAATCACTCACAATGGGATAAAGCGATGTTGTGGCAGCATAAGAGCTCTATGAGTTCCTATTACCAGGAAATTAATTACAAATTGCTCTCCCTATGGTATAGAACACCAACTTTACTACACCGAATATTCCCATCAATTCCCCAGGTGTGCTGGAGGTGCCAGGAAAGACGCGGCACGGTGCTACACATCTGGTGGGAGTGCAGAGATATCACCCCATATTGGGAAATGATTAGGGACACAGTGAAGCTTATCCTGGGAGACATACTGGAGTGGAATACGGAATTGGCATTGTTACACATCTCGACACAACCCATATCGTTGTACAAGAAATCAGTATTACGACACCTGCTTAATGCCGCCAAGGATAACATACCAACCCACTGAAAAAAGAGTGAAGTACCTACTAGAAAAGAGTGGATTCGCAGAGTAGAAGATATTCAGGGAGCAGAAGAAGCACATGCTACCTTGACAGGACAAGGAACCAGGCATGCTGTAAAATGTAGATGAGATTGGTGTTAATGTAGAATCTTCTTAATTTCTTCTTATCTTCAGTTGATTGATATATATATATACGTCTTTTGTATATATATTCTTGGGCCAAATGCTCGCCACAATAATATATGTCTATATTATTGAAAAGTAGTAATACGCAATCTGACTTACGGTTTCTTCAGGTTTATTCTTTGTTACGGATACATAATAAAACATAATAAATGATGTTACAGGATAGTGGACATTCAACAGCAGATGGTAATTGCTGGACTTCTTATGGGAGAGTTACATCGTTGTACAGAGCCAAGACTCAAACCAAGACAGAGTGACCTCGTGTCCCTCTGTTACTATAAAGAAGTGCTAATACTAACGTCAGCATATAACTCTAGCCATATAAGGAAAAGACCCCGAATCCACATTCCAGAGCTCTCGGACAAAGAAAGCCTTGTGACTTATTGATACCATCTGTTACTTATGTCAATCCACACATCCATATATATATTCAATAGAAACATAGAATATGCAATATTCTACACGTGCGGATCTGTGGATGCCATGGTTCTTATACATCTCCCGTTACCGTCGTGATGGAGCCGTACCGACTGACGCGAGCCTTACGGGAGGAATCACACCCCGCATATCCTGATTGCCCATTACCCCCTGCACCTAACCCTTTCCTTACTCCCTCCCCCTACCAGGCCTGGGGGAACCGGGATCGAGGCCAGACGGGCCGATTATGAGACAGACAAATAGCATAATAAACTTGGAGAGTAATAAGGATAAACAAAACAAGAAATAGAAGATGGAAAATGACAAAAGACAATGATACCTGATCAGTGGCACAGTGATCCAGGACACTCTGTGGCTTGGATACCTGGCAATTAGACGGGAATAAAGCAAAACAAAACAAACATATAGCAATTAGATAGACACACACCCCATCACACCCGCGCACAACAGAGACTCCCATTTTCAACAGAACATCAACACCTAACAGCTAAGGACACGGATTCAGGCACCACAGAGGAGGTGCAGAGAAAGCTAAGCAACACTCGGCCTCTGCCATAGGTAAACGTCATGGAGGGAAACTAGACCCCGAGCAATTAATATAAGCTACATAATATCTTTAAGTTTCCACTTAAGATTGAAACCTGGAGTTTCACAAAAACTAAGGTGATAAATTCAATGTTATAGCAGAAGTGATCATATATGTACCCTAAGGTAGGGAGAGGTTAACTATATCTACTCCCCAGAAAGTCGACTCGGACCTGTGAGTCCCATTATAACATGAGCCTTGTTTATGTTATGCAAATGTTATATAAATGATTAGACCTTCGAGTCTTACTGTTTAACTTACGATGAACCTACAAATAAATAAAAACTAATTTTCAAAAAAAAAAAAACACCAAAAAAGAGGAATTGGGGGCACACCTGGAACATGCTTTTCCAAGTAGCAGTACTGCCGTAAAATATATACAAAATACAAATTAGGTGAATGTGTAAACACAAGAAAAATACAATTTTAATACACAACTTAAAATCACCAATCTTAAACAAATATGGGGATTCAGTTAACTATGGCCATATTGTGTTAAGCCCACCACTATGCCACAGTAATCACTAAGATGGGTGATTTTAAGAAGCTGCGTAAAATGTAAAACTGTATTTTTCTTGTGTCACTGTTCTGATTGGTCCGGCCCCAGGTGTCGTCCAGCCAGATTGAGGATTCAAACCAACCTAATAACTAAAAACAGGAGACAGGAAGTGGACCACACATGTGATGTCAGGAAGACATATCTTCTGTCTATCTGAATTATTTAGCCCCTACCCCACCATGCCAAAAAACACTGCTAGGTGACTTATTTATAACCTGCCTTTTCAACACTTGTAATTACCACTAGATGTCACTGTTGTCTTTTTTTAAATTTTTTAATTTTTTTGTGTTCTGTTTATAATCAGCCACTAGAGAGCGCTCTTGGAAATAATCACATTGGCATACATCCCGACTGGCCAAGACCCAGCAAAAAAGTCCTGATTTTGGTCTCCTGTCTTGACATCCCAACACTGATAGAGCTCATAGATACAGGAAAAAAAATCGCCTGCATGCATTAACACTTATACAACATTCTGGGAAAATGCAGATGTCTGAACTTGTTGCCACTGAGGAGTTTATTGAAGACATTGAGCTGTAGTATATTTAAAACAGTTATGCAAAATCTGTCAGTAAGAAATTACAGCCATACACCTAGTAATGGAGGGACTCAGCCCTTCATCCTTCCGAGGTCGATAAAATGAGTACCATCAATTGGGTAATAATAACATCTTTTACTATTCAGCTGCCGATTTGGTTAATTCCAAGAGCGTGCACTGAAAAGTGCTATGAGACCCAATGGGAGAAAAATCGCTGTATTTAGCTCTGTCCTGGAACTGAATGCCTCTAAGTGTGAATATTTAGCATTTCTTTGGTGTATTTTATTAAAAACCATTCCACATGAATGGAGTTATGATGCCCAGAATCCATCGGTGCCTTATTACTGTTTTAGTTTAAAAACATTTTTGAACGATTTAACATTTAAGTGCAGGAAATATTCTTTTGGCCAGCATTGATAGGCTCGGAGTATCTGGCCGCTCAAAGATAGTAGTGCTTCAGAAAAGTGCGTACGTTGGGGCATCACAAGAAGGACGGTTTATTGAAGCCCGCAAAGTATCTGGAGCATAGAATACATTACGACGTTTCGGCTATAAAAGCCTTCAATAAAGATAAAATAATTTTGGACATCACCTTGTGAAGGCTGTTTTTCATACTTTGCATAGTTAGGGTCTTTATACAGTGTGTGTGTACTATGTCTGTTTGTGTTATTGTGTGTATATATATATATAGCAATGTGTAAATCTGTCAAATATAAAAGACGTTTCTCTCGCCACTCTCCCAGAGCTTGTCAGAGAAAAATACCGGCCTTTGCAGTACCGGCACCAGACAACCTCAAATACTGGCCGTGCCGGTAAAACACCAGCCAGGTTGCAACCCTAGAAATAAGGAATAAAACTGTGTGTTCCGAACACTATAGTGTCCTAGTCACCGGCTAGGCGACCAAGCCTCCGCTGCCAGGGTTGAATAGTTGAGTTTACTCACCTTTCCTCTCTTGCTGCACTGGTCTGCCTGTTTGACTGAGATCATCGAGAGTGATAATCTCAGCCATTGGAAAGCATTGGGAGACTATTCCTATTGTACAGCGCAACGGAATTTGCTGGCGCTATAAAATTAATATTATAATAATAATAATGCACACGCACAGCAAATCGCAGAGCTCCACCAATCAGACAGGCGGTCTCTCTGAGACCCTCTTATAGAAATAGCGGAGCTTTATTACACCATGTCATGGAAGCCACTAGAGGAAGGTTAACCCTGCAATAAAAACATCGCTGTTCCTGCCGAGGACATGGCGCCCAGATATCATTATCTCAATAACGTGGCTGTGCACAGAAACACTTTCAAATACACCAAGGAAAGGTAAAAGTGTATTTAGTGTATTTTATTATTTGCCGTTTCGTTCGGGTGTGATTAAGTGACACAATGAGCAAAATAACTGACTCCAAATAATAAAATACGCTAAAATACTCCTTTACCCCCACATTCTAAGTAAAATAAATACTATATGAGTTAGTTATATTGCTAAAATCGCACCTAAACGGAAAGGCAAATAATAAAATACACTAAAATACACTTTTACCCAGAGAAATATGTATTAGAGTAATTTAGAAGGCATATTATTATTATTATGTTATTATTTATATAAGGCTTAGCCCACATACATATGTAACACAAATTACGTGTATATTTATTTTACTTTTGTGTGTTGGGGGCGTCATATGTATAAATATACCTATGCATATGTAATGGAGTGTTGCTGTAATACTTTATAATTTATTGAGAGGTATAATAATGAGTTATAATAATAATAATTTATTGAGAAGTATAATATAATAATGATAATTTATTGAGAGGTATAATAATGAGTTATAATAATAATAATTTATTGAGAAGTATAATATAATAATGATAATTTATTGAGAGGTATAATAATGTTATAATAATAATAATTTATTGAGAGATATAATAATGAGTTATAATCATTTATTGAGAGGTATAATATAATAATAATTTATTTGGAGGTATAATAATAAAAATGTATTGAGAGGTATAATGATAATTTATTGAGAGGTATAATATAATAATAATTTATTGAGAGGTATAATAATGAGTTATAATAATTTATTGAGATGTATAATAATTTATTGAGAGGTATAATATAATAATAATTTATTTGGAGGTATAATAATAAAAATTTATTGAGAGGTATAATGATAATTTATTGAGAGGTATAATAATGATAATTTATTGAGAGGTATAATAATGTTATAATAATAATAATTTATTGAGAGGTATAATAATGAGTTATAATAATTTATTGAGAGGTATAAAAATTTATTGAGAGGTATAATATAATAATTTATTTGGAGGTATAATAATAAAAATTTATTGAGAGGTAAAATGATAATTTATTGAGAGGTATAATATAATAATAATTTATTGAGAGGTATAATAATGAGTTATAATAATTTATTGAGAGGTATAATAATCATTTATTGAGAGGTATAATAATAATAATTTATTGAGAGGTATAATATAATAATGATAATAATGTATTTGTTGGTATAATATAATAATAATAATAATAATTTCGGTGTAGTTCCCCTCCCCGGCCGCCAGGGGTCGCTCTTCCTATGTTTAGTGTTACTGAGCGAACCCCCTGCCAGGACTCAGTACTTGTCTGTCTGTAACCCGGCTCAGAGGGAGAAAAAAAAGTTCCCCCAAGATGGCGGCTGTGACATTACTGAGGAGCTGGGCTGCTCCCGCCCGGCTGCTGGCAGGTGCGTGACTGACTTCCCGCCCTGAGCCTCCCCAACCGCCACACTCCGCGCGCTCACACTTCCCCCGCGACACTGGCGCGAGGCACAGGGACGCCCTACCCCCACCTCCTACCCAGTCCGCCACAACTCTATGGTGCTCCCGCGCGCCCCTGCCCTGTCAATGTCATGTCCTCCCCCACCAACATGGCTCCAACATGGGGGGGACCTGGCTGGCTGGCTCCAACATGGGGGGGGACCTGGCTGGCTGGCTCCAACATGGGGGGAAGGGGGGGACCTGGCTGGCTGGCTCCAACATGGGGGGATAGAGAGAGAGGGACTAATAAAGTTACATTACATTGTACAGTCACTGCTTTCTCTCTATAATACAGTATAATACTTGGAGTAATGTATAAAAGTACAAAGTATTTTACATTTAAACCAGTACCTGTCCAGACTGAAAGCATCATATCTACAGAGAGTTAAAATGCATGTTATATATTAAAATATCACCAAAATAGAGCCTGTCACCGTGTGGAGTACGATTAATACAATTATAATTTGTAATATATTTTATATAAATATATATGTTATAAAAAGGTTTTTTAGGTACATGTTAAGCCAGAAGTTAAGTATGTGTTTCGGAGTGGGGGGGGGGGAGAAGGGGGCTGCCCAGCAGTATGTAGAGCACGTGTGGTGCAATTAGGAAAAAGATTAATTAAAAAGTTATTCCAATCCTTGTGGTCATGGTGTTGGGGGTACCCTGGCCCGGTAATGAGGCAACACTATGTTTACTGTGGGTCCATTGACGTGGTGCCTGCTTTTGCAGAGCCGCAGAAATCGCCGCCATCGCCATTCATTGGTAGGTGGCTTTCAGCCAATGACTATCTGTGCAAAAAAAGTTCTACAGAATAGACATTAGGCAGCCCCGAACTCTGATGACACCCTAATTATGCATAATCATAGTGATACGCCAGACATACAGACTCCGGGCACCATAATCACTTCAGGATCACTGAAGTGACCATAGTGCTTAGAGTAACCCTTTAATCAGCTGCTTGCACTACTGCAGCATATGGTTGCTACATACTACATGGATGAGCTTTTCATGTACTGCCCATTGGTCTTTAGAAGCAGTGCAAGAGCTGGAGAGCATAGCAGGCCAAGCACACCAGGACACATGTTAATTAAAGGGACACTGTCGGCACTATAACCATTTTCATCATACTACAGCCACTTCAATGAGATTAGTTAGCGCGCCTACAATGTCCTTTTTAAGGTTTCCAGATTGGCTGTGTTTATCCCGCACATGCACTTTATTACTATTGCCATTTATATAGCACCAATAGATTCCGTAGCACTTTACAATATTACAAGAGGAGGGATTTAACTATAACTAGGACAATTACAAGAAAACTTATAGGAACGAAAGGTTGAAGAGGACCCTGCTCAAACAAGCTTACAGTTTATAAATGCACTTATTTATATAGTTGTTTTTCTATTGAAACATGCTGTCCAATGGAGTTTCCAGTGGTGGTATATCCAAAGTTAATTTATTACAGTAGTATGAGGGAATGTATGTATATAAAATCAGTCTTTGGCACAGCACTTGACAACTTGCTTATCCTGGTGCAGTCTCTCATGGTGTTACATTGGCAGAAAGGGGAATACTCAGGGAACTTCACTGATAAAGATAACATGCTTTTGTTGCAGCATAAAAGACTGTGAACACTTCACTCTGACTGGGACATTTTTATTTTTATATATATATAGAGAGAGAGCGAGAGAGAGAATATTTTTTTCCCCTCTTTGTTGTATATGATGTTTAAAAATAAATTAATTTTTTATCATTTTATTGCAGTAAAATTTCTAATTTTATTTTCATATTTGTAATTTACCCAGGTACACTTCATGCCCGCACCACAAGTATAGGGGCATGGCAGCATTGTTGTAGCCGACGAAACTTTAGTAACAGCAAAATTCTTGTGGAGTTGGATGAAGCAACAGGTGAGACTATATGGGGGGTGGGAGGGATGACTTAAATGGACACTAAAAGCATCCAGTAGGTCTGGATGCCTCTCCCCTCTCACCCCCCCCAATTTTAACTTTGCAAGTGAAAACATTGCTGTTCTGCAGGCGCACTAGTCTCCCAATGCTTTTCCATGGAAAAAGCATTTGATTGGCAGAGATCATCAAGCTTGATGATCTCAGCCATTGAGGCCGGACGGCTGCGCGGAGGCAAGGTAAATTAAACTTTTTTGGTGGGGGGGGGGGACTGGGCAAAGTAGGGCACCATAGTGTTAGGATTACTCATCTTCCTAAATTTATAGTGTTCCTTTAACTATAGCAAAAATTGTAATAGAAAAAAATAATAAAATTTTAGCAACATGTTTACTTTGTCCGTTCACGAAAACCTCCCATTTTGTATTTACACTGTGGATTAGGTAGCATTCATTCTGAAAAGAAATATCCAGAATATCCAGTATGACTGCAGTCGACTGGTCTAAGACATTCTAATTATTTAAGGCCCAGCTTGAGAGGATAGCTATTAGTGATTTAATGACCGTGCCGTACAGAGTTCGTACCAGCGAAGGTTAATAGCTGACATTGCTTAACAACCAGATAGTTCAGCTGGTTTCATAATCTCTCTCAGAATATAATAAGGCTTTTATGTTGCAGAATCTGAATTTACACAGTATTTGTTGACCGAACAAACAACCAAGAGTGAGAGAGATTATTTCTAACAAGGAAATTCCTCACGTGGAAAGCTATGATCAGTGCTTTTTTTTTTTCTGACGATAATTACTAGCACTAATTAGAAGATCCTTGTTTATAGTAATCACGTTTTATTGAACAAGTTTAACACTTTTTTATTTTCAGTTGTATTGGATAGTGTTAGAAGTATGTCCCAAATTCCCTCAAAAAAGTACTGGCTATATCCATTAACAGTATCTTAGATCAAGGGTGAAAATTGTATAGTGTTCATTAGATAGATACATAGAAATATATGCACACAAAATGTACTGAAAAATGTTTATGCAATTGTACACATGTCTCCTTTAAAAAAATTAATGGCCGACCGAGCCAGACGCATGTGGTCAGTGCTCCTCAGGGAAATCTGAGTTTTAAGCCATATACTGGACATTACTACTATAACTCTGGCACTAATCCTGCTAAATTGGCTGAGGAATGCTCCGTGGAACTTTTGTGCCGACATTTGCCTGTGTTTGGTAGATATAGCCCGTGCTAGGCTTCTCAGCGGCCTTCGACCATACTCGAGGCGGGGAAGGCAGATGATCCTCTGCCTTGTCTGGAAGACAGCTTGCTTAAGAGCCCTGTTCGACTTGTTTATACACACAAATTGTGCGCTATATCAATGCCATGTATCGTTTTGTCTTTTTCTCTGTCATTATCTATGAAGTACTTATTGACGCTGTCATTGCTTGCTTGTAACCTCTTGCACAACAAAAAATAAAGAATTCTAAAAAATATTTAGAATTTTAGTAAAACTTTTGTGAGATTTATGATTATTGGTAAACTGAAAACTAAATAGTGACTTGAAGACTTAGCAACTTATTTCATTCTGTTACACAAGTTTTGCAGTTTGGTTTTCAATTCGCAACAACGCAGAATGTTTATTTCCCATACTACGCTAGTGAGAACGTTTTCTCATGGATAACTCTTATCAGGTGCATTCTTTAAAAAAGACCCTTTTCTGCTCCAGTGATGCAGGCAGTTCCACCACCCCCACCCCCACACACACTCTCCCCCAAAAAATCTGTTTTCTAATGGGGACAATTAGCCATATATACTAAACTGTGAATTTACCAGAAAGTGTAAAATTGCAGGACAAACTAGAAGAAATCACTAACTCTGCTGCGATTTTCGATTCAATTCATCACATTTCACATGTTTAGTAAATAAACCCCTAATTATTTTACTAACAAAGCTATATCCCAGTAGAGACTCATTGGATGCTATAACGTATTACCCACAGTGAAGTACTTGTTCATCTTATTATTTGTGTGTACACATATATATATTTGTCCTCTTCTTTCTTTTTTCCTCTCTAGTTCACACGGACACTAAATCTAAAGATCCGTGTTTAAACATTTAGCAACTGGCTTTACGTCCTAGGCCCATAGTCCCGTATGCTTTCCATTGACAGCATGTAATGTATGACTACATGCCGCACTGCAGCAGGCCTATATCAGGTTTCTGACTAAGGTGATGTGCCCTGGTGATCAAAGGCAGCATCCTACGCTCCCCTGATCTGCTCTCATGCTGATAAGGCCTGTGTACGCTGTAATATTGTTTTGTATTATTTTTTTCTCTCTCTCTTTTCTCAGGGGTGGCAGTTGTAAAAATGAAAAACCCTCCAGTCAACAGCATGAGTTTGGAGTTTCTAACAGAATTTTCCATAACCTTAGAAAAACTGGAGATGGACCGCGGCTGTCGAGGAGTTATCCTGACCTCTGTATGTGTAAAAACTGGTACTTTGCCCTGTGCGCTAACAATTTGTAATTTATAATAAAACAAAAGGAGTAAAAAATTAATAAAAAATATTCTGTGGACATTCAGTATGCTTAGTGATATTGTAACTCTTTTCTTTCTTTTGTAAAAATTTATTATTATTAAACAAATGGAATATAGACACATTTTCAGTATCACTGAACTGTCGTACAGTATCTGTGCTCGAGTACAAAATAGAAATGAAAAACTAAGTGTGGTTTTTT
>OW240918.1:140241122-140305624 GCA_933207985.1 Pelobates cultripes
TTGCCATAGTAAAGAAATGCTATGCTCCCAGGCTGTGAATGAGGACTGGGTTCACAGTCTTCCACTCAATCTGCTTGAGACACCCCGTGCAAGTGTCACAATAACGACTTTGACGTATTTCAGCCATAAACATAAAAAACCGAAGAAAGAAAAACATGCAGCGCCAGGCTGCAAAATGAGAACCTATTAATAATACATCCTCTTTCTTTTTGTTACAGGAGCAGCGCTAAAAAGGTTAACAGGCTACGGAAATAAAGAGGATGATTTGGGGAGAATTTACATGGAAGCAGCAGTTACAAGCAGGAGAAACAGTAAAAAGGAATAAGTGGCATCCCTTTCGTTGGAACCCATTCAGAGTCCATATAGGGTATTTTTGTGTATGTTTGCATGTAAATAAAAATTCAGGGCATAGACAGCCAAGAATATTGACCCTGTGATAAACCCTACAGATCCATGCTGGGATTAGATCAGGACCCTGTACGAAGGAGGGCAATATTCAGCACCAGTCCTCTAAGAAAGTGGGTCAATGTTCTGTTCCCATGGGTGGAGATGTTGAGACTGACGGAAGGGGCAGGGAGACAAACTGGGATGCCCACAGGTCATGTTCTTGTGTAACGAAGCTCACACCCTGTAACAAGAGAGAAATACCACTGAATTAAAGTAGGTAAAGGAAGTGTCCGCTTGTATATGAGTGAGGTCTCATGCTGAAACAAGTTGTGACCACAAATGTACAACCTGACAAAGCTTAGTATACACAAGGATTTAAAAAAAAAAAACGTGATATCTGGAATCTGTAGAACAAACTTAGACACATTAATTTGCTACAGCCAAGGTCAGTCTGTCCAGAGGGACGGAAATCGACTCTTTAGTGAATAAATAACAAGGAATTTTATTGAATGTATTGGTCAAGGCTTAAAAATGACAGTACACATGGGGTACCAAGGATGCTGATTTGGGCCTATTAACTGTTACAGTAGGCAGAAGGAAATATGGACAAAATCATGTGATCAAGAAGGAGTTAGAAAGAGTAAGAGTTAGAATATAAACAGATCAAAGCAGAACCGGATCTAACTTGATTACTGTAGATATAAGTTTAGTTTAGTTACCTGTGGTCACATTGTACGACTGTACTCAATCCCACTCTTGGGGGACCAGGGAAGGAAGTTGCGTAGTAGCGAGTGTGCCTGACGGTAGATCCTTTGTGGCAGGGAACAAGGACTTAGACTGGCCAGAGCGGAACCCAAGTGCTGCAAATAATCCGTGCTGGGAGGTTAAAGAAAAAGACACGTGCATTCAGCCTGTATGGAAGGAATGAATAACAAACAGGGGGAGAGTAGAAGAAAATCGACTAAAGAACAGAAGTTGGAAGAATAAAACTTCAAGATTAAGTAGTCGTATTATCAAGACAGTGTGCAAGAGATGCAGGTTGCCCTACGCATTCCACTGTCCAACATTCAATTCTTACTAAATCTGGTCTAGGAATAAAACACTGTGTGGTAATGAAAGGTGGAATGGAAGATAGACTGGGGTTCCTTAACAGCAAATAGCAGAGTAGGGTAGACAGAAAACCATTCCTTGAGTAAGACAGAAAGGGGTGCAGCAGACAAAGTTCCATAAAGGATATATGACTGTCCACGGCGGGTGTCCTCCGTTGAGGTACAAGACATAAGTGTATGCATCTTGCAGTACACCTCGGATGGAGTAATAGCAGGGCAGGTAGTGGTGCTGGTGGAAGTGACGATTCTCGTAGAAGCGGATGGCGCTGCTGTTGGTGGTCAGGACGTGTAAGTACAAGGCTTTGCAGTGATCCTGGGCTGTACTAGTAATGTGGCTCTTCAAACTCTCCAATAGCAGAGAACCTGAGCAAAGAATCAAAGGTCAAAAAGAGGAGTTTATCCATTATATACCAAACTGCAGTGAAAAGATAACTAAATTACCAAAACAGGGGGTGTGGGGGGGAGACTGCAGACTTGATAGAAATCCTCTAACTCAGTTATAGTTACAGATTGGCTATTTCAGCCTCAATTTGCTAATTCTGTTGTTAATTCATTACAATTCACTATTTAGTGAATAAATCCTTTGTGTTCTTCCATGTCATAGCTCTCCATACATATAAAGGATTTCACCTGCTGGGGAATTTATATTGTTTAAATGGACTCAGGCATGTCGTTCTCTCTAGTACACTTTAGTCCAAGGATGGGCACCCTAAATTAAAAGAAAATAATTAATCAAAACATACTTTGCTTTGACACAAACCAGCCTGTGTTATATTTGAAGTGATCTCAGCCAGCATGATTTATTCAAAACGACCAATAGACCTAGATTTACGAGGCTGTGTCTCATGCCCAGATTTTTCTAGGCTTTGTGTTTGGCATCACTCCCATCATTATCAGATATCCAAAAAATGTACTCATTGGCCTACTGTGTATAAAAAACAATAAATTGTTTTGTTTTATGCGCTTAATCAGTAAACTGACAGCTGTGTTGCATTAAAAAAAAAATTAAGAAAATCTTCAATGTGACAATCTTGACGATTTTTCCAAAACTCAGGTATTCTG
The DNA here is from genome assembly GCA_933207985.1 of Pelobates cultripes. NCBI lineage: Eukaryota > Metazoa > Chordata > Amphibia > Anura > Pelobatidae > Pelobates > Pelobates cultripes. The sequence goes on from OW240918.1 coordinate 140,243,681, forward strand.
CTCCAAGTTTTGACAATTCGTTTTAAGCTCACAGTTGCATGAAATAACCCATTAACTAGTATCTAGGCCTCTAACTGTAAAACAGAGTATTAAAGTTTCATAACTAAAATCTTCGAAAGTGACTGTTCTCACTTTAAGTATGTATTTACAAAAATAGAAAAAGGCCAAAACCGAAAGCCATTAGGACGTAACAGGCCAATGGGTGGGTATTACCCTCAGGAGAGATGAAGGTAAGGGTTTCTTACGGGCAGAGCTGTGGGAGCGACTCATGCAGGACGCTAAAAACAAAGGAGATGCAATGGTCCTAATAGGACCCTTTTCCTTGACATTCTATTGAATGAGCAATTGTGACACGGACATTTGCTTTCAGAGTCAATGCACAAGGGATAGCCGGGACCAAGGGAACATGGGGAGTGTCTCGTGTGCCCATTTCTTTTTGCCACTGGACCTTTGCTGGATCTGTCACAGAGGCTCCCTAGTCTTGGTTGAGAACAGTTCCCATGGGCCGACTGGTTAGTGCACGGGGCTACCGCTCCTGCCGACGCCCTATCCTTGTTTTTACATTTAGTTATTTTTTTTGTATTTTCCTTTGTATACACGCAGGGATTTTCGTTCCACTTGGGATGTTGAGTAACAGACCCCATCACTCTCCTCACCTGCAGAACTTGCCCAACTCCAATGACTCCTAAGCAACTCTTCAAACCGGCCACACAACGTACTATCGATCAACGCTAAGGGCCTGCATATACCAGATATACGCTCTCATGCCCTTAGACAATTTAAGAACCAAGTGGCACATGTTTATATACAGAGAGACACGCTGCAGGGAAGGCAGTGCCCCTACGTTGGCCATCCACCAATGCACAGATGGTTACACAAGCAAAAATCCTAAGAACAAATCCAAAAGGAATGGCCATTCTTATTCATAAGTCCTTCCAATTCACACCGGTGCTATGGTAGACAGAGAGGGACGGTATGTCTTCGTAAAAGGCAAGACATTAGTCAAAACCTACACCCTCACAAACGTATACCTACCAAACTGCAGACGGCATAGGTTTCTGAAATCAACTCTATGAGCTCTCTCGTGCTATAGTGGTATGGTGGTATGCCTGATCATGAGGGCACTGCTCCCCTTGCTGGACTCTTCATCGGGAACCCTTTAAGTCCATATACTGCTGTTATTACGCATGGATTTACACGAACACCGACTGGTAGATTGCTGTAAAGCACTACACACCATAGATAGCAAATACACATTTTAATCCACTCCAAACAACACTTACTCCAAACTTGATTTTTTTTTTCTCCCCCACTATCACCTGACTGACATGAAACAGGTCCAAATAGACACAGTCACTTGGTCCAACCACGCTCCAGTCCTCGTGATGCTGACATCTCCATAACAAGGGACCCCCACTGGAGGCTCAATGAATCTCTTCTCACAGACACATTAATAACTCAGGAAACCCAAACTAGATTTACCCAATACTTCACAGAAAACGTCACAGAGGGCATCACACCACTGCCTCTGTGGGAAGCCCACAAGTGCATACTAAGCGGGTACTTTATTTCTACAAGCACTGCTCTAAAGAAGACATGAACTGCCCAGATCTCCCGATTGCTCCAAGACATGCACAACCTTGAGACAGCATATAAAACAAACTCAAGACCCCTCAGACTTAAAAACAATCACCAGTTCATGGAGAGAACTTTTGAAACTACTTAACACCTCATACCACAGGTCCTGGCTACATACCAAGACTTTATGAAAATGCAAAAAATGTGAGGCATTATTAGCCAGCATGTTAATGAAAAAGAGAACAGGATCGTACATATCGCAAATTGATATGATCGTCCTTGCTCTACTGTTGCATTATTTTCAGGACAAGAATCTAATAAATAGAATCTATTTACCAAAACCTTCAAAAACATCAAGTAAGCTGAGCACATATTGCTACTTTTAAAACGGAACCAGCTCCTTCTAAATGAAATAGATGAGACATACACAGTCTTAGTAAAGAGATTATCTTATCACATTGGCTGATGATATCAGTTTACACACTGTTCCATTTCCTCACCAATTCCCTGCTTGCGGAACTCCTTAACCACTCCAAGACTGAGGATATAAGCTACTTGTGTGTCACCGGAGAAGCTAGAAGCCAAAATGTCACCGTCCTGCAAAACAGAGACAAATCAAGTTGACCCTTTTTGAATTTTTCTTTGAGTGATGAACATAGCTTTACACCTTCCTGTGGCCTGATTACACACACAGCATGGTGAGCCTTCACCGACTGCAAAGCAATCTATTCATGTTTCCCACCTCTTTGTGCACTTTGGTCCTGCTCTTTATTTCGGCCACAATCATGCCCATGATTTGTCCATGGTACGTGGCAGCCAAAGAGAAGAATTTCTTGTTGGATGTGATGTCTCTGTACCAGGAATCCGGGTACCTGCGGAGGGAGAATAGATGACAATGTTTGGCACTCCGGCTTTCATGGGCTGGCTGGGCATCTTTAGTAACATAGACCACAACAGCTGCAGTGATAAAAGCAAGCAAAACCTGGTGTAGACATGGACACCCAGCGGCACTAACTATGATTCAATGGCACATGGCGACCCATCTAAACCATGCGTTAGAATCTCACAAACGAGAAAAAGAAAACCCAATAAAATACACACAAAAAAACTAAATCAAACGTACTCGATGGGGAACCAGTCGGCACATAGCTCTTTCACGGTGTTTATGTCATCATGGCACAGGAAACGTAGAACAGTGTCAGCAAGGGCAGCGGGCGCGTCCTCCTTGCTCATTCACACCTGGCGGGAATAAGAAACACCATCTAAATACTTTAACTCAGGAAGTCAGGAGAAGGTATTCCAATACCGGCAAGCCTGCTCGCCGATAGCGGACGGCAGTCATTGGAGAAACAAGACAAACAGAGCATCTAGGTTACAGAAGGCGTAAACGATACACCTCTCCACGCAGTCACATTCTGTAAAGAGCGTTAGACCAGGGGCATAGGGCTAATCATCTGCCAGAGACTTACTTGTTCTGGGGGTATGCTTTCCCCCTGCTGTTCACTGTGTATCAAAGAGCAAACTCTGCAGGTTTTGCTTTCAAATGAATAATTTTTGTACCTCTATTGCTTTCGTCTTGTTTTTATTTATTTTTTTTATTCACCATAGTGTTAAAGTTCTAAATAAGATAATGTAATGACTATTTTCTTATGGGTAATGTGATCTTTGGCAATGGGCCAAGTACCTATAAACAGCCAGACACAGGCAGTCGTATAAACCTAGACATAGACAGGCACAGTGACTATAAGCACTCTGAAAGGGCAGGCAATAGCACCTGTACACAGGTATAGATACACCACACAGAGGCAGCCACATCTTCTCAGATATAGCCAGCCATGGGTACCCAGACACAGCCAACCATAGCAGTTACATGTACATGCATAGAGGTTAACACAGGGAAGGAGTTTATTCATGCGTGAGATAGGCATAAGGCTATCCTAGATATAAGATAAGGCCAGGGACTAATGAAAGTATTTAGAAAATTGGGCAGACTAGATGGGCCGAATGGTTCTTATCTGCCGTCACATTCTATGTTTCTATTACACAGCCAATCCTAGCAGTTACATGTACCCAGACAACCAAAATTTTATTAAAGGACACGGAGGCTCTTATTAGGCTTTATCTCTTTCTTTATTCCTCAGCAGCAAAGAAAGGATATTGATATTTTTAATATAGCAATAACAAAAAGATAAAACAAATACCCTTAAGGGTTAACCATATAACATTCCATATCCATTAACCAATAGGATCAGTCCTTGTACTATATCCCTTCATGTGAGGTAAACTACTTCCTCTTTCTTTGCTGCTGCCTCAGCTAAGTACCACATATTTTCAGCTCCTCAAATATTGTGTTGTTCAGTTTTCTCCTGATTCATATTATTATTGTTTTCTACTGTTCATTTTAAATATCAGTTTTTCTTTGTCTAATATTCAATTTGTATGTGTATTTGACTACTGTTTGTTTTACTCTGTTTCCCAGTGCAGGGTGCTTGCCTCCTCCCTGAGGCAAGCCCCATCCTGCACTGCCGTTTTCGGGTTGTTTATAACCCGTCCCTCATTCCACTTCCCCGGGTGGGGGTCACTCAGGCATCCTCTCCCCACCCCCCCTCACCCCCCCCGGCCCGGAACGAGCAGTTTCGCCGCCGGGCGGGCGGCTGTTTCTTTGGCGGCCGTTTCTGCCGCTCGCGCATGCGCGGTCCGCACTCGCGCATCGCGGCGGCCATCTTAACTGAGGGCAATTTTGCCGCTCTTTTCGCCCGCGGTCCGCGCCACTCTGACAGGGAGGGGCGCGAGCTGATTGGGTGAGGGAAGTGTTGGGCAGCTTACCAGTGTCCCCCAGGAGTCATTCCTGAGGGAACACTCGGTAAGCTGCCATATTATATGTGCCAAAAATACTTTGTGCCTCTTTATAACTGTGCCTGCCTTAAATTTAACTCAAGTGCTCAGCCACTTGCCCTATACTGCTGGTTTTATTAACCTCTGCAGTGTTGAAAGTGTGCATTTTGTCCAATAGTGACGGTTTATTTCAGTGCCTCCCTCTACTGTTACTGTGCACATTCCTGATCACTATGCAGTCCCCTGCTGATAAAAAGACAGTTACCCCCCCTCCCACCTCTACTAAACCCAGCAAGCGTGATAAGACAGCCATGTCTACAGACGCTGCTGTCATTGGGGGAGTTGGGGACGCATCCCAGGAGCACGTGAACTCAGAGGAGTTCCAGGCGCTCCTGGATGCCACGATGAGTAGGTCTGTTACACAGGCCATTTTTACCGCCATGGGGGCGATGTCGGACACCCTGTCCCACTCTATTTCCTCTGCTATTAGGGCATCCGGTCACAACCCGGGCTCGGCACCCCCTATATCCACTGATAGCAAGCCTATGGTCCCTAGCGGCCGCAAGGCTACGTGCAAATCGCACCATCTGTCAGGTGCTACCTCCAGAACCAGTAAGACGGACAGGTTGCGCCCTGTTGAAATTGATGACGTGGTGCTCCCACGTAAAAGAGCCCCCCGCCGGGCAAAAACGGTGCGGACTTGGAAGAGGGCAAAAGCCCTATCTGATCCGTCCGACTCCGACTCGGACTCAGAGGAGGTATCAGATGGGTCCGATGACATCGACCCAATTAATTCAGACAATTCGTCCCCCGAACGCAGCGACACCGCGCCTCCAGCTTTAGACGCGGAGCGCGAGACGGATGAGTCCGCTGTATTAGACCCCCAAGGGGAACCCCTTTTTGATCCCGACACCTTGCATAATCCGCGTTCAGCGGAGTGGTACCCCACAACTCATGTGGCCGTTTATATTGCGACTAGGGTCAGAAAACCCCTCGACAAGGCCACAAGAAGCAAACTGAGGGCGGAATGCCCAAGGCCCACTGTCCCAGACATGGCTTGCGTGACCCCTGAAGTGGATCCCAAGGTCGCCCAATTCCTGGGTAAGTCAGGTTGGAGGGCCAAGAAGGGTTTGGACTACTCCTTAAAACACTGCCAGGACAAGATCCTGGACATACTCGGGCCTATAGCTAAAATCTTCGATATGGTCGAAGCGGCCCTTACTGGGGGGACCCCAATTGACTTGATGGCCATCAGAGGCTGGATTCAGAGGGGCATATGCCTAATAGGAAATGCCAACACCGCTTTGGCCACAGAAAGGCGTAAAGCCATATTGATGAAAATCGAGCCAAAACTAGTGCATTTGGCAATCTCTGAGCCTGGAACACAGGCAAAAGGTCTCTTATTCGGAGACAATTTTGTTAAGACCCTGGGTAATTACGTAAACACATTTACGGCACTAGATAAGGCACAACATAATATGAAGCGAGTGTTCTCGCAAAAGGTTTTCGGGGGGGCCGGCAGACAGCGGGGCCGTCTGTCCGGCCGCCCCTCCCGGACTCAGTTCCGGGGCTATCGAGGCTCCGCCACACCACGGTTCCACCCACCCGAACCGAGGGCACAATCACCATTCTTCCCGACCAGGGGCAGATCATGGCATCCACGCGGAACCAGGGGATCCTCCTATGGCCGTCGGCCTTATGGTGAGTCACTCCACATTACGCACCTTTCCCTTTGTACCTGTGGGGGGCAGATTGTTTCATTTCCAGGATGCGTGGCACAACCTAACCTCAGATACATGGGTCCTAGAGACCATCCTCGGCTATCACATCGAATTTACACAACAGCCGATTCAACTCTCATTGCCACATCGGATTGTTTTTTCCCCACTAGACAAACAACTAGTGTTAAAAGAGATTCGCACACTGGAGAAAAAATGTGCGATATACAGGGTTCCCATTACCGCCCCCGGGTTCCTAAGCAACATCTTCCTAGTACCCAAGAAAGGTGGAGGCACGAGGCCAGTAATAAACTTGCGGCCTCTCAACGCCTTTGTCACATACCATCACTTCAAGATGGAAGGAATACACTGCCTCCGAGACCTACTAAGACTGGGAGACTGGATGGTAAAGTTGGACCTCCAGGATGCATACCTCACAATACCGATTGCCGAGGACTGTCAGCAATTACTGCAATTCCAATGGGAACAGACGATGTGGCGTTTCCGCTGCCTCCCTTTCGGCCTGTCTTCAGCCCCGTGGTGCTTCACCAAGCTGCTGAAACCGGTAGTTGCCCTCCTTCGCAGCAGAGGTGTACGTCTGATCATATACCTCGACGACATGCTGATCATGGCTCAAGACACACAGCTACTGAATCAACACCTATTCTGGACAGTGACCCTTTTGCAAAACCTAGGTTTCCTAATCAATTGGGACAAATCGATCCTACAACCTTCACACTCGATAGAGTTTTTAGGCTTCGATATAGACGCAGTACACGGAACGCTCAGTCTTCCTACCGCGAAAGTAAAACTTATCAAGAAGGAAATCCGGAGGACGTTGACTCGACCAGTCTTAACCCTCCGACAGCTAGCCAGGATAATTGGCCTGCTCTCGGCCTCTATACAAGCGATCTTCCCAGGCCCTCTCCACTACAGATCCCTACAACAACTCAAGGCAACTCACCTACGCTTGGGTCACTCCTATTCAGATTCTGTACCTCTAGACTGCGCGGCAAAAGAGGAACTGGCATGGTGGCTTCAACACATGGAAGCATGGAACGGCAAGGCAATCTTCGGCGCCACTCCGGATCTAGTCATAGAATCCGACGCGAGCAGATTGGGGGGCCCGCTGTGGTCCTACCTCTACAGGTGGAAAATGGTCTTCCGAAGAAAAAGAACTCCACATCAATGGTTTGGAACTCCTGGCTGGGTCATTCGCCCTACGGAGCCTCCTCGGACACACGACCAATTGTTCCATACTCCTGCGCATGGACAATGTCTCAGCCGTCCGCTACATCAACCACTTGGGTGGCACAAGGTCCTCAACCCTCACGAACTTGGCGAAAGAATTCTGGCATTTCTGCCTGAGTCGCAACATATCCGTACAGGCGGAATACCTCCCAGGCCTCTCCAACACCGTAGCGGATTGGCACTCCAGGCATTTACGAGACAACAGTGCATGGCGATTGAATCGCACAGTATTCCAGAAGCTCCACCAACTCTGGGGACCGATGCACATCGACCTTTTTGCCTCCCGACTGAATGCTCAACTCCCCTCATTCTTCAGCTGGAGACCGGACCCAGACGCCACGGCAGTGGATGCCTTCCTACAAAATTGGCCGAACACCAGGCTATACGCCTTCCCCCCTTTCTCACTCATAGCGCGAACTCTCCTACACTTACAGCGCTCCCGAGCTTCGTTGGTTTTGATAACACCGTTCTGGACAGCACAGCCATGGTTCCCTTCGCTCATGGAAATGTCAATCGACCTCCCCAGATTGATTCCAGGGAGCACGGAATTATTATCAGACCCCGATGGGAACTCTCATCCACTTCTGGTGCAAGGTCATCTCAGACTCCTCACATGGCTCCTCTCCGGGGACCCTGGACCATGCCGAATGTTTCACAAGCAACTTTGGACTTATTGGCAGGAGCTTGGGCCCCAGGGACAAGACGTTCCTATGCCCATGCCTGGAACACATGGTGTAGTTGGTGCGTGGAACGGCACGTGGATCCCATACGTGCTCCTATAAACCAGGTTTTGGGTTTCCTTACTACCCTTTATGATCAAGGCTTGGCTTATCGCACCATAAATGTCTACAGGTCAGCGATTTCAGCTGGGCACACTGGTTGGGAAGGTTTCCCGGCTGGGAAGCACTTATGGATCTGTCGTCTCCTACGGGGCATAAAATTTGCACGTCCGCCACAACCTCGTTACACGGCCCTATGGGATGTGAATATGGTCCTTCGTTTGTTGCAAGATTGGCCCCAAACTCGAACCTAACACTCAAACAAGTGTCTGCAAAATTGGCGATGCTTCTATGCTTAATTTCCTGCAAACGGGTATCAGACGTGAGGGCCTTGGATATCGATGCACGATCATTCACACCGGATGGTGTCCTGTTTAATATCACCAGACGTACAAAGTCAAACACCACTTCAGTCTTCTATCCCTCCTTTCCTCACAACGCTAACCTCTGCCCGGTAGCATGCCTGCAGGAATATGAATTACGGACCCAGCCATTCCGGAACCCAAACACACATAATTTATTCTTGGCAGTGAGGAAACCTCATCAACCAGTATCCACGGGAACTCTGACACGTTGGGTGAAATGGATAATGTCAAATGCTAACATCGACACGGCCGCTTACGGAGCACACTCTACCAGAGGCGCTATGGCCTCTAAAGCATTCTCCATTGGATGTAAACTGGAAGACCTCCTCCGCACAGCTGACTGGTCCCGAGAATCGACGTTCAAGGAATACTACTTTAGACCAACAGAACATATCTCATCTAGGGTCATATCACAGCTTTAAACTAGCCTAATAAGAGCCTCCGTGTCCTTTAATAAAATTACCAGATTTTACTAATTACATGACGTAAAGTCATGATTTTATAAAGGACACGGAGGCGAGTATTAGCCCGCCCACTGAAAGGTAAGCCGTACATGCATTTTTTCCCACCCACTCGCTCATAAACAAGTTATGGCATTTTGGATGTTTAGAATCTAAGTTATAAGGTAGTAACTGCAATTTAGACTGATTTATGCTAGAATGTCGCAAGCAATGTTTTTCAGATATAAACGTTTGTCTAAGGACCGGTACAACATATATGCATGACAACGATATTCGAATATATTTTACCATATATCTCTCTGTCTCCTACAGCTTAACCCTGTGATGACATAACCGGGATCGTCCACTATCTCGACATTCTTTGGAACATTCGCCGGAACCCCTACGAAAGATTACCCAAGTTTGAGAAAATTTTTTCCCTTGTTGATGTGTTCAGCTTCGGCATCAGCCAGAAAGAGGAAGTAGTTTACCTCACATGAAGGGATATAGTACAAGGACTGATCCTATTGGTTAATGGATATGGAATGTTATATGGTTAACCCTTAAGGGTATTTGTTTTATCTTTTTGTTATTGCTATATTAAAAATATCAATATCCTTTCTTTGCTGCTGAGGAATAAAGAAAGAGATAAAGCCTAATACTCGCCTCCGTGTCCTTTATAAAATCATGACTTTACGTCATGTAATTAGTAAAATCTGGTAATTTTACCCTGGTGTTGCCAACTAAACGGAATGCCATCCTGCACATAGTATATAAAACCGTCTATTAGCACCATTTATTAGGATTGACAAACTGTCGTTTACTATATGACATCTAGTGGCACACAGAAAAGGTAGCCCGGTGGTATGGAGGATTCATATGCTGCAAGAAGAAAATCAGAGGATCCTACTGATTCCCACTACAAGCCTTCCACGAATAAGTAGCTAATTTATTTTCAGCAATATATGAAGACTACATATTAATGGGCAGCTATTTTCACGTGCCAATTGAAGCACAAGTTATAGGATTTGTTTTTAATTGACCAATCAACAACTCCCTATACTCTGTGAGGATACATAAAGCAGATTTTTAAACACCTCACCTTGTATCCGGAGCAGACAGGCCTCCGGATCACTTCACCCAGCTGAGGCCCGAATTACATCAATGTCTAAAGTAGCTCCATGCACTGTAAGAGGGGGAAAAACAGAGGCTATATCATCCTAGTGTCTCTGAATAGAGGCCTCTGTTAAATATTTTTGGATAGGCTGTTAAAACTATATTTTGCAAAACAAAATTATATATGTACAGTATAATATAGAAAAAAATATTAAAATATTTTTTAAAAACCTTAAACCATTTTAAAAGTTTATCATAGCATTTATTTGATATGTGCATTAAATGACATGCAGAACACCCACCCCAAATGTACTTATTTAAATTATATTCTAGAATCCCAGTTTAAGAATGTTGTAAAATCTGCATATCACTGTCATACTGTAGATCACAGTATTTAGAGCAACTATTCCCCAGGCAAAAGCACAACTTTTCAGGATTTTTTTTTTTTTTTTTGCTTTAGCCTAAATAATTTGTTCAATGTTAAGAATAGCAAATGTATATTCCCCTTGCACAGGTGATCCAGCTAATTTCAAGCACTAATAAAATCACTATTTAGTAAATAAGCCAAGTAGGAACTTAAGTGATTCAAGAGTACTCACAATTAAATGTCCACTCAATGAAGGACAAACCCATACATTAAAATATATAAACAGGGACATCAAAACTCTCCAAAGAGGATAGCATGTGGCCTACGCATTTCGTTCCTTGAAAGCGTGTTTTGATATTGAACAAAACGCGCAGTCTATATGCTATCCTATTCGGTACTCAGCTGTGGCATTACTGCAGTGGGTTTTGCCGTGACATTTAGGCATACTGCTGTTTTCTAATAATCCCAAGAGGTGATTAATGCTTAGATGAGCCTTTTCATATATTTACATGTCTGTTGCGAAATGATTAGCAGTAGCTTTTGCAAGCTCCAATTTGTATAGATTTTGCAAAAATACATTTAAATCTTGAAGCATTCGGCATCTTAATCCTGCCTCCCCTATCCTACCTTCTGCATTCTCACTTCTTGTGGTTTCCAGTACCTATGTAAAGCTCCCTTCTAACCTGCAATGTCCACTAATACAGTGTATTTTATATCTAGATAGCCAGCAAAAGATTCCTGCAGTGGTAGTTCAGCTGTCCACTAACTGAGCTACAAGTCCTAAAAACACCTGCTCTGTACAGAACCAAGGATGTGCACATAGAGCTTTGAAGTCAGGCCTTCCCCTACCCAGTGTGAAGATAACCAAGTAGTTTGACAGGGAGTTGTATCCCATGTGTAGGTTAAAGATTATCTCAGTTCTAAAATCTGCATATAGATTTTAACAGACAGTACCAGATCTTCCCTTTAACCCTTCCAATCCTGCGCTACATTACTAGCGTTGTTTTTTTTGTTTTTTTAAAGCATATTCTGCTTCTATTAGTTATCTAATCAGTGCAATAAAAAGAAAGGGTCAATTTCATCCAAGAGTGCCCTTTAAAAAAAAAAAAAAAAAAAACACTATGCACCTTAATTACAAAAGTCCACTACAGTTGTTATGGTATCAAATGTGCTTTGTTACTAGGTGCCTCTGCAGCATCCAGTTTTCTCAGAGCTGGGGATGCCCAATGTCAGTTTTGTTCATTATATGAACTTATTTGACTCATCCATTGGAGATGAGCACTCAGATAACACTCTCAGACAACAAATGAATGTCTACATGGGAATATGGCTTGTCCTGCTCAAGAAGACAGGGAGTAGTGTCAGTGCCCAGCAGGACCCAGGTAATTTCAAATTGTGCTAAATGAATGGTATGACAGGTTATGCTGGGAAAGCACTAAGGAATTCCTAGCACTACTTTAATTCAGTATAAAAGTTTACTTTTTTATTTTTTTTTGGTGACAGATGTTTTGTTTAAGGTCATGATACCTCAGGGAGCCTTTTTCACCTTTTTGTGAATAATCTCATATGTTGTTTTTTTAGCCTGGAGAAAATATGTCTACATATTGGCTTTAAAATAACTTGTTATAAATCACTGAATCATGAACATAAATAGCGATTAATAAGTCAAGCTGCTACAAAGTACCAATTATTCACCAGCCTCCAAGCTGTTCATCACAATTAATGTCCCAGTTTCCATCTACAATGCGAGGAGACAAACTACTGGAATGGATTCTATAATGGAGATTATATCAACCGAATGACACGCAACATAAGCTATTCTCAAACCAATTCAACCATACAACCCACATTTTCCCAAATGCTCTTTAAATCTGGCATATCCTATTAATATTAGAAATATCATATCTACTCATTGTGACCCAGATATTTGAGGTAGGGGTCATATATGTTGGTAATAGAGATAACAGTTCTCATGTGTGGTATCATGTAACTATGTAACTACATCCAGGGCAGGGGGAAGTGTCCGACTGACCCCCTAGGCAGGGGGAAGTGTCCGACTGACCATTAGGCAGGGGAAGTGTCCGACTGACCCCATTAGGCAGGGGGGTGTCCGACTGACCCCATTAGGCAGGGGGGTGTCCGACTGACCCATTAGGCAGGCTCTTGACCGACCACAGGCAGGGGAGTTTGACCGCACCATTAGGCAGGGGGGAGGGTCTGGCTGACCATTAGGCAGGGGAGGGTCTGGCTGACCATTAGGGCAGGGGAGGGTCTGGCTGACCACAGGCAGGGGAGGGTCTGGCTGACCATTAGGCAGGGGGGTGGCCCCGGGCTGACCATTAGGGCAAGGGGAGGGCCCCGCCGACCATTAGGGCAGGGGAGGGTCCATTGACCATTAGGCAGGGGTGTTTCAGCTGACCATTAGGCAGGGGAAGTGTCTGACTGACCATTAGGCAGGAGTGGCCCAAGGACCATTAGGGCAGGTGGTGTCTCATTGACCACCAGGGCAGGGGTGGTGGCCCCGCTGATCATTAGCAGGCCCCGCTGACCACAGGGCAGGGGTGTCCGCTGACCATTAGGCAGGGGTGTCCCCGACCATTAGGCAGGTGTCTCGCTGACCATTAGGCAGGGGGTGTCTCATTGACCATTAGGCAGGGGGGTGTCTCTCACTGACCATTAGGCAGGGGTGTCTCACGACCATTAGCAGGGGTGTCCTCTGGCTGACCATTAGGCAGTGGGGGGTGGCCCCGCTGACCATTAGGGCGGGGTGTCTCAGCTGACTACGCCAGGCAGGGTAACCGCTGACCATTAGCAGGAAGTGTCCGCTGACCACAGGGCAGGGAAGTGTCCACTCACCATTAGGCAAGGGGAGAGTCCATTGACCATTGTGGGCAGGGGGATGCCTGGCTGACCATTAGGGCAGGGGAGCCGCCCACACCCATTAGGCAGGAGCGTCTGGCTGACCATTAGGCAGGGGGAAGTGTCTCGCTGACCATTAGGCAGGGGGGAAGTGTCTGACTGACCATTAGGCAAGGGGAGTGTCTGGCTGACCATTAGGCAGGGGGAGGGTCTGGCTGACCATTAGGCAGGGGGAGCGTCTGGCTGACCATTAGGCAGGGGGAGCGTCTGGCTGACCATTAGGCAGGGGGAGCGTCTGGCTGACCATTAGGCAGTGGGAGCGTCTGGCTGACCATTAGGCAGGGGGAGCGTCTGGCTGACCATTAGGCAGGGGGAGCGTCTGGCTGACCATTAGGCAGGGGGAGTGTCTGGCTGACCATTAGGCAGGGGGTGTCTGGCTGACCATTAGGCAGGGGAGGGTCTGGCTAACCATTAGGCAGGGGAAGTGTCTGACTGACCATTAGGGCAGGGGAGGTCTGGCTGACCATTAGGCAGGGGGGGTCTGACTGACCACAGGCAGGGGAGCCGCCTGGCTGACCAGGCAGGGGGAGTGTCTGGCTGACCATTAGGGCAGGGGGGTGTCTGGCTGACCATTAGGCAGGGGAGGGTCTGGCTAACCATTAGGCAGGGGAAGTGTCTGACTGACCACAGGGCAGGGGAGGTCTGGCTGACCATTGGGGAGGGTCTGACTGACCATTAGGCAGGGGAGGGTCTGGCTGACCATTAGGGCAGGGGAGGGTCTGACTGACCATTAGGCAGGGGGAAGTGTCTGACTGACCATTAGGCAGGGGGAAGTGTCTGACTGACCATTAGGCAGGGGGGGGTGTCTGACTGACCATTAGGCAGGGGGAGGGTCTGACTGACCATTAGGCAGGGGGAAGTGTCTGACTGACCATTAGGCAGGGGGGGTGTCTGGCTGACCCCTAGGTCAGTGATGGCTAAGCTGTGGCACTCCAGCTGCTATGGACTACACTTCCCATGATGCTCCCACAGGCCCTGGCTGGCTAGGAGTCCTGGGCTGGGTAGCCATGCCAGCTGGGGCTCCATAGATGAACCATAGCGCCCTGTCCAGGGTGGAGGTTACCCCTGTCATACTAAGGCTGCCAATCAGCCCCCCAGGGCCAGCCCCCACCGCCCCCCCCGGGTTAAATAGTTACCCCAGTTATCCACCGCTCGGCACAGAAAGCTGAGGCCCCGGTGTCACGCTGTCTCCCGTTACTTCCGCCCCAGTGCTCGTTGTTTTGCTGTCACCGCTACAGGAGCTCGAGTGGGTCAATCCCCAGCCGCGGCGGCGCGCTCTCGCTGCGCATTCTCCAAGGCGCGGGCACTGGCAAGTCTCCATAGCAACCATAGAATGCCGGCCTGCCTGGCGCGCGTGCGCAGATGGAATGGAATGCTAGTCTTCCTTTACCATGATGGCTGCACTCCCTGGCTGTGACTGTGACTATCACACACTGTGTGTTTTATGGGTGCCTTTACAATATGTGCTATACATTTAAAGTGATGGAAAACAAAAAAAAATACTTTTGTGATTCCTGTTTATTATTTTCTGTGATTCTGCAGGTTTTGCAGCTTCTGCATTGGGCATAGTTGCCAACTGTCCCGAATTTGCTGGGAAAGTCCTATGTTCTGGGATCTTGTCCTAGAAAAAAATACTCTTTTAGTGATGTAAAAAACTTCGGTTTGCATCATTAAAACAAATATGTGTAGGAAGGTATTCAAGCCTAGAGCACTTTCATTTAATATAAACATTTTAAATAGTGCCCCGGAGATTATTCCTTTTATAGATAGAAAATAGTCTGGCCTAATCTTCAAAACTAGTGCTTTGAGGATTGTTAGATACAACAGGCTTTTTTCAATCACATTGATATGTCCATGAGCATGAGAAGTATTATCAGTTTAAAAAAAATATTGTAAATACAATATTGTAGTCACTTGCCAGAAATTAACCAGTGAACTTCAATTTTTCTGACCAAATTGAAAGAAAGAAAAAATAAACCAGCACAGTGGTTTAACAAATATGGCTGCTGGCTCTGCTGCGTAATGTCTTAAAGAAGAGATGTCTTTTGGTCCACAAATCAATTTCCCCATATTTTGCAGCAATTAATGCAGTCAACTATTGATAAAATATTGGACTATTCCACCGTAGCCAACCATCACAAAAAGTGTTGCTTTCAGCTGGTACAATACGTTGTAAGGTTTCCTGAAATGTGTGGTTTATGTCCATCATGTCCTGCAAATCCATTTACTTTTTCTATTTATATTTTCACTTGTTCATTTCCATAAAGTTTGGCAGGGATATCAGAAGAAAGAAAGATACATTTTTTTTAAAACTCCTATTATTTTTTTATTAAATCCACGGACTCAGATCCTAACTCCAGTGATATTCTATTCAAACAGGAAATGGCTCATGTGTTGAAGGAATTCTTGGTTAACCCATAGGATTCCATAAGAGAGCTATATGTTTGCCATAACACTAGCTGCACTTACTACCGTTTCCTGGGGTAACAGTAAATATAAAGATATATTTTTCTTAGTAGGCATCAACCCACTTCCTGCTACAGCATAGAGCTTTTGCAATTTCTGCAACAATAAGGTATTTGGTATCATGCAAATATTTAACTACCGTATATATAAATATTTTGTTTTGAAGGCTATTTAAAGAAATTAAAAAAGGTGTACTATTTACTGGTGTAATTGTAACGTTATAATAAATTAATTTAAAAAAAATAAATAAAAACATTATAAAAATCCTGCAGATATACAAGGATGATTATTGCATGCTATTCGGGTGCATTTTTGCATTTTGTGCTTGGGGTGTCCATCTAAGGAACATCTCTTAAATGTAGCCCCACACTTAGGCAAATACAACATTCTGTTTTATGATAATATGAAATCACTACAACACTTTCTGTTTTTAAACATCTTGATCATTGGTGAATTGGTAGAGCAGGATAATGGCTGGCAATCCAAAAACCAAACAATAAAACAGATTTTTAGGTTTACCAATACTGTAAAGTACTGGATATGTTAGTTCCAAAAATACATAAGTCAAAAATATTAAAACATTTATATAAAACATACATGTACAAAACATTATGTTACATCATCGTTAAAATAGCAATATGACTAAAAGTGTGGCTCATAGCTGGGCAATTTACGTGGGCTTTTTATATTATAAAAGGTGGTATGGAGTTGGTGTATCCATTTATTTACTTTATAGTCTGCACGACAGCAAAGATAGAAAATGTGCAATTCTTTTTCAATTTCTCCATAATTAAATTTTTTGTGAATACACCTAATAATGTTGATTTGTTGTAAAATGTTCACTTTAACACCGTAACAGCAGAGGCGATTGTCTAAGTTCTAAATCAAAACAAAGCTAGATTTTGTGCTACATGTGAAGCTTGGAGTGTCCCTATAATAATATAAAATCACCCGGTATAACTAACTGTAACCTAACCTATTCAGTGCACCTAACTTGTGCTGCCCTTACAAAGCCAGTGTATGGCTATTGAGTATGACTGACACAAGAAGAGGTTTTAAAACAGCATTGTTTAAACCAGAATTTAGACTCACTTTAGAAACAAAGAACAGTTTATTTTTATTTTTTTTATTGTAAACCTACCCGATAATATTGGGTGGAGAATGGGATTCCTGTAGATACTATTTTAAACAGGAAAATGCCCTGTAAAAAATAAAGTTTTGATTCTACGAACGGTACATGCCAAAACACCGATCCTCTGAGTGAGAAGGATATTAAGGAGTAACCAAACTTCCAATTTGACATACAGTGCATATTATTATAAATAATGCACTACCATTATGTTTGGAAAATGTGCAGGGCAGTAAGCTTGTCTTTCACCACGAAGGATAGTTTTCACCTTAAAAAGCAGCACTGGAACGATGTACGCATGACATTCTCTAAAGATGGGTTGAACAAAATGTATCTTTCAATCTGCCGGTGGAATAGAATTCCTATTAGGTTCAAGCTAAAGGAACATTTGTCCAAAAGCAGTTGGAGAGATACATTTTGCTGACCACAGCTCTAAAGCAATTTTGTCCCAGTGCTGTGAGGGATCTGTAGGTCAGTGCGAAGGGATTGTGCAGCTGCTTTCCAATCTCAACAACGCAAATGTGAATGTCTGTCCCTGAAACCCGGGACAGCTCAGTGCATGGGTCGAAATGGGAAATTCATCCCGGGTAAGAAAGTCTGTACAGGGTGTCCTGGTATGGCTGAGTGTGCTGGCAATGCTGCATGAGCTGGCAAGGCAGCATGTGTTGGCAAAGACGCATGAGCTGGTATGGTGGGGTATCCAAGGGGTGGTGTGTGGATGTGAGGATAATAGCCAGGGGTCAGAGTGGGGTGAGCGGGTGCGGGCTGCACCGGACCAGAAATCACCAACTGCATAAGGCTGTAAACAAGAAGAGATTAAGATGGATTAATAATGTCACAGTGCAAATGGCTTTACATCCCAAATCCATCATATTAGAACATTGAAAACTATAAACATCCTTGACACCATCAGTAGTGAAATACTGGGAACATATACAACCACTTCAGTAAGCCACATTTAGTTTATGACTGGAGGCTGTGATAACTGGCAGAGTAATGGCAAAGTTTAGCCATAATACCCTGTAGTTCAAGAGATTAAAAGGAAAGACAATACAATGAATGGAGACGTTTCTTACACTACTTCTTAAAATTAATCCAATGTAGAATTTAGGGATTACCCAATCCTGGATAAATAGAGAAACTGACAGAACTCAGATCTGTAGCATGCAGATTGGTATAGGTATGAAGTTGGTTCCAAAATGAAAACATATAGAACTGTAATCTATGACCATGGATTTAATATATAAAATTAAAAGATAAACAAATCTAGATTTCTAGCGCAACGTGCAGATGGAATGGAAGATGCAATGTAACAACAGGGAGCCTCCAATACAAAAAAAAAAAAATCTGATGTTCCATCAGTATAGAGCAGTAGCTGTCGTTACTCACTTGTTATGCGGAAGCCGTGAGCAGAGGGTTCGCAGATCATCTACAAATCAGAGAAGGGAAAGATTAGAAAGTCAATCTATATGATCTCCAAACTTGGCCTCCAGCACGCTGAACAGAGCAAATGTGAAAAACACATTTGAAGTGTTATCTTAAAACAATGCAAGTAAAACATTTTAACTCTTTCTTTACTCCCCCTTCCCCCAATCAAAAAACAGGTTTGATCAATGAGAAAGGGTTACGAGATATTTTAAGAACATGTGAGGGCACTAGAATTCTCCAACACTGAATGCTTTGTTCGATGTTTAATTAATGATTATATTCTACCAGATTCAGGAAATACGTTAAAAATGCTCATGTAAAAAGACCTTGAGATTCTTGGCTGGAATATCTTTTATGAATTTACCATGTGGTAACTTTAGAATGTAAAATAGTAATAGAAACAAAAAACACTATCAGAATTAATCACTAAACGCTGAAACTTAGGCAGAAATAGTTGATCTGGAAAATTTCTTAAATTCAGCCACAACTTGACTATTTCTGCCTCAGTTTTACCATTCGGATTTAAAATTTATGAAAATTCTGGGATTACATATACAATTCTGCGCACGCACCTCGTGTACAGAGCAATGCCCCTGTAGCCATGGAAACTTGCAGTGCCTGTGCCAGTCGATCCAAGGCCAGTTCCATTTCTTGCTCTGCGTTCAAAGGGTTAAGCTCCTGGCACAGTTGACCCAGCTCTTCCACCAAGGGAACAAGCTGCTCGAAGAGCAATAGCCCAAGTCGGCCATAAAGAGACTTTTCAGTCAGGTGGGTCTGAAGAACCATTAAACCTTGCAACATGCTCAGGTGGAGTTTTGAGTAAAGGCTTTGGTTCTCTACCACAGGCCCACCTCCGGCAGCTTTTTGCTTGCGCCTGTAGGACAATGGGGCTATAACACACCACCGAACCAAACCCATAAGTGGGGAAAAGTCTAGGAAGCCAAGAGGAAGGTTGGCACTTATTGGGGTATTTAGGAATGTGATCAAGATGAGTCGAGGGTCCTCGAAGATCCAGGAGACAATCATTTCTAAGAGATCATGGGGAGGGAGCAGACCTTCTGCAGAAAGGGGAGATGAAAATGTCAGAAAGCATTTGTAACTCTGAACATCACAGAACTAATCTATACATAGAACATTTACTTCATAATGAAAACAACGTTTTTTGGTTTTTTTTTATTAGTTTTTTTTTTTTAAATAATACTCTCTTAAACTCAGAATATCTGCAGTCAGGTGTTCCCTCTAAGCATTATGAGGCAAGCATTTCAGCCTTGTGTTTGCATTGGATATACTCAATGCAAACTTCAGCGTGAACTTGATATCAATAAATAGATTACACGGTCAGATCGTAAAAAAGTGCTTGTAGGGGACAGTGAGCAGTGTGTTCGCTTACCTGACGACATATCATACAGAGCAGCAACTGCAGTAATGAACTGGCAGCAGAAGCGAGGACTGACATTGAAGATCTGTTTCAGTGTCTGGATGGAGCCAGGGACCAGGCCACAGTAGTCATCCACCAAAGCTTTAGCCAGACGCATGCAGTAAACAGCAGGAGAGCGCTGCCATGAATAAAATACAAGACAGGAGCTCAGTCAGTGAACAGATACGACTTTTAGCATTACTAAGTGAACGATTTCCGTGAAGTAGAAAGCAGTACATTAGGTCAGTGTTTCCGATGCAGTCCTGAAGGCAGGTGTAGGATTTAGACATTTCTAAATTATGTTCTATTGGGTACCTAGTTAGAGAAATAGATCACCCTCCTCTAACAGAAACAAGAGGTTAACACATACATTAGAGGTCCCTGGATTTTAAGTTGAACGTACATGTATGTCTCAAGACAATGCGTAAAGGGAAATGTCATGAAAAAGCTGCACTATTAAAAAAAAAAAAAAAATACAAATTACTAAATTTTCCAAGAAGATGAGTTTTATTCTGCGACAAATAAGCATCATGGGAAATGTAGTCCTCTGAGATCTCCAGGCAAGTTAGCCATGAAAGCCTCTATTTACCTGCAGCCAAGAAGCAGCACACTCCAGCACAGGCACTCGACACACTGCTACTGCCATTGAGGTCAGCTTTCCAAGCAGTGCCATGCGCAGGTCATCTGCTTTGTTGCCTTGGGGGCTGAAGAGCGAGGAGAAAATAACTTGCCGGACTGGCTCCTTGCTCTGCTCCTGGAAGTAACTGCAGAGTATATCCAACAGCTGTAGCTCCTGGATGGAAGTAAGGCGCTGTATAGAAGAAAAGCAAAAGGAAATCAGATGGCCAGTAATTTATTGTAAAAATGGACAACGCAAATAAAAGCAAGGCAACATATCAAAAAATGCATCAGCACATAACATTGTCACACAGGTTCGGAGGGAAGGCATTATGAAAATGAACACATTTTCTCTTTGACCACACAATATTCTCACTGCTCTGTAAAGACAGTATTGCTGTTTAAGTTTTGCATATGGTTTTGGAATTTCAAGGTTCCTGACGGACAGTGCTTGCAGCCATAGCATAAATCCCACTTTAAAGCTCTAGTTTGCTAAAAAAGTGAAGGTATGTCATCCTGGCACCATAACAACTTCAATAATCTAAAAAATGATGATAGTGCTTAGGCTGTCACTTTAATCCAAAGTGAATCATCACATTCATTTTACGATATATTTTCTCTCAGAAAATGTTTAATAAACTATCGTAAATCAGATCATAACTGGGGTATATTTTGTAGCATAACAATATGGATGGTATATGTGCAGCATCTAAAGAAACATATGTGTGGAAAATAACACAAGCTGGGGGCCTCATAACAACGCAATGGTTAAACTCAGGCACTCGACCTATGCTGGACAGTTCCTCATGATTCTAAACCAGCCATTAAGTTGGCGGAGCAGCATAGGAAAATAAAAGTTATTCATTAAACCCTGATTTTTTTTTGCAAATTAAATCCAAATAGATAACAAAAAGGCAAAAATCGCCATCAACTCACAACTTGACCATTTTTAATTCTCACAAATGTGAAGTGTAGTGAGTAATACCGACAGACCCAATAATGCTCAAAACCCAGACATAACTGCAATAACAGGTGGGAACCATTCCCGCTACCTTGGCGTGGGAACCACGTTCTTTTGTGACCTGAATGACAAATTCTTCAAGCAATTCAATGGGTCCCTTTTCAACCAGTGGCACTGGGGCATTCTGCAGTTGGCTGCTGAAATAGATATCAAGATGGTAGAGCACTTCCTTAGCAGCGCTGAGGGCGTCCCGGCGCAGTAGGGAATGGCGAATGTCACTCATCACGTTCCCTAGAAAATAAAAATGGTATACAGTAAGTTACGCATTTCAAAACAAACATACAGCAACCCTCCTCCTTTACCTCTGAGACATCACTATTTACACTGTTACTTTCATAATCAAAATACTCATCCCATATATGTTTGTTTTTTTTTTTAAGTATTTTCTAATATTAATAAATTGTAAGTAATGCTCAGACTCCTTGGATGGGAGATAGCAGAGAATGAGGCAGCTGGCAGCCATAAGGCATTTTAAAGGTCAGGTTACACTTTTATCTCATTATAAAACGAAATAAATCATCCAGGTGCAGCTCATCACCTCTTCCCCTTCTGAGCAGTCAGTTCCTAATTCACTTCCAACGCAAAACCATGCGTTGTATCAACAGGGGCCGCAAAAGGCTCAAACCGTCACCATACGGCCACCGTACTCATAGACGGGCTGGCTGTGCTGGCTTCCTTACTTCCATGCCTCGTTTTCGCGCAGACGTGCAGCGACGCCATCTTGTTGTATTTTTTTTTTCATTCTTCAAAATGTTTCAAACTTTATTCAGTTCAACAACGTCAAAAGGACAGTGACCTCAGTTGACTTTCATATAGCGCTGGACGCTCATAAAATTAGGAAATAAACCACAACAACAACAACAACAAAAAAAAAACATAAGACTTTTAGTGAAATTTGCTTTTTGTTTTTTTACAATAAACAATGAGTGCTTTGAGTGCTGAAGTACATTATTACATAGTCTGCTGTCAGTAGTGTAATGTGTGCAATAAAGGTGTTTGGTAATCCAAAAAATACACATATAAATGTTTTCTTTACAAATATTTATTTTTAAGGTTCTGTATTTATTTGACAGAGAGAATAGAGTTTTGAGGGGGCGGATCCCAGAATTTTATAATCATTAGCTAAATAGGAAAACTTTGCCCAAACAGCTATTTTTCCAGCATAATATTGTTTATAATTCCTAATACTGGGAATTATAAACGCAGGACAGAGAACCTTATGGAATGCGACATTGATACCGTACACATATCTGGTTATATTTGAGTTCCGCAAAAAAAACGAGGGGTAAAATGGCTGCTACACAGACCTTTCAGGGTAGTCCATGAACCAAGTGCTGCTAAAGCCCTCTCTTATTGGCAGAAAAACCTTATTTTAATTTGTTTAAGAATGCGCTCACACTTGACTCACTGAAACGCCAGCGAACACACTTGATATTATACCCATTTATTTTTTAAACAATATTTACCTAAATTATGCACATTGATTTTCAACTGACTGCAGTGCAATGTTTGGTAAATGGCGCGTAACAACAAAATCTGTAGTTTTGACTCATTTTGTTTTGATTTCAACAATATTACACAATGTCACAATTAAAAAAAAAACCTGGGGCACGCATTCATGTAACAGATGATGAATAAATAAATAATGTATCTCTATTAGTCTTTGATTGCACATAGTATACATGAAGACAACCAACAGTTAAAAAAATATTATTGACTCCGACATCATTATGTAACGCACTGTAGCACAAGCTATTGACCTTATTTTATTATTATGCTTAACCTTGTTTTCTTATGGTAATCTCCCGCCTCTGTTTTATTGGCTCCCCTGGTCCTGGCAATGATTGCCAACTTATGGCGCAATTCTAGCACCTGCTGCAACTGATTGTAACCAGCACTATGCAAAAAAAATAGAAATAACGACTTCTACGCAGCTCTTCAGCTGTATTTTGTAGTTATTACATTTGTGCTTAAATTACAGTGGCCAGATCGCTGTATTTTCAAGGGACTGTAATAATTTAATGCTCTCTCTTGGAAAAGGCTTGAGAGATCTACCCAGCAGAATGCAGAATCCATGTGCTCTCAGCTCGCAAACAATAAACTAATCTCGTCGGCTTACTTTGAGATGTCAACTAGGACTGATTAGTTGATTGCGCATTAGGAGCAAATGAATTGCATGCACTGCCAGGCAGTATCCGATTAAATGCAGTAACTCATAATCATCTAGCAAATATTCGGTCTCAGGCTTCCCAAATATCCCGAATACAATGAGACAGTCCCTAATTTAGGATTCTTCCCTGTCATCTTGGGTTTGTTCCATATGGTCCTACTTTTGGGGACACCAGGGAAGTGTACCCAGAAAGAGCACATCTTTAGACGCAATGCACAGTACGGCAAGGGTATGAAGGCCATGCAGAACTCGCTATATTAGCCACCTCTACATGATCCACCTCTAGTGGGGCCAGCCAGCTTGAGTGGCAGTCAAGCTGGACCTTTGTTGGATGTGCTCAGCCCCCTTTCCAGGCTCATCACCTGCCTGCCACATTTAGCCATGCCCACCCGCCCCCCTCTAAAAAAAAACAAAAAAAATCAGTTTTCTGTTACTTGCTCCATAATTTGTAGGACGCAAAAAAAGAGTCAAAAAGTATCTCCTCACTTTAACCTTCCACAAATAAAATCAACATTTAATACCATCTTGTACAATAAAAAGGTTTATATAAACATTTCTAAAAAGATCGTCATGTTGATTGTCTTTATTAGGGAGCCTCTAGGCAGCTGCCTACTCTGTCTATTAAAAATCTGTCCCTGATGGGTATAACTATCAAAGTCAGGAATTGCAAATCTGTCCATATCCAGTTTCTTTCCTTACAGAAGAATAAATTAAGTTAATAAATATATAAGAGTTTAAAGGTCACTGTATCATGTCCATTCTGGAGTTATCTTGCTAAAATCAGAAAGTTATAAATGTTTTGAATGATGTTTCAGTATTCTTGTCTTTCACAATTCAGGCTAGGTGACATGAGAGTGTAATGAATAAACCGCTTAGAGAATAAAACTTATAGTACCAAACCTTACATAAGTCGCCGTAGGCACGCATTGGGTCCCCTATGGCAACCAGACTACCACGGCATAGTTCTCTGCTCTAGCAATACCTACTGCCAGCTGACCTGCACCGGGCCCCGACATAACGCCACTTTATAATACAGTAACGCATAGAGTCCCCTAAGCAGGGCCACTGGCTACTGAGGCTACTAGGTTACGGTTGACATCGCTAACAAGGGCATTAGACCCCAGCTGCCATCATACATGCAGTATATTGTCAGTTTTTTAGTTAACAAGCTGTCCACATATTTCATTGATTCTGCTATTTTGGAAGGCACATCCGGACAGCCCAAGCACCTTTAGCATGCCACTGCTATGCAGAACGTTCTAAGTTTTCAGTTAAATTGTAATCAACATGTATCAATGTGTTGTTAATGTCGCAATGTTACTAAATGTTTGTATTGATATTACAGCCATGCACACCTTGGAAAAAAATGGCGCACTTAAACCTCTAAATTGTTAACCTGCAAAACCAATGTTTGTGTATATTACAATTGTAAGAACACAAAATAAAGATTGTCAAAAAATAAATAAACTTATAGTTTAATAACTCTCCACTTGTTATACGGTTTATGTTACTGCCAATAAACAGGAAAAATAAAATGCCAGCAACATTCAGAGACTGTCAAAACTTGAATTTCAGGAGTAGCTGATTCCATAATTATGGTAATGACAATGGGTGCGGAGCGACTTACAACACTTTAGAAAAAAACAAACAAACATACATTTCAAGATATATAAACCAGAAGTCAGTGAACTACTATTGCCATGATGCTTAGTCAGACTCTATGGTAAATATTGATATAGAGTAATAACGCGCCAAATCCTGGCCATTGTCAGTTATTCCTGCGACTTATTTACCGATTCCCCTCAAATATAGTATTTGGTTTAATATTTTACAATTTTATTGATGTGGAACAAAAAGGGACTTTCTTGTGTTTTGGGAGCTGCTGGGATGTAACACAGGTCCAATGTTAAGTACATATCCAATCGTTTTTATACAATCAATCAGTCACAGACGTTTAACCATTTTCTCTCTCCATTAATTATCTTTCTGAAACAGTGTTTAATTCTTTTTAAAATACCACTCATGGCGCTTGTATATAAGTGCGCATTGTGCTAAAGCTTTGTCATCATTTTGCATTGTTATGTGAGTTAAATTATATGTTAAAATAATCACACGTGTCAAAAACTTAAAACACCTTACAAAATGTGGAACCCGCTGTTGATTGATGCCCGACCACTTTAACTTTTTCTTTGTTTTCTCCCTCCCCCCCATTCTATATATCTTTCCTTTACCCTGTATTTTTTCCTCCTAATCCGTATGGTCATCTTTTCCTCCTTGCCCTCGGCTGTCCTGCAGTTGGATTGTACCTTGGCAACTTATTGCATTTTAAATGTATCCTAAATTCTATCCCTGCCTCACTACCTCTTTATTTTCTTCCCCTTGTGTTTCTTCCTTTCCTGTTCCTAATTGGTTGAATTAGAAAGAGCCATTAAAGAGGGCCAACTCTATTACAATAAATGGAGATTTTGTTCCAATCTTCTTTTTTTCCTTGAATGACTGCTGGATCATATTGTCACCTATCCCGAGGCCTTGAAATCCATCAATTCTCCTGCCCTGACCGGCTAACTCGGGAGTCAGGATAGACCCATGCCACAACATAGCTATGCCCCATACCTCCCAGCCCTCCCCCCCTCACACACTCCCACCCATCCCTATCTCTCCCCCCCTATCTCCTTTTTCTTTCCCCAGGCGAGGTCGGGGACCGCCTGGCGCAACATGGCCACAAAATATTTGAGCCCGAGAAGGCACCACGATTTCCCCATGGGACGTGGGACCCGCGAGACATCGCTCGATTGACTCGAGGGGTTCCCATGACAAGGGAAACTCTTACAATAAACAGCAAACATAAGTCAACACCAGATGACTGACACAACCGAACATTGAGACATCACATCACCCCCACCCAAGGGGGGAAAACACCCCAGATACACCACAGATACCATACGTGGACAGCGACTGGAGAACGACAACAATTACCGCCCACAAGGAAGCAAAACGACAGAGGCAACTAAACACACCACTGGGCGCTCTCCCCCTCCCGTCGTGATGGCATCGCCTCGCGATGGGGGAGGGGACGCGGACTCACAACGAGAGGGTAGATGACCCAGGAGAGAACCCACAACATACCTAGGCACCGCTGAAGCTAGGGAAAAGGCAGACAGGAAAGGGAGTCCCAGACCTGGTGCAAGAATATAGGTCCCAATCCCAAAAAACAAACCCCTTTCTCACTCCCCACGTTAGAGGACGTGACCTGGGACCTACCGCACTACTTACCATTTGATTGGGGATCAACTATAGAATCCGTTTGCCCTTACTGTTGTGGGCCAGCAGCCCTCCACTTACAATAATGCTATATAAAGACCCACCTAAAACTGGTGGTACTCATGTCGGACGCAATTGGAGACCTGCGAGTCTCACTGACAATATAAGCACTGCTCTCTGTTATTTTCTGAACTGCTAATAAAAACTTTATTTACAAAAAAAAAAGAAATCCATCAATTCTTATCACCTGTTCTACTAGGTACTATTATTTGTGACTCCTTGTTATCTTTACCAATGTGCAATGCATTCAGACGCAGTGCTACCTTCAGAACTACAAAGTCACATGTGCTCACACACTCTGACATACACACAGATGCACTCAATGACACACACAGGTACGCATTCCTAGACACATTCACACTCATGCACTAAATACACAATAAAATGATATTATGAGTGTCAGTTGCTTGGTAGGGTTTCCAAAGGCTGCCTGTCGAATGCAAAATATTCTTATCATCCAAATATAGAGTCAGGGCTTTCTGGGTCTATTGGAAAAAAATAAGGCAGCTGCCTAGGGTGTGAAGTTACTACGTAATATATTCAAGGCTGTCCATGCCAACTATAACAGAATGAAAGGGGCACAAATGTTACACTATGTACCAAAAACCTTTAGGCCAGGAGTAGACAACCTTCGGCACACCAGACATTGTGGACTATATCTCACATCATGCTCTTACAGCAATGATACTGGTAAAGTATCAGGGGAGATGTAGTGCCTACCCCTGCCTTAGGCCATCCAGGATTAATACAGAGTTTCTAGGTATATCAAGATGCAGTTACAGTGTAACCACCGCAGCAATATTATGGCAGATCAGTATTGTATTATGTGACTGTAAGGCTGGATATTTCTCAGGGTCCCAGAGACCCCCAAACCGCCATGGACTTATCAACAGGTTTCTGCTTTTCTCTTATATCTCTGCTGATCTGGGAAAAGGCCCGTTAGAAATAACACACAGGACAACGTCATGTATTTCATTCAAGCCACTCACTTAATTCCCCATAGCAAAGGGGATATCTAGGTTTTCTGTCTAGGGTGATACACATTATTCACCCAGTTGGCACAGTTTACTTTGAAAACCAAGCAGTTCTAACTTCACGCACAATTCTGTTTGTTAGGAGTAGATAAGCGAGCCTGATCAGCACAACTCCAGGTGCGACTTAGCAACAAGGGAGAGACCCCTACTAAGCATTTTAAAACATTTCACTGAGACAGTGAAGAGGTCTTTAATCAATATATATAATTTGATACATCAAGCCTGAGCAATAAAACTGACACCGGACAGAGACGATACAGTGACGATACAGCGACGATAAGGCGTGTTTACTTTAATAGTGATTAATCTGTTGCTATCAGTATTCTTTGACCTCTCCTGGTCTTATCGCAGTGGACCTGAGTTTTTATTTTACAGAAAGAAACAAACTCTTGTATTCATTAAATGCAACGATGAGCTATCTGTAAAACTATGATAAAACACTTAATTGGGAGGTGCAGAGTCTCTGAGAGCTGGGTCACCTATTCAATTTGTGTGGGAGGAACTGTCCTATAAAACTCACTGTCAGGAGGATCACATCAAAAAACCAGCTTAGACGAACCTGTTATTGTCAGGTGAACACAAGCATTGACTTACAGAAAGGATACGGCATCACAGACATCATCACACACACCTGCAAGTGAGTACCGACAATTACAGAAGAGACAGACAGAGAGAAAGATAGGTAGATAGACAGACAGACAGACAGAGATAGGTAGATAGACAGACAGAGATAGGTAGGTTGATAGATAGACAGAGATACATAGATAGATAGATAGACAGACAGAGATAGGTAGATAGGCAGACAGAGATACGTAGATAGATAGATAGACAGAGATAGGTAGATAGATAGATAGATATTCCATCGCCCTTTCTTTATCAATGTTTATCTGTCTACTAAACCTGTTTTCTGAAATGTTATTCTCATTAATTTATGGCAATGGAAATTAGTGATTGGTAGAGTAATCAATTTAAAAAAAGAAAGTGTGTGTGTGTGTGTTTTGCACACATATGGACACACATTATTTTCTGCCAATGCAGGATTTTTAATTGTGCATTTTTCATATTACATGATTTTTAGGACTAGGGTTAATTAGGGTTACTATTAAAGGAACACTCCAAGCACCATAACCATTCTCGCATACTGCAGTGGTTATAGTGTCAGGAATGCCCTGGCAACTGTAAGTAATGAAATGTTTTTTGAATTTTTGGACTTCTTATTTGGGATCCACCGGGTACTGCTCCTCTCCTCCTCTACTTCTGACAGAGAGCCTAAAGCTCCTTCGTGCAGGAACATCTCAATGGCTAAGAGTGGCAGCTCATTACTCCCAGCCAATGAGCTCAGCCCTGCACTGCCATGCTTAGCCTGGACAGAGAGCTAACATCTCGGAGGCGGGGAGCGGTGTCCGGCAGAACCCTGGTAAGAAGTCTAAAACAATTTGACTACTTACAAAGGGGCGCCAGGCAACTCCGGCACACCATAGCCACTTCAGCAGGATGTAGTGGTTAGGGTGCTGTAGTGTTTATTTAATGTTAGGGGTAATACAAGTGTAAGGGATATTTTTAGATATGTTAGGTTATCTCTGTCTGACATTAGTGAGAGTTACACTCCCTGGCTAGTTTTGGCTGCCTCCATAAATTCTGCTCAGGAGAGAGCGCCCTTAAAATAGCATCAGCTATGGATAATAACTCCCACTAATCTAACATTTTTATAAAGCACTTTTCGCACCAAAGGCATTTAAAGTACTTTATAGAACACGTTTGAATGTTTGCTTGTAATTAAAGTTTTTTATTGAAAATTATTTTCAATCAATTAACAAAATGATGTAGCACACGTCGTAGTATTTACTCTCTTGCCTTCTAATTTCATTGGGGCCTGATTAGTAAATAATTACCATTTATTCCCTATAATTACCCCTAGATAAAATCGGCAAAGGCTGTCTGTGTAATATGATATATAAAGAAGCTACCAATTAGACTGCCAAGGAGTTAGAACACCTGGGGCCTAGCATAAAAGGTACTGACATGAAATATTTAGGGGAAAAAAACCTGAACTGAACTTAATGCCCCTCACCGTAACGCTCTGCAGGGTTTATTCAAAACGTTAATTGTTGTGAATAGCAAACTTGTGTTCAAATAAGCCAAGCTGGGACTATTTTTTCAAAATCAGCTATTTTGGCCTACGTTTTGTAAAATTTCATTTCACGAAATTTGACTGTTTAGTAAATAAAGCTTTTTTTTTTTTTTAGTAAATGGAAGAGTATGTCGTACAATATAACCATTTCTACATAGGAGGATTTTGAAACCTCACCTTGAAAAGCAAGAAAAATTATTTATTGCCGCATATTTATATTGTGTCTGTAGGGAGTTTCCTGTAATTCTGGATTTTTGTTTATACACCCTTAAAGGAAGACTCGGAGCACCGTAATCATACCCATACACCCCCCCTGCCCCTCCCCCTACTGTAAGTAGTCATACCATTTTAGAATCATGTGACTTCTTAAGAGGTATCTCTGAGGTACTGCTCGCCACCTCCACCACTTCAGAGGTTCAGACAGAATCAGAAGTTCTGTGTCTAAGCTAAGCCAACGTGCTTGGCTCAACGGAGGAGAGTGATAAGTTGACTGCTCAGCCAATGAGCTAGCTCTGTACTGCAGGGCCTAATTTAGGCTAACAAATGCTCCTGCTTAGGTAGTTCATTCTTAATGTATGAAGTAGTAGAGGTGGACCCCAATTAAGAAGTCAAACCATTTTAAAGCAGTTTGAATACTTGCAATCCGGGGTCTCCAACGCACTGCTGACACCATAATCGCTATAGCATGTGGCAGTGGTTATGGTGCTTGGACTGTTCATTAAAGCCCCATTTTTAATATATGTGAGGCTTTATTTGCCAATCAGTTGTGTTCTGTAAATATGTAACTAACATGTAAAATGTAAGGCAAACTAGAAATCATGTAACAATAATTCTAAACTATAGTATCTGACAAGTTTTTAGAAAACAATGCGAAGGATTTAGGCCTACTGCAAAAATTAATACCAGACTCATCTCTGTAAGGAGTAGCTAGTCATAGATAAAGCTGATACAATTGCCCTAGACTATCAGTCTCGATACCAGGGAGAGCTTGCCAAGTTTGCATAAGATTAATTATTACTATTTTATTATTTATATAGCGCCAGCAAACTCTTTGGCGCTGTACAATGGGATTAATATCTTTAAAATTAACAGACAATGCCAAAATAAATAATTTACTATGTTTGATTTGCACATATTTTTTGTGAAATCATTTTTTAAAATCGGTGAATAAATTGGTGAGTAAACATACTACAATTTTCTATTTGGAGAATAAGACGCTCCTGTGTCCCACAAGCAATAGCCGCACCCTCATTCAGGTTTGGTTGTAAATATGCAAGTGATTCTAGAGTCCCATGGAGTCTTCTTTTATTCCTCTTACCTGCCATTCACCAAACGTTCTTTTTTGGGCCACAAATTCAGCCCCAAATGGATCCCGAGGTGGACCCAAAACTGAAGCAGATGTTCAATAATGGCTTCTCCATCCAACCTGCAGAGGTGGAGGAGATGTGGTGAGGGAAGGTTGAAAACAGGCACATTTGTGCATAAGATGCCCACTTTCCTCATCCTCCTGCCATGTTGGTAAAGTGGTCAAGAAATATGTCCCTCACAGCCAGACTGTGTGCGCCAACTGTCAGCATTATGGTCTAATCTTCACGTCAACGGTGTGATTTAAGTGTAGACTCCAGTGTTAGAAAAACATAAATTTTCATACATAACATTGGTGTCTTACACTTACAGTTTAGATTTTGGGCCATCTCAGTCACCAAAAATTCTTATATATACCTCTAATCCAGTTGACAAACGGTCCCTTGGCCTTTGTGAGATCACCAGAACTGACAATCTCCTGGCCAATCCAATGGTTCCTACTGATAAGCACTGAGAAGCATGGTGTATGCTGTCCCCACGTCTGCATTGAGCTCTCTCGACTGCCCAGAGTTTATATAAAAGTGCTGATTCCTCTTGAATTCGTCATTTTTATAATAAGACAAACGGCACAGACAGTTAATTGCTACAGCACTTCAAGGAGCTGAAGTGCTTTAATGGATTGGAGTGTTCCTTTAAGTAGAATGTCCATAAACACGAGTCCAGAAATAATAACTAATGTTTTCCTTTAATTTTGGGCTGAATTTGTGGCCTGTCATGTAATGCTGTCACGAGATGTCAACGTAAAATATGTATCTTGACGGCTAGTGATTAGACAAGCTGATGGCCTGTAAGTCGAGTAATTATGGGTCTTCATAAATATGCAAACGTTCAAGTATGTGTCAAAAGGAAGGCATGATTCAATAACCCTACATGATTAAAAAAACAACACACCCTTCAGTTAGATAATATCTATTTTACGTACGAGGTTAATTTCAGCTTGAATCATTCTTCAAACAAAAACATATTCGCCTTGATGCTAGCTGAATCAAGCTGATCTTGAGTCATAATTTCAGCATTTAAACTTAAATCAAGTCTAAATTTAGCATTTCAAAATTAACAGCCACAGGACAATGGACATAAACATTTGTAAACCTGCCTTTTCTGATTGGCTAAAAAAGAAAACACATATATACTAATATGTCAAGATATGACCAGGACAAGCATGACTAAAGAAACAAGTTGGGCAGTTACTTTGGTGTTTGCGTATACACAGGAAGTGGAGCTAAATTCTAAAAGTTGAGCAGTCACTATGGAAACCAACTGAATGTTCCCGCTGATTGCACCACTTCTAGAATTTTGTCTAATCTGGAAAAAGCAGCTTAGTTGAGTGATTTTTCCAATTCAGCTATTTTTGCCAAGCATTTACAATGATCAGCCACAACATTAAAAGCACTGACAGCACTGATTAACATTGATTATATCATTACAATGGCATCTGTCCAGGTGTGTGATATAAGACAGTAAGTGAACAGTCATAGCTTAAATTTCATGTGCTGGAAGCAGGAGAAATGGGCAAGCAAAAAGATCTAAATGACTTTGACAAGGTCCAAATAGTGATGGCTAGATGACTGGGTCAGAGAATCTCCAAAACATCAAGTCTCGTGGTGTCTACCAGGTATGCACTGGTTAGTACCTAACATAAGTGGTGCAAGGAAGGACAACTGGTTAACAAGTGTCAGGGTCATAGGTACCAAAGGCTCATTGATTCACATAGGGAGCTAAGGCTAGCCTGTCTGGTCCGATCACACAGAAGAGCTACTGTAGCTCAAATTGCTGAAAAACATAATGCTGACCAGTGCATCGTAGTTTGCTGAACATGGGATAGCATAGCTGCAGACCGGTCCGAGTGTCCATGATGACACCTGTCCACTGTCGAAAGTACCTTCAATGGGGACGTGAGTGTCAGAATTGGATCATGGAGCAATGGAAGAAGTTTGCCTGGTCTGATGAATCATATTTTCTTTTAGATCAGGTGGATGGCCGGGTGCATGTGCATTATTTACATAGGGAAGAGATGGCAGCAGGATGCACTATGGGAAGATGGCAGGCAGGCGGAGGCAGTGTTATGCTGTTATGTTCTGTCGGGAAACCTTGGGTCCTGGCATTCATGTGGATGTTATTCTGACACGTACTACCTACCTAGAGATTGTTGCAGACCATTTACACCCATTCATGGCAAAGTTGTTCCCTGATGGTAGTGGCCTCTTTCAGAAGGATAATGCACTTTGCCACATTGCAAAACTTGTTCAGGAATTGTTTGAGGAACAAAACAAAGAGTTCAAAGTGTTATCTTGGCCTCCAAATTTCCTAGATCTCAATCCGATTGAGCATCTGTGAGATGTTCTAGAACAACACATCAGATCCATACAAGCCCCACATCACAACTTGCAGGACTTAAAGGATGTGCTGCTAATGTCTTGGTGCCAGATACTACAGGACACATTTAGAATTCTCGTGAAGTCTATGCCTCCAACGCATCAGAGCTGTTTTGACAGCACGAGGGGACCTACACGATATTAAGAAAGGTTTTTTTTTGTGGCTGATCAGTGTACAATTAGCTAAAATTCATTTTTTATATAACTTAACAAGTCTTGAAATTACAAATTTAAAAATAAAAAATAAAGAAAAAAGCCTATTCTTATGAAGTAAAATCTCAACAGAAATTCCGAAAAACCTAAAAGAGAAATATGGTTTTCATTAGAATAAAATAGTTTCATGCCTAATGATATTGATCTGAAAGGTCAAATGTCTGATCTGTGAGTTTTGTTACAGGGATGTTGTGGTTAATCTTTATGGTGTCGCTGGCTCTCTCCCTGAGCGCGGTTCCAGCTTTGAAGATTGGAGCATTTAACATCCAGTCTTTTGGAGACTCAAAAATGAAGAATCCGGCAGTAGCTACAATACTGCTAAAGGTAAATCAATTATTTATGCATGTCAAGCTGGGGACTCTGGGATTGTTGTGGATAGTCATGATTTCTGTGCCCAAGAAGGACTTCTCAAAGTCCATCTTGAGATAGGCAGGTGATGTAGCAGTCCTTTTTGTATTTCCACT
This sequence comes from Pelobates cultripes, assembly GCA_933207985.1. Classification (NCBI taxonomy): domain Eukaryota; kingdom Metazoa; phylum Chordata; class Amphibia; order Anura; family Pelobatidae; genus Pelobates; species Pelobates cultripes. The sequence goes on from OW240918.1 coordinate 140,278,201, forward strand.
GTGGGGAGTGTTATCGTGTTTGGTCTCACCATAATCTTTTTGGTACCCAGTCGTATGTTCTCAGAGCGACTTTAATTTCCTGACCAGAAACAGCGCCATGCTGGTGAGACCCACAATCCTGAAACCTCAGTCCATGGTTGCTTCTGGTCACTGATCACTTGGGTTCATAGCCCGTGCTTTGGTTTTTTAATCCCTTAACGACACAACTTCAGAAATAAAAGGGAATCATGCCGGATTATTTCCGTCATGTGTCCTTAAGTGGTTAAAAAGAAAATTGGTGTTTAAAACACTGTCCAGTGTCCATTGTCTCTGCAGACATGCAGTCTAAAACACAATGCCTGTCTGTGCTCATTTGCATATCAAACTGGGGACTCTGGGATAATTGTGGGAACATGATTTCTCTAGTTTCTGTTCCCACGAAGGACCCATCAGTTTGAGAAAAACAGATCAAAAAGGGCATTAACTCTCATATTGTACTTACAGGTATTGCCTCGTTATGATATCGTCTTAGTTCAGGAAGTCAGGGACACTGATCTGAGTGCAGTCATAACACTCATGGATGAGCTCAATGGGTAAGTAAAGATTTGAAATAATAATAATAATAATTAGATCCCCCAGCTACCATGGAGTCTGACAATATCGAGATCAATCCGACTACCAGTCAGTGATAATGAAATACATCGATAAGATCCACACGTCAAACATCACTCATGGAGAATGTCATGCTGCTGTGTCCTATATACAGAAATTCTACCGGGAGACATTCTTGTCAATCACCTGCTTCATAAAACCTTGACCCAATTTGCAGTAACAGAACAGAATTATCAGACATTCGTTCACATGAGACGCTCATGCTGGAAATAATATTAAATGGCATACTATTATACATGGACTCATAATGTAATTAGGTATTACCATAACCACTACACTTCAATATGAGAGTCCATGCAACCTGAGTACTAATGCTCTCAGCCTATCATTGCTGTCCACGTTGAATGTATTTAGTCTAAATAATGAGGAAGTTCTGTCATGTTGAGCAATATCACACTGATTCCAGCATTCCATCGTACAAAAACCAGATAACTATGAACTGGCAGCTTAATAAGAATAAAAGAGGAGAGACGCAAGAGACCGAATAAAGGACAAAAATATGGAGGGTTTTATAGTAGCGACATGATTATAAATGGGGCAACAAGAAATTAGAAATCAGTAAGTTAATGAAAACATGCTTTCAAACAATTTTGCATATCACATAAAGCAAATTAAAATTGCGTAGTACAGGTTTATAAACAAAAATGAGGAAGTAGACACTCCCTGTCATCTCCTTCAAACGGTAAAATAAATTATAGCGCATTCGATTTTAATATTTATTGAGGGATGTTAATATTTGTTTTATACTACACTGATTATGCTACTTGGTATTGTGCTTTTGTGAAAGCTTTTACCAATTTTATTACAAGACACGGAGGCTCACACTATGCATTTTTCTTTCTTTACTTAATTATAGCTGCAAAGAGAATTAATAAATGAACGGAAACAGATTTAAAAATTTGCATCAACTGATATACAACGGTTAGCCAATCAGGTTACATGGCAGTTTATAGATATCGTAGACAACGTTCCAAAGTCCTCTTTCTTTGCAACTGAAACAGGTTACTAATCAAACAATGGTAAAATAACCCAACGAATGATGAATAACTTGAATGAAGAATAACAAGTAACTCAGAATATGAAGAAAACCGAAATTGGACTCAGTGAAGCTAGATGAAAATCCTCTACACTTTCATATGTCCATGCAGAATTACATCATGGACACAATAAAATAAAATTAGTAAATTTATACCAACCGTTGAGGTAAAGATATTGACTAAATTATGAAATTAACTAGATATATACTAGACTTCAAAAATTACTATAGATAATAATCATTAAACATGTATAATAGATACAATTAATACCTATAAGCTATAATAATGTAAATATAAAAAAAGGGAGGGAAGAAAAATACGGTGGGATAATACTCGCCTCCGTGTTTTTAATAAAATCAGGACTTTACGTCATGTCTTAGTAAAATCAATTAATTTTATTACAAGACGTGGAGGCTCATATTATGCTCGTTTAAAGGAAGAAATGTGTTGAATTGGCTTAAGATTTAAAAAAAAAAATTAAAAGTAGATTCGTTAGAAGTTAGACCAATCAGCAAATTTCATAATATCTTCCAATTTCCTCCTGATGTAAAAGAAAAATTGAGGCCACTGCTTCACAAGTAAAAAGTGAACCAATCTGATTGTGCTATATAAGTAATAAAATAATAAGAATAATAAGAATAATAACCAAAGACAGAAATGTCAATCCCGGCCAAATCCAAAGTCATTTGACCCAACGAGCAAGTGTTACAGTTGAAATAGTTTGTGAGATTTTTGAAAAGACAGAAAAAGATGGGGAAATTCAGGATTCCGAACAGACGAAGTAGGATGTTGGTATTTCTTTAGACACAGAACTGGATATAGGGAAGCTTATAGGATATAGGGAAGGAGAGCAGGAGAAAATACTAGAGAAATGGTGGTTTTGGTTCTACGTGAGATATCCAAACGAACATAATACTTTCTTCAGTATCTTTAATAAAATCAAGACTTGATGTTATGTTTTAGTAAAATCTAATAATATCTCTCTCTTTTGGTGGCCTTAGCCTGGGATCTGGAGATGTATATTCGTACCTGGTCAGTGACACCTTAGGACGAGACACCTACACAGAGCGATACCTATTTGTTTACAGGTAAGAAACAAGAGACAGCTTCCTCTAAGGTGTTAACGCTGGCCAATAAAATACGAGGAGGCCAAGCTTTACACAAATACTTAAACCTGATTGGCAGCTATGCTTCCGGTTCACCTGGCCTTAAATTTGAAATGCACTTTGAATTCACCCTGTGATTTTCTTTTATAAAAAATGCAGATTTCAAAAGAAATTGACACTTTTATAAATTAACCTTTTTACATTCACCTGGCAGTCAATCAGACAGCAGGTCCTGTCACTTCCTGGTTTGGTTAACTCAGTGGACGTAAACTGAAGAGGCAGCAATTGCTCAGACCACCTGCCTTGCAAAGACTTCTCATTAGGAAGTCTGTGATTGGACAGCCACAGAAAGTCTGGGCAGGGATAATAGGGGACGGTAGCGTTTGTAAGATGTTTTTATGTTATACCCACAATATAAAAATACGTAATTAAATCCATGCATGTTTTCATTGGGTTTATATCTACTAAACAGTGATGTTTATTTTTGATTTAAGCAGTGGAATATCATTTTAATTACACACAAGTTCTATCTCAGGGCCGGTGCTTCCTATAGGCAACTTAGGTAGGGGCGCCGCCAGGAGCACCAACCACTCAAATGCAGCAGCCGCCTGAGCGCTCTATAGAGAGCCTCAGGCGGCTGCATCACTGTCTGGGCCGGCTTGTCCATGAGGGCGCACTGGCCCGGGGCGCAAGTAAAGAGGGATCAGCAGGAGGGAAGCGCAGAGTGCTCCCTCCTGCCTGTCCCTCAGTGTAGCGTGGCCGAGCTTCCGGTCCACGGTACAGGAACATCCGTTTCCTGTACCCGGCCGGACTGACAGGAAGTGCTCAGTCGGCCGGGTACAGGAAACAAAAGCTCCTGTACCGCGCACCGGACCGGAGGTCTGCCACGCTACAATAGAGGTAGGGTATCTGCATGTTGTGTCCAAACCTCTAATCTATATTTTAATTCTAGGAATGACAAAGTATCTGTGCAAGACTCTTATCACTTCCATGATCACAACATGTACACCGGAGAGGACACCTTTAGCAGGGAGCCATTTGTGGTCATGTTCAACGCCCCGGGAACAGGTGAGAGACATAGGATTTAACTTGATTCCTTACAGTGAGACTGCAAGGTGACACATACCAGAAGAAGCTAAGTATGTCTTATTAGTCTGAAGTCATCTCATCCTCTGCTGTGTACTGTGTGCATTATTTATACCGATTCACACATAGCCCAGTGACTAGGATGCCAGCAGCTGATTATATTTCAATCAATGAAACTGTTAACATCGTTCCCTCCCCAAACCTCACTAACCCACATTGCTTCCTCTCCTGTGTCATCTAAAACAAAGTATTAATTCTTCTATCTACTGCCAGCCCTCGTTTTCCATTACATGAAATATATCCTACCTTTACCTCTTGTGTAATTATACCAGTCTACTTAAAATGTAAGATTGTTTAAAGGGTGTAGTCCAACCAAACAAACTGTCTTTTAAGAAACTCTTATGGCTGCCTCATCATCTTATATGTCGTAACGTAGAGGGCCTTTGCCCTGTGCACCCCTCTAGGATCAGTCCTGCCTATAAGGTGTCCATTAATGTAAAGATATAGGTCAAGGCCAGTTCGGAACTTAGAAAGGCATATCCATTATTGGTCCAAAGATTGGTGGTCTTCTTGTTTTGTAACTCGACAGTTGGTTAACTTGAGGCAACCATCAAATTGCACAGTGGACAATGTTAATTGAAGTTCTGCAATGAGGGAGAGATGGCTATTAGTTTAAGTCGTGTCTACATTTACCCAACACTAAACTGTGGTGTCTATGTCTTTTTTCTATAGCTATCGGAAGTTTTGTGTTAGTCCCATTACATGCTGCCCCTAAAGACGCCGTGCGTGAGATAGATGGGTTATTTGATGTCTACGAAGACGTGTGGAACAAATGGGAGACAGATGTAAGTTGTGACATTACAACAGGGAAACATCTTATAGGTTTGTGGACATGTTTCTTGGGTGAGAGCACAGAGATTATGATGTTTGTAGGACCGGTACATTGTTAGCTCCGGTTGTGCTGACATAAAATGTACTGTGCTATCACATTAATGTAATGTGAAGGATGTTATGATGTTTCCTTTCTCAAAAACACATTGCTCATGCCACATGTATTTACAAGTTATAAAGCAGGAGAGACCAGGGGTAGAACAGCATCTCTGTGATGCTTTGGCCTAGAGTCCGGGCTCAGACAGGGACCTGGAGCTTCGGCTCTGGCTTTGAGGGGGCCTTCGCTCAGCGGGCAGGGAGATCAAAATTCTCACTTTAACGATTAACCCTGTTAGATGCAGTCAGCACCCAAGTGAAACTGGCGAGTTAGTTATTATAATGTCTGCTGGATGCTGCTTAAGAAGTCAACAACAACGCATTCCTTCAGAACATTGAAAGACTCTTTCTCTGTTTTTTTATTTTTTGTTTTGCATTACTAATATAAACTTTTTAAAATGCTCTACCTATTATGTGCCTGAACACACTTACACTTATATTATATATAGTTAATACATTGATAAACATAAACACACACCAGTCAAGTCATACTGGGTAGGTTTATGCAAATAAGCTCAACAAAGAACCAAATTTTTGCCTCAATTCCACTTTATAGATGGATTCCTACCCAGAATCCCTTACAGTAGTGAGAGCACTGTTAAAGTGAGATTTCTGTCGGAAAAGCAAGTCTTCTGGCTTGACAGGTGTGTATTTGTGTTTAGCAATGTATTAACTATCCACTTTCTTCATGACTAAGGGGTTTTCATCCACACTTTTTCCCCCGCCACAGCTCTCTTGGTATGTAAATATATATATATATATATATATAAATGAAGAAAAATTGAAAAATGAGAGCACTCGCTGGATTTAACACAAATTATTTGTATTTAAATGGTGAACAAAACAATCAACGTTTCGACCGTCTCGTGGTCTTTATCAAGATCATGATCTTGATAAAGACCGCGAGACGGTCGAAACGTTGATTGTTTTGTTCACCATTTAAATACAAATAATTTGTGTTAAATCCAGCGAGTGCTATCAGCTCTCAACGTTTCGACCGTCTCGCGGTCTTTATCAAGATCATGATCTTGATAAAGACCGCGAGACGGTCGAAATGTTGATTGTTTTGTTCACCATTTAAATACAAATAATTTGTGTTAAATCCAGCGAGTGCTCTCATTTTTCCATTTTTCTTTGTATATATACAGAGAAGCACCCTGGTGTTTTTTGTAATTATTATTACATAACTTTGGAAAGAGTGCCAGATTTTGGATGATTATATATATATATATATATATGTACATATATATATATATATAAAAAAGTTATCGTACCTTGCACTCAGGCTTCACTGTTGTATAACCGGGTGCATCAGCAGGGTTCCAGTATTCAGGCAATTGAAATGGTTGGCTGCACTCACGGATTTTTCTTAAAACTTAACTTTTATTTAATTATATAAGAGCAGATCAACGTTTCAGTCCCTCTTGTGGATGATCCTGATGAAAGTCCACAAGAGGGACTGAAACGTTGATCTGCTTATATAATTAAATAAAAGTTAAGTTTTAAGAAAAATCCGTGAGTGCAGCCAACCATTTCAATTGCCTATATAAAGGCAATTTAAAAAAAAAATTTTTTTACAAGTGAATGTAAAGGGTTTTAATTGAATTACTTTAATCCTTTGCAGAACATCATTTTCCTAGGAGATTTTAATGCCGCCTGCAGCTACGTGTCCTCGTCTGATTGGGCTAATATCCGTCTCCGTAATGAAGATGTCTTCTCCTGGCTCATCGCAGACTCGGTGGATACAACTGTGGGAGCGTCAAACTGTGCATACGACAGGTAAAGGCCAGCTGCTAAGAGGGGGCTCATTCACAGTGAGGATAGAGATGCTGAAGAGAGCTATGATATAGCGTTCTATAAAGAGCTAACATGCAGACAAATTCAGAACCAGAACATTGGGATCAAAATGAAACAATACCTGTCCCTCCACTCCAATATTCCTTAACCAAATGTGACACATAAATGTGAGAGGATTAATCACAGCAGCTACCCTGTATATGCTGTAGTTGTTGTGATATTGAGCAGGAGAACCTCTCAGTAAAAAGACGTCCTGTTCATGTCTGTCTGTCAGTTAGTTGATGTTTAGATGTCTTCACTGTGAATTGATTGACAGGAGAGGGGAGAGTGGTTCTCTCATTAATTCTACTAGCACAAGTCAAAAATGAAATATTTTTAATGTAAAGTAGTGTCCCCCAACCCCAGGACAAGTACATTTTCAGTCTTCACGGGGCATTATCTCAGAGGTAGTGTAATTCATTTTGCTATAAAAACATGGATCACTTCAATGGAAGAACTACCTCTGGTGCAATCAACTTGGAGTCTTTGGTAGTGAGGACCTCTAAGTAGCAAAGTTAATTGGAGAGTTATAATGTAGAAGATGAAATAGACTGTGTGTTAATGTCAGTGAGTACCCAGAAAATGAGCATTCTGGTTCTCAAGATATTCAATAGCCCCTACATTCAGAGAACAGAAACAAACATTAAGAAAAAGGTGACAGATCTGTTCTAATGTAATATTAGTATAATTTAGCTCTGTATAGGTATTCTGAATATTACATTTCTTTTTCAGGATCGTAGTTAGTGGCTCTGACTTACAGGAGGCAATAGTTCCAAACTCCGCCAAAGTATACAACTTTCAGAAAAAGCACAAAATGACAGCGGAGGAAGTGAGTATATAGCTATATGTGTAAAAATGTCTACTAACTATATTGATGTACAGCTTTTCTTTAAGGGACACTTATACTATTGAATTTTTTTTAGTCCTGCAATCTGAAAAGAAACTTTAGAACTGAATACAAAATAAATAAAATAACTATTTTCATTTTTTAAATTATTTATTTTTGTTGTGCATAACAAAATAACATACAGGCCGACAATGCCACGATAGCAGAGTCCAGCATATAAAATTTTTAGCAGACTTAGTTGAGTGTCATGTGGCAGGATGAACGCAGATTATCCTCAAGGTAAATTCGAGGTAGCAGGAGCAACTAGAAAGCACGTCCTGCCATCTTGGGTGCCTGGTCCTGCCCCTAAAATAACTATTTAACAATAATATTAATCTTTTTAAAATTGCTTACTGGAACATAAGATATTTTAAAAATAGGGTTTAGTCTGCGTGCTAAACTCACTTTTTCTGTACCAGGTATAAAAGAAAATGTAAACACACACAGGCGGCTAATGCAAGCAATTAACAGAGAAGGAGATGTAAAATTCTAAATTAAACACAGTGCCATGAATACTTGTTTTCAGGAAGTGTGCAGGGAGCTGTTTGAGTCTCAGCCTTGGGAAGTGTGGCTAGGGCTACATAAAAGTGATTTGACTCCTAAATGGCAGAGAATTGAGCAATGAGACTGCAGTGACACCATAACCACTTTATGTATAATGATTCTAAGTGAACACAAACAAAATCTATATATTTGCAGGCTTTAGCGGTGAGTGATCATTTCCCTGTGGAGATGGATCTGAAATCTGCTTGAGGTAGGATTTCCAAATTCAACAAGAAGAAGGACAGAATGTACCCTCCCAACATGGTGATTTCAGCTGCATTTGCCCCGTGTGATGTCAGGATGTACCTTGGATGCAGCTATCAGTCTTCATATCCGAAAATTCATATACCAGTACTCATCTTCCTTATATGTGAATATACTAAACACTTACACACACCGCCACTACATTTTTATATACACCCTTATAAATACACAAAGTGTACATAATATAGATTATTTATCATTTAAAAGTCGTTAGATAATATGAATGTGTTTCAGAAATTAGATGGAACCTTGGTCCGGTCTTTCTGTGACCTCAAAGGCATTGAGGGCAAAATGACAGCCCTGGCGTTAAGATGGACATAGACTAATGATGCATGGTTTGAAAAATCTTACTTTTATTTCTATGTTCCTTGGCTCCCTCAATCACATCAGCAAGGGACGATACTGATTGTACCCTTGATAATATAAAGACCAGACTTCTACTCTCTATCAATGAGGATACTTTTTAATAGGATGAAATTGTTGTTGTTTTTAAACTTGCAACACTGACAAAGATTTTGGTGAAAAGGTGCTGAAATGGTTTGAAGATATTTCTTAGAATTACATTTTCAGAAAATCCTGGTGCTAACAAGAGTAGCAATGGCCATCAATAGAACCATCACAGGCTGCCCAAAATCATTTATCGTATGATTTATACCATTCTTAGAGGCAATCCATTCAAATCCAAATAGCAGAACTGTAATTTTTTTTCTCCAGATTTTTATAGTGGAAAATTTTGAAATTAATTTATATATGATCCTGACAAGAATATGCTCTAGATAATTCTCTTTTAAGTCATCCGAATTAGAGGTCCTTAAAATTATTCGACCTAAACTTCAACACACCTTCATTCCCTAATTTTAATTTCCTTGGTCTGTGGATTAACATAAATAATTTCCTGACAGATCTTGATCAATGTTTTATAAACCGGCTCTGCCACATAAGCACTCTCATGGTAAATTTTAGACGAATCGCAATATGCCTCCCAGTACTTTTATCGCGCTAATCTTAAACTCAGTCAGTTACCAAAACATGGCAAGCCAAACCTCCTATGGGGAGCACACATCTCTGCTGAAAGAACCAATCACATACGGATACACATGGATAGATCTTGATCTTTTAAATTCTACATTTTAAATTGGATGCAGACACTACATTACAAAGCTGCTCAGCTCTTTAAATGTGCCATTTCCCCCCTTTAATTCCAAAAAGTGAAACATGAAATTACTTTTTATATCGTATTTTTTTTTTTTAGAATATATGATTATACGTACTCAATCCCTGTATACCCTGCAATTTCTTTTAATTTTTAAAAAGGAAATCATGTTTTTTATCTTCATGCTTTGTTGTCCTATACTCAGTAGAAATATTATAGGCAAATGGAAAATAAAATAAAACTATATATATATATATATAAAAAAAAAAAAAAAAGTACATGTTTAGTAACATCGATTAAAGTGGCTCGGTTACCTAAACTGACCTTTCTCCTCGGCTCTCTTCCAGAATCTGTTCTTTTCTTCATTTTTACATAAAATACAAGAAAATGTCTTAAAACATGACAATGTAGGGACTATTTTGTTTGATGTGTTTTGCCTACACTTGACAATTGTGGCATAGGGTAGGCTTAAAGGAAGCTTTCTTTGTTATCTTGACAAAGTGGAGCTTGTCTTAAAGGGACACTTTAGTCACCCAGACCACTTCAGCTCAATGAAGTGGTTTGGGTGCCAGGTCCCCCAGGTTTTAACCCTTCAGATGTAAACATGGCAGTTTCAGAGAAACTAGTGGCTGTCTTCCTGAGGCACTTCCCCGACGCTCAATGCGAAAATCGCTTTCAGCGTGCAGAACGTCCATAGGAAAGCATTGAGAAATGCTTACTATGGACTGTTTGAATACGCGCGCGACTCAGGAGCCGACATGGGGGTGGGAGGAGAGTTCACCAGCTCCGAGGGAGCCTGGCGCTGGATAAAGGTAAGTAATTGAAGGGGTTTTAACCCTTTCAGCCCAGCGGGAGGGGGTCCTAAGGATTATATAGGGACAGGAAAACGAGTTTGTTTTCCTTACACAATAGTGATCCTTTAAGTTCCACCATAGTCAAGCGTAGGAAAAATACAGAAGACAAAATAGTTCCTACATTGTTTTAATGTTTTAAAGAGAAAAATCAGAAATTAAGAAAAGAACAGATTCTGAAAGAGGAAACAACAGGAGAAAGGTAAGTTTGAAGTGCCACTTTAATTAAAATAAAACTCATATCATGACCTGAGTCCTTACGGGTTTAAAGAGGTAAAGCCTCCTCTGTTGCCGTACCAGTATCTAGATGGAAACAGGTGGTAGTAATCCGAATGATATTACATTTTATGCATAATATTCATATTTAATAAATTGCCACGATGTAAATTTATCTTTCATTATATACAATTTTAGCAACATGTGCAAATGTATAGTAAAATATGTGTTTAGAGTTGAGAGTTCATCCCATAAATGTTCACAATATATCATTTTGAAACGGCTGTATTAATTTAGGTTTAGCCTATATGTGATATGCTGGGTCAGAATGTTTGATCATTGTTAAAATAAAATGTGGCTTCTTATGTCGAAAAGCATATTACTGACTACATTTCCTCATATGTGTCCCTTACCTTGAACTTTGTATACAAGTGCAACAACTATAGTTATTTGATATGTTTTAGTATATATAACCCAGAATCACTTACAGGGTTATTCACTACAGTAAGAATTGCTGAGATTTCATACTAAAGACAAAATAGCCAAACTGGGGAAATTCTCTAAGTCATCTATGCCTCCAGTTTGGCAACTCTGGCCTTAAAGGGTAACTATAACACATTTGAGAGGGGGGACCTATCTGGTGTAATAGGCACTATTGGCACTGCGCTGTAAAACCTGTAATAAAAGATTTTACTTATCTGAAATCCAGCGCCATGCAAAGCTCCCAGCGCTGCTTTTAGGCTCCCCCACCTGATATCGCTGTGCCTGTGCGCAGTCCAATAAATCGGCTTCTCATAGGGAAGCCTTTGATCGGATCTATTTGCAGGCTCAGATCTCATATGCGTGCTCTGGGCCAGCGAGGGGTGGGTGGGAGGCAGATGGAGGGTTTCTTTTTAAAAAAACAAATAAAGAAGCTCCGGAGGAGGGAAGATGCATCATCTCCTTGCAGGCACTCTGCCTGAAAAGCAGTGCAGACAAAAGTAAAAATATGTTCAAGTTGTGTTATCAAAAAAAGCCCACTTAAGAGTCCTAGAACCAACGTTGCAATTAAATAGACATTCAAGCAGGGCTTTTACAATGACAATGCCATGATTGGATAATTTAATTCCAGGCGGGTAATACATAATCCACCCTTTGAGCCAGATAATGCGTGTTAATGCACAATCCATCTTCAAAACAGAAAGTTAGATATGTACTATTTTAAAACTGTTCATGGAGACAGGCGTTTTCAATAGGCTGTGTTTGTTTTTTAAATTTCCACATTTGGCATATTAGGAGTAAATCCAGAGCTTGATCAAGGTTGCCAGTGAAAAGGACACATTCTGAACAGTTACTGTAGGCTTTCAGTAGTAAAAGTATAAAACCAAACCAAACGCTCACCGACGTGTTTAGCGAATAACTGGTTCATGTCAGAAAGAAGAACATAAAAACTGTAAATATACAATATATTTATTCATCACAAATTATTAAAGTTCATTGTTATAAATGACATAAATGTGTGTTTGACGATACCTGTGTACTCAAAGATCAAACATAGAAAACAGGTCGCGCTAGGAGCAACCTACAGATCATATCTTTAAGGCTCCATGTCATTTGTCTAAATAGAATTAGAAATTTAAAGAAGGAGGTTAGCATATGGAAGACAAAAGATCCAATTTTTTAACAGCAGGAACTGATGCAGAAAAAGCCACAGTGGTTAAAGGTTGAGGATTCTGTTCTTGCTCACATCATACGTTTTTATTTTGTAATGGCCAATTTTAGTTTTCTACAGTGCTGCCTGCTTTTTGCAGATTACTACTTTTTCTGTTTCAGTCTGTCCATGTATGCCTGCAGAGATTTCTGGATAGAGTCCCTTGTGATAAAGCTAACAAAGTTGTTGATATCTGCTTCCCTTTGGCTCACCAGCCTCTCTACGTACTGCTTCCGCATCATGGACTTTGTGAGCTGCCTGGCATGGTCTGTGAATGAAGCATAATATTTCATACATTACAGTCTGTAATATTGCTAAACATTTGGAAACACTGGTGTATATTATAAGGCTTTAAAGAGAGAGAAAGTGAGGCACAGACAAACAGATACAGAAAGAGAAGACAGAACCACAATAATACGCCCTAAGTGAAGATCTTTTCAGAGTAACAGGAGACACAGAAAAAAAAGGCTCCTAAATAAAGGGGTTATTAATAATCAGAGCATTGAGGTCAACATGACCAAGAAAAACAAAATAGAATAGAATAAAACCTCCACAAAAAAAACCCAAACCTCAGGCAAAATGCCCTCCTCCCCAACACTTGAAAGTCACTTAGAGTTCATTAAACTAATAATCCTAGTTAGATCAGTTTGCCTATAGCTAAAATGGTGGAGTTAAACGTCATTACTTTGTACAGAAATAAATATGAGATAAGTGATTGTCTTTAGGGTTGCAAATCCCCAACATAGAATACAGGTCTATGTTGGGGATTTGTAGACCTTTCTACAATAATTACCTGGAACCTTGAGCCATTGAGTCACGACGGCAGCTGCGGCACTCTCTACTTTATCTTCTGGTACCAACTGATCCACAAGACCTATCTTCAGCGCCTCTGGGGCAGGAAACATCTGTCCCAGCTGGAGAGATTGCTCGGTCATGCGATTACCAATTACGTTTGACATAACATCTTTGAACCTGTCAGTAGCAGGAGAAGATTAATTACATCAGCATGGCTTGTGCAAATGAACAAGAAAGACTTTAACAGCTTGACCATGCTCAAAGTCTGCGTTCAAGGACAGAGGGTTTGGATACGATGCCTCTGGTGGATAGAGGTGGAGGTGTGTTAAATCGTAGGGATTTAAAATGCAACGTTTTCAGATATAGCTTGCTACAACCATAACAATTTCATCAAATGGCAGCCATTATGGTACTTGAGGTGATCCTTTAAGAATTAATTATGCACGTTTACTCAACAATCCATACAGTGTCTAGAGGTAAGATTGTCCCTCTTACACAAAATATATATAACAAAGACAACAACCCAGATACTAAAAGAAAATGGCTAAATGTAATTTGCATGTTGGATGAGGCTAAAAAGGTGTGTGGATGTCAAGCCCCCATTAAACTGCTCTGCAAAAAATTGGTCACATTTAACAACAAATTCATATGAATTTTCACAGTGATTTCAATTTTTGTTTTGCATGAAGTTCACAAATTTAGATGCACTGCTTTGCAGTCCCCAGCTGTACCAAACTTGTTATGATTTAAAGAAAATAAATAACCAGAGTATAAATATTCTTGTAGCGCAATTAGTACTAAAACGATTTGTTTTATGCCCTACCAAAATGGTGCGACTATACCAAGCTGCGTCTCGTTCAAGCCGATTGCAAACTTTGGGCTGTCTGCCATGATTCGATAGTCACAACACATTGCCATGAGGCAGCCTCCAGCAGGACTGGAACCCTGAGAGACAGAGAATAATAATTATCTTTAAAATAAAGTAAAATTAATTATAAGAAAGAGAGAGAAAAGGGAATGGGGAACATAAAACTTCTTATTTGTTAATATCATGTAAAAAAACGCTCTTTGTGATTGTTCATTATAATTTAAACATTTCTGTGAATTTCCAGAATTTAGATTTACAAGGCGCATTGGCTCAAAATAAGTACTGGTGTCCTGACTGCAATCCCAACATGCTTTGCTAGTACCAGAGAGGATTACTTGCATTAATGGCTGCTACTGTCATCATGTTGGATCCGTACAGTTTTATCCAGAATTCTTGCAGAGCTCTCCAGAAAGCTGCACAGTGCTCTGCACTTTTACCGCACATTTCAGTGATGTCAAGACCCGCAGAAAAAATTTTGGGAACAACCTAAACAATGGATGGAACAAAAATTATTTAGTAAGTGAATTTAAAAAAAGCAACAAAAAAAAAGCAACAACACACAGAACAATTGTGTTTAGAGTAAACCCCCCCCCACCCCCAAAAAACCACACGTAGTTTTTCATTTCTATTTTGTACTCGAGCACAGATACTGTACGACAGTTCAGTGATACTGAAAATGTGCCTGTATATTCCATTTGTTTAATAATAATACATTTTAAAAAAAGAAAGAAAAGAGTTACAATATCACTAAGCATACTGAATGTCCACAGAATATTTTTTATTAATTTATTACTCCTTTTGTTTTATTATAACTTGCGTATTACAAATTGTTAGAGCACAGGGCAAAGTACCAGTTTTTACACATACAGAGGTCAGGATAACTCCTCGACATCCGCGGTCCATCTCCAGTTTCTCTAAGGTTATGGAAAATTCTGTTAGAAACTCCAAACTCATGCTGTTGACTGGAGGGTTTTTCATTTTTAGAACTGCCACCCCTGAGAAAAGAGAGAGAGAAAAAATAATACAAAAAAATATTACAGCGTACGCAGGCCTTATCAGCATGAGAGCAGATCAGGGGAGCGTAGGATGCTTCCTTTGATCACTAGGGCACATCACCTTAGTCAGAAACCTGATATAGGCCTGTTGCAGTGCGGCATGTAGTCATACATTACATGCTGTCAATGGAAAGCATACGGGACTATGGGCCTAGGACGTAAAGCCAGTTGCTAAATGTTTAAACACGGATCTTTAGATTTAGTGTCTGTGTGAACTAGAAAGGAAAAAAGAAAGAAGAGGACAAATATATATATGTGTACACACAAATAATAAGATGAACAAGTACTTCACTGTGGGTCATACGTTATAGCATCCAATGAGTCTCTACTGGGATATAGCTTTGTTAGTAAAATAATTAGGGGTTTATTTACTAAACATGTGAAATGTGATGAACTGAATCGAAAATCGCAGCAGAGTTAGTGATATCTTCTAGTTTGTCCTGCAATTTTACACTTTCTGGTAAATTCACAGTTTAGTATATATGGCTAATTGTCCCCATTAGAAAACAGACTTTTTATTTTTTTGGGGAGTGTGTGTGTGGGGGTGGGGGTGGGGGAACTGCCTGCATCACTGGAGCAGAAAAGGGTCTTTTTTAAAGAATGCACCTGATAAGAGTTATACATGAGAAAACGTTCTCACTAGCGTATTATGGGAAATAAACATTCTGCGTTGTTGCGAATTGAAAACCAAACTGCAAAACTTGTGTAACAGAATGAAATAAGTTGCTAAGTCTTCAAGTCACTATTTAGTTTTCAGTTTACCAATAATCATAAATCTCACAAAAGTTTTACTAAAATTCTAAATATTTTTTAGAATTCTTTATTTTTTGTTGTGCAAGAGGTTACAAGCAAGCAATGACAGCGTCAATAAGTACTTAATAGATAATGACAGAGAAAAAGACAAAACGATACATGGCATCGATATACTGCACAATTTGTGTGTATAAACAAGTCGAACAGGGCTCTTAAGCAAGCTGTCTTCCAGACAAGGCAGAGGATCATCTGCCTTCCCCGCCTCGAGTATGGTCGAAGGCCGCTCAGAAGCCTAGCACAGGCTATATCTACCAAACACAGGCAAATGTCGGTACAAAAGTTCCACGGAGCATTCTTCAGCCAATTTAGCAGGATTAGTGCCAGAGTTATAGTAGTAATGTCAAGTATATGGCTTAAAACTCAGATTCGGCAACATAAAAGCCTTATTATATTCTGAGAGAGATTATGAAACCAGCTGAACTATCTGGTTGTTAAGCAATGTCAGCTATTATTAACCTTCGCTGGTACGATCTCTGTACGGCACAGTCATTAAATCACTAATAGCTATCCTCTCAAGCTGGGCCTTAAATAATTAGAATGTCTTAGACCAGTCGACCGCACTCATACTGGATATTCTGGATATTTCTTTTCAGAATGAATGCTACCTAATCCACAGTGTAAATACAAAATGGGAGGTTTACGTGAACGGACAAAGTAAACATGTTGCTAAAATTGTATTATTTTTTTTTCTATTACAATTTTTGCTTTAGTTAAAGGAACACTATAAATTTAGGAAGATGACTAATCCTAACACTATGGTGCCCTACTTTGCCCAGTCCCCCCCCCCATCCCATATAGTCTCACCTGTTGCTTCATCCAACTCCACAAGAATTCTGCTGTTACTAAAGTTTCGTCGGCTGCAACAATGCTGCCATGCCCCTATACTTGTGGTGCGGGCATGAAGTGTACCTGGGTAAATTACAAATATGAAAATAAAATTAGAAATTTCTTGCAGATAACGCTAGATACAGGATGGTGGAGAATTTTACTGCAATAAAATGATGATAAATGAATTTATTTTAAAACATCATATACAACAAAGAGGGGAAAAAAATATTCTCTCTCTCTCTCTCTCTATAAAAATAAAAATGTCCCAGTCAGAGTGAAGTGTTCATGGTCTTTTATGCTGCAACAAAAGCATGTTTATCTTTATCAGTGAAGTCCCCTGAGTATTCCCCTTTCTGCCAATGTAACACCATGAGAGACTGCACCAAGATAAGCAAGTTGTCAAGTGCTGTGCCAAAGACTGATTTTATATACATACATTCCCTCATACTACTGTAATAAATTAACTTTGGATATGATACCACTGGAAACTCCATTGGACAGCATGTTTCAATAGAAAAACAACTATATAAATAAGTGCATTTATAAACTAAGCTTGTTTGAGCAGGGTCCTCTTCAACCTATCGTTCCTATAAGTTTTCTTGTAATTGTCCTAGTTATAGTTAAATCCCTCCTCTTGTAATATTGTAAAGTGCTACGGAATCTATTGGCGCTATATAAATGGCAATAATAATAAAGTGCATGTCCGGGATAAACACAGCCAATCTGGAAACCTTAAAAAGGACATTGTAGGCGCGCTAACTAATCTCATTGAAGTGGCTGTAGTATGATGAAAATGGTTATAGTGCCGACAGTGTCCCTTTAATTAACATGTGTCCTGGTGTGCTTGGCCTGCTATGCTCTCCAGCTCTTGCACTGCTTCTAAAGACCAATGGGCAGTACATGAATAGCTCATCCATGTAGTATGTAGCAACCATATGCTGCAGTAGTGCAAGCAGCTGATTAAAGGGTTACTCTAAGCACTATGGTCACTTCAGTGATCCTGAAGTGATTATGGTGCCCGGAGTCTGTATGTCTGGCATTTCATTATGATTATGCATAATTAGGGTGTCATCAGAGTTCGGGGCTGCCTAATGTCTATTCTGTGGAACTTTTTTTGCACAGATAGTCATTGGCTGAAAGCCACCTACCAATGAATGGCGATGGCGGCGATTTCTGCGGCTCTGCAAAAGCAGGCACCACGTCAATGGACCCACAGTAAACATAGTGTTGCCTCATTACCGGGCCAGGGTACCCCCAACACCATGACCACAAGGATTGGAATAACTTTTTAATTAACGTTTTTCCTAATTGCACCACATGTGCTCTACATACTGCTGGGCAGCCCCCTTCTCCCCTCCCCCACTCCGAAACACATACTTAACTTCTGGCTTAACATGTACCTAAAAAAACCTTTTTATAACATATATATTAATAAAATATATTACAAATTATAATTGTATTAATCGTACTCCACACGGTGACAGGCTCTATTTTGGTGATATTTTAATATATAACATGCATTTTAACTCTCTGAAGATATGATGCTTTCAGTCTGGACAGGTACTGGTTTAAATGTAAAATACTTTGTACTTTTATACATTACTCCAAGTATTATACTGTATTATAGAGAGAAAGCAGTGACTGTACAATGTAATGTAACTTTATTAGTCCCTCTCTCTCTATCCCCCCATGTTGGAGCCAGCCAGCCAGGTCCCCCCCTTCCCCCCATGTTGGAGCCAGCCAGCCAGGTCCCCCCCCATGTTGGAGCCATGTTGGTGGGGGAGGACATGACATTGACAGGGCAGGGGCGCGCGGGAGCACCATAGAGTTGTGGCGGACTGGGTAGGAGGTGGGGGTAGGGCGTCCCTGTGCCTCGCGCCAGTGTCGCGGGGGAAGTGTGAGCGCGCGGAGTGTGGCGGTTGGGGAGGCTCAGGGCGGGAAGTCAGTCACGCACCTGCCAGCAGCCGGGCGGGAGCAGCCCAGCTCCTCAGTAATGTCACAGCCGCCATCTTGGGGGAACTTTTTTTTCTCCCTCTGAGCCGGGTTACAGACAGACAAGTACTGAGTCCTGGCAGGGGGTTCGCTCAGTAACACTAAGCATAGGAAGAGCGACCCCTGGCGGCCGGGGAGGGGAACTACACCGAAATTATTATTATTATTATTATATTATACCAACAAATAAATTATTATCATTATTATATTATACCTCTCAATAAATTATTATTATACCTCTCAATAAATTATTATAACTCATTATTATACCTCTCAATAAATTATTATTATATTATACCTCTCAATAAATTATCATTATACCTCTCAATAAATTTTTATTATTATACCTCAAATAAATTATTATATTATACCTCTCAATAAATTTTTATACCTCTCAATAAATTATTATAACTCATTATTATACCTCTCAATAAATTATTATTATTATAACATTATTATACCTCTCAATAAATTATCATTATTATACCTCTCAATAAATTATCATTATACCTCTCAATAAATTTTTATTATTATACCTCCAAATAAATTATTATTATATTATACCTCTCAATAAATTATTATACCTCTCAATAAATTATTATAACTCATTATTATACCTCTCAATAAATTATTATTATATTATACCTCTCAATAAATTATCATTATACCTCTCAATACATTTTTATTATTATACCTCCAAATAAATTATTATTATATTATACCTCTCAATAAATGATTATAACTCATTATTATATCTCTCAATAAATTATTATTATTATAACATTATTATACCTCTCAATAAATTATCATTATTATATTATACTTCTCAATAAATTATTATTATTATAACTCATTATTATACCTCTCAATAAATTATCATTATTATATTATACTTCTCAATAAATTATTATTATTATAACTCATTATTATACCTCTCAATAAATTATAAAGTATTACAGCAACACTCCATTACATATGCATAGGTATATTTATACATATGACGCCCCCAACACACAAAAGTAAAATAAATATACACGTAATTTGTGTTACATATGTATGTGGGCTAAGCCTTATATAAATAATAACATAATAATAATAATATGCCTTCTAAATTACTCTAATACATATTTCTCTGGGTAAAAGTGTATTTTAGTGTATTTTATTATTTGCCTTTCCGTTTAGGTGCGATTTTAGCAATATAACTAACTCATATAGTATTTATTTTACTTAGAATGTGGGGGTAAAGGAGTATTTTAGCGTATTTTATTATTTGGAGTCAGTTATTTTGCTCATTGTGTCACTTAATCACACCCGAACGAAACGGCAAATAATAAAATACACTAAATACACTTTTACCTTTCCTTGGTGTATTTGAAAGTGTTTCTGTGCACAGCCACGTTATTGAGATAATGATATCTGGGCGCCATGTCCTCGGCAGGAACAGCGATGTTTTTATTGCAGGGTTAACCTTCCTCTAGTGGCTTCCATGACATGGTGTAATAAAGCTCCGCTATTTCTATAAGAGGGTCTCAGAGAGACCGCCTGTCTGATTGGTGGAGCTCTGCGATTTGCTGTGCGTGTGCATTATTATTATTATAATATTAATTTTATAGCGCCAGCAAATTCCGTTGCGCTGTACAATAGGAATAGTCTCCCAATGCTTTCCAATGGCTGAGATTATCACTCTCGATGATCTCAGTCAAACAGGCAGACCAGTGCAGCAAGAGAGGAAAGGTGAGTAAACTCAACTATTCAACCCTGGCAGCGGAGGCTTGGTCGCCTAGCCGGTGACTAGGACACTATAGTGTTCGGAACACACAGTTTTATTCCTTATTTCTAGGGTTGCAACCTGGCTGGTGTTTTACCGGCACGGCCAGTATTTGAGGTTGTCTGGTGCCGGTACTGCAAAGGCCGGTATTTTTCTCTGACAAGCTCTGGGAGAGTGGCGAGAGAAACGTCTTTTATATTTGACAGATTTACACATTGCTATATATATATATACACACAATAACACAAACAGACATAGTACACACACACTGTATAAAGACCCTAACTATGCAAAGTATGAAAAACAGCCTTCACAAGGTGATGTCCAAAATTATTTTATCTTTATTGAAGGCTTTTATAGCCGAAACGTCGTAATGTATTCTATGCTCCAGATACTTTGCGGGCTTCAATAAACCGTCCTTCTTGTGATGCCCCAACGTACGCACTTTTCTGAAGCACTACTATCTTTGAGCGGCCAGATACTCCGAGCCTATCAATGCTGGCCAAAAGAATATTTCCTGCACTTAAATGTTAAATCGTTCAAAAATGTTTTTAAACTAAAACAGTAATAAGGCACCGATGGATTCTGGGCATCATAACTCCATTCATGTGGAATGGTTTTTAATAAAATACACCAAAGAAGTGCTAAATATTCACACTTAGAGGCATTCAGTTCCAGGACAGAGCTAAATACAGCGATTTTTCTCCCATTGGGTCTCATAGCACTTTTCAGTGCACGCTCTTGGAATTAACCAAATCGGCAGCTGAATAGTAAAAGATGTTATTATTACCCAATTGATGGTACTCATTTTATCGACCTCGGAAGGATGAAGGGCTGAGTCCCTCCATTACTAGGTGTATGGCTGTAATTTCTTACTGACAGATTTTGCATAACTGTTTTAAATATACTACAGCTCAATGTCTTCAATAAACTCCTCAGTGGCAACAAGTTCAGACATCTGCATTTTCCCAGAATGTTGTATAAGTGTTAATGCATGCAGGCTATTTTTTTTCCTGTATCTATGAGCTCTATCAGTGTTGGGATGTCAAGACAGGAGACCAAAATCAGGACTTTTTTGCTGGGTCTTGGCCAGTCGGGATGTATGCCAATGTGATTATTTCCAAGGGCGCTCTCTAGTGGCTGATTATAAACAGAACACAAAAAAATTTAAAAATTTAAAAAAAGACAACAGTGACATCTAGTGGTAATTACAAGTGTTGAAAAGGCAGGTTATAAATAAGTCACCTAGCAGTGTTTTTTGGCATGGTGGGGTAGGGGCTAAATAATTCAGATAGACAGAAGATATGTCTTCCTGACATCACATGTGTGGTCCACTTCCTGTCTCCTGTTTTTAGTTATTAGGTTGGTTTGAATCCTCAATCTGGCTGGACGACACCTGGGGCCGGACCAATCAGAACAGTGACACAAGAAAAATACAGTTTTACATTTTACGCAGCTTCTTAAAATCACCCATCTTAGTGATTACTGTGGCATAGTGGTGGGCTTAACACAATATGGCCATAGTTAACTGAATCCCCATATTTGTTTAAGATTGGTGATTTTAAGTTGTGTATTAAAATTGTATTTTTCTTGTGTTTACACATTTACCTAATTTGTATTTTGTATATATTTTACGGCAGCACTGCTACTTGGGAAAGCATGTTCCAGGTGTGCCCCCAATTCCTCTTTTTTGGTGGTTTTTTTTATTTTGAAAATTAGTTTTTATTTATTTGTAGGTTCATCGTAAGTTAAACAGTAAGACTCGAAGGTCTAATCATTTATATAACATTTGCATAACATAAACAAGGAAAATTCGGGATCGATGA
This sequence comes from Pelobates cultripes, assembly GCA_933207985.1. Taxonomy (NCBI): domain Eukaryota; kingdom Metazoa; phylum Chordata; class Amphibia; order Anura; family Pelobatidae; genus Pelobates; species Pelobates cultripes. Next base: position 140,300,452 of record OW240918.1, read on the forward strand.
GAGAAATATACGTTTTGAAGACCCATTGGCTTGCCGGCTCATGTTATAATGGGACTCGCAGGTCCGAGTCGACTTTCTGGGGAGTAGATCTAGTTAACCTCTCCTTACTTTAGGGTACATATATACTCACTTCTGCTATAACATTGAATTTATCACCTTAGTTTTTGTGAAACTCCAGGTTTCAATCTTAAGTGGAAACTTAAAAGATATTATGTAGCTTATATTAATTGCTCGGGGTCTAGTTTCCCTCCATGACTTTTACCTATGGCAGAGGCCGAGTGTTGCTTAGCTTTCTCTGCACCTCCTCTGTGGTGCCTGAATCCGTGTCCTTAGCTGTTAGGTGTTGATGTTCTGTTGAAAATGGGAGTCTCTGTTGTGCGCGGGTGTGATGGGGTGTGTGTCTATCTAATTGCTATATGTTTGTTTTGTTTTGCTTTATTCCCGTCTAATTGCCAGGTATCCAAGCCACAGAGTGTCCTGGATCACTGTGCCACTGATCAGGTATCATTGTCTTTTGTCATTTTCCATCTTCTATTTCTTGTTTTGTTTATCCTTATTACTCTCCAAGTTTATTATGCTATTTGTCTGTCTCATAATCGGCCCGTCTGGCCTCGATCCCGGTTCCCCCAGGCCTGGTAGGGGGAGGGGGTAAGGAAAGGGTTAGGAGCAGGGGATAGTGGGCAATCAGGATATGCGGGGTGTGATTCCTCCCGTAAGGCTCGCGCCAGTCGGTACGGCTCCATCACGACGGTAACGGGAGATGTATAAGAACCATGGCATCCACAGATCCGCATGTGTAGAATATTGCATATTCTATGTTTCTATTGAATATATATATGGATGTGTGGATTGACATAAGTAACAGATGGTATCAATAAGTCACAAGGCTTTCTTTGTCCGAGAGCTCTGGAATGTGGATTCATATGGCTCCTTATATGGCTAGAGTTATATGCTGACGTTAGTATTAGCACTTCTTTATAGTAACAGAGGGACACGAGGTCACTCTGTCTTGGTTTGAGTCTTGGCTCTGTACAACGATGTAACTCTCCCATAAGAAGTCCAGCAATTACCATCTGCTGTTGAATGTCCACTATCCTGTAACATCATTTATTATGTTTTATTATGTATCCGTAACAAAGAATAAACCTGAAGAAACCGTAAGTCAGATTGCGTATTACTACTTTTCAATAATATAGACATATATTATTGTGGCGAGCATTTGGCCCAAGAATATATATACAAAAGACGTATATATATATATCAATCAACTGAAGATAAGAAGAAATTAAGAAGATTCTACATTAACACCAATCTCATCTACATTTTACAGCATGCCTGGTTCCTTGTCCTGTCAAGGTAGCATGTGCTTCTTCTGCTCCCTGAATATCTTCTACTCTGCGAATCCACTCTTTTCTAGTAGGTACTTCACTCTTTTTTCAGTGGGTTGGTATGTTATCCTTGGCGGCATTAAGCAGGTGTCGTAATACTGATTTCTTGTACAATGATATGGGTTGTGTCGAGATGTGTAACAATGCCAATTCCGTATTCCACTCCAGTATGTCTCCCAGGATAAGCTTCACTGTGTCCCTAATCATTTCCCAATATGGGGTGATATCTCTTCACTCCCACCAGATGTGTAGCACCGTGCCGCGTCTTTCCTGGCACCTCCAGCACACCTGGGGAATTGATGGGAATATTCGGTGTAGTAAAGTTGGTGTTCTATACCATAGGGAGAGCAATTTGTAATTAATTTCCTGGTAATAGGAACTCATAGAGCTCTTATGCTGCCACAACATCGCTTTATCCCATTGTGAGTGATTTTCCGAGTTGTTCCTCCCATTGCCGTTTAAACATCGTAACCGTAGGCGTGCCTCCGATTAGTAGATGTTGATATAGTGCCGAAATTGCGTGTTCTAGTGAGGTGCCTCGGTCGCAGAGGTCTTCAAACCACGTAAGGTCTCAATGTAGTCAATCTTTGTGCGGTAGTGATTCATAGAAATGTTTCAGTTGTAGGTATCTAAATTGGAGGAGAGGGGTTTGTGGCCTGTCTCCTAATAGCGAGGGAAGATCCCGCAGTCTCCTGTCCTCGAAGTTCCTCGTTTTTGCTGGTCTTATCAGACCTCTTCAGGGGGCTGCATATAGGGCTAGATTGATTTACTGTCTAGGAGTAATGGTTTTTGTGGACATATTGTCATATTCAGTGTCTCCCTTTTCTAATGATACCTCCTCCCCTCGTCCTGACTTGTCTGAAGTTCCCCAAGGCTCTGTCCTTGTACCCTTCTATTTTCTCTTTATACTGCCTCTCTTGGCAAACTTATTACCTCATTTGGATTCCACTACCACCTGTGCGCTGATGACACCCAGATATACCTCTCCTCCCCGGACCTCTCCCCTGCCGTCCTGCAACGTGTCACTGCTTGTCTTTCTTCCATCTCTGATTGGATGTCCTCCCGATTTCTGAAACTCAATCTCTCTAAAACTGAGCTCCATGTCTTTCCTCCTCCTAATACTGATCCTGCTCTTTCGCTCTCCCTTCAAGTCAGTGATATCCACATCAGTCTACCCTTGTAAGTGTGCTGTCTTGTCATCATACTTGATTCTGGCTTCACCTTTGAGCCTCACATCCGGTTTGTTACCAAATCCTGTAGATTTCATCTTAACAACATAGCCCGCATCCGCCCCTTTGTTACGCAAGATGCTACCAAGGAGCTTGTCCATGCTCTAGTAATCTCTCGCATGGATTATTGTAACCCTCTTATAATTGGTCTCCCCAAAAGCCGTATTGCTCTGCTTACAGTCTGTAATGAATGCTGCCCCAGACTGATTTTCCTCTCTAGTCAGTCAGACCTCTCACACCTCACCCCTCTGTCAGTCCTTACATTGGCTTCCTGTATCCTATAGGAGTCAATTCAAGGTACTAATTCACACCTATAAAGCACTGACCAATTCAAGCCCCTCCTATATCTCTTTACTGATCCACAGGTATGTCCCTTCTCGGTCTCTCTGCTCTGCCCATGACCTTCTCCTGTCCGCTGCAAGCACCCATACAGCTTGCAGGACTTCTCGCTGGTTGCTCCTTTCCTTTGGAATAGCCAGCCTACCACCATCATCTCAGTCTTCAATCGTGTAAAAAGTGCCTTAAACTTAATCTCTTTAGGAAAGCTAATGGCCTCCCAGAGTAACCTCTACCTCACATACCTGTCCCTTGCTCTCTCCTAAAGGGCAGCACTCTTTTTCCTCCTCCAGCTCCGCTTCACTCCACCTTGTTTGAGTGCTACCTCCTGTCCTGTTGGGTTTTACGCACCACCTCCTATAGACTGTAAGCTCGTTTGAGCAGGATCCCTTTTCAACATATTTCTGTAAGTTTTTGTAATTGTCTCATTTATTGTTAAATCTCCCCCTCTGATAATCTTGTAAAGTGCTATGGAATATGTTGGCGCTATAAAAATACCAGTAATAAGAATAGGTAAATGGCCTGATTGATTGTAGCAGTCCAGGGCCAAACAGATGGGCTGTCAAGGGGATGATTTTGGAGCCAACTGAAGAGTATTAACCAAAGGACGAAAACCAGTGGTCAGACAAGGGTGGTATGAATAGGATCTGCATCACAATGCCTATCAACAGGGTTCCTGGCTTCTCCATCTCCAAGTTCAACAACATCAAGTGATGCTTCATCTTCACATCCCCTTATTTGAATCCTGAATGAAGTCATTTGAAGATTGCCCAGATTAGTAAACACCATTTCCACACATATTCTGGCTACACCAAACTGATGTAAAATAAAGAGACTTTTACAGGAATACCTTGATGTTTTGTGATTTTCTCATGGGTGCAGATTGATGGTCTGTCTAAAGCTGGGTCGATGGCCTGCCTCTGATGCCACATTCACAAAACATGTCCAAGAGCCTGGATTAATGAGCCAAACTGATCAACTGCAGTGGCTTTAGTGCGAGGCAAAGTTGCTGTCTAGGATACTAGATTGATGACTTGACCTGGGCTAGCACGGAATCAAACATGCTAGGCTGTCAAGAAGTCAGACCAATGGGACTAAATCTGCAGGAGGCTACTGGGATTAGACTTGTGTATGCTAGTTTTGAATCTAACTTTCTATATACTTGTTGTGAGTTGTAACCTCTAGATACCACTGTTGTCCAGTTTGAAAGAAAGCACCCATGTTGCTTGTTTTATAAAGCATTTGTACATTCAGTACACGCAGACCCTTGGGATTTCAATTCAAAATGAATCAAAAGTAATTTGCCAACATACAGCTCCGTTAGAGACACGCACATGATATTGTTAGCTTAATCTGCAAATGCAGATTATTGAATAAACCAAACAGGACAACATTAGAAAAGTGTATTTTTAAATGTTTTCTAATCTACGTGTTTGCTGGTGATTGGAGTAGCTCAACGTATAGGTAGAACAAATTACCAGTTTGTTTTACTTTATTTGTGAATGGCAGCCCTCCACGTCAAGTAAAAAAAAACAAAAAACAATATATACAGAGAAATACTCTAAGAACACACCAAAGACAGGGAGAATGGTGAATGTTTTTAATTGGATTTTGAAACAGTCCATAAAGCAGAATTTTATTTTTCACGATCTACAACAGCATTACATATGCCCTGCCTTAGAACCATGCTGAGATTACAGGGTTATAACCAACACACTGCTTAGTGATACACAAAGTTAATTATATGTTGGCTAAATCCTAAAATGGTCAGCGTTGAGGCTTTCTAGAACTGAGGCAGACAAACCTTGTACAATTAAAATCAAATACTCTGGTGACAAATTAATATTTTAGCAATCTAGCAAAACATACCCTCAAGATGTCTGATAGTTACTCCAATTCTATTATTAATTGTAGAGAGCTAAAATCATCAGATGACAAAGCGAACAAGGGCAACTTTGAATTATTACATTTCAGTAGCTTTCTAGACAGAGGTGGCTAAAAAACATCATGGGAGATTCAATTCTAAACTAGTTGTGGGTCTACCGATTGGCCATCCTGCTCTAAAGTGCATTATACAGTCCTCCTGTAGGTTATCGGTTTGAAGGGTAGTATGATTAATAGGCACTTAACATAATTTGGGTGCTCTCGGATTAAGCACTACTGGGTTCAAGCAATGAATAGATACGGTTATATGAGAAATCGGTACTTTCTGTAACAGAA
>OW240918.1:140305724-140337258 GCA_933207985.1 Pelobates cultripes
TATGACCAGTTGCAGTTCTTGGAGGACAATGTCTGAAGATCTAGTCTTGCTGGACCTACTTTAGAACGGGCATAGAGTGAATATCGTGTGGAGCAGGAAAGCACATTTCTCCTCATTGCCCGTTGATGCTCAGCGTTTGTTCACATGCTGGCCCAATAACATGAACTTGAAGTATCGCCTCAAAAGATAAAGATCATTTTTTTTCATGAGTACAGGATGAATACCGGAGAAGGTCACAGCTTGGCCAAAGTTCTAAAAGCCTGCTTTGTTGGAGAACTGTTTAGGAATAGGGGTCAAAATTCAGCATTGACCAGAAGCAACATGTGGCACTTGAGCCGTGGCTGCCTTGTGCTTGCAAGTTCCTGTTGTGGAGTAGTGTCTGGCTGTGTCTTGGGAGTGCAAGCCTCCCACAGTTGGAGTGCTGATGTTTGGCCTTCCTTTCACGTAATTAAGCATTGTATAAGGAGAGGATAATCCCAATTTATCAGAAGAGCCTCCAAGCAACAGAGAGATGCAACTATCTGCAGGATCCAAGGCAGCCGGTCTGACACTGTGTATCAAAATGTCTCTTCATCATTCGTATACATCATTTTTTATTTTTTTTCTAAACACGTTGTACAAGCCACTGGTTGTTTTAACAATTTACTTTATTTTTTATTTTGTATGTGTACAGTCAGCCAGATGTAAAGGGACAGTATCACCTCATAAGAAAAATGTATAATTTACATTCACAGCTGTAAAATCTCCTATGTTTGCTCAAAACCCCTGGACACTGTAACACCTAAATTAGGAATTTGCAAGCACGAAGATCCTAATTTCTCTCCCATTTACGTTCAGAAACTCTAAACATAAAAAAGTAGTACTGTCTTTAACGCCAAGAACCATGACGCAAGTCGGTTTTACATGTTCTTCTCTTTAGAATTTTCTTTGTTCCTGTGCAGACTGACTAGTCTAGTTGTAATGATTGTATTTACATTTATTTATTGGCAAAACAATCCATTCACTAAATTGACAGCTTGGAATTAAAAAGGGAATTTGAAATTAATCTCAAATTTAAGGCCATAATAGCTAAACTGAAACTATTGTTTGTCACCTATGCTTCCAGATCAGCTATTATGGCCTTACGTTTGGAATTCACTTTGAATTCCCAACAATTCTTTAGTGAATAACCCTGCTTAAAGGGAACACTATAGTGATCAAAACAACTTTAGCTTAATAAAGCAGTTTTGAAGTATAGATCACGACACTGCAGTCTCACTGCTCAATTTTCTGCCATTTTGAAGTTAAATCACTTAGTTTATGCAGCCCTAGCCACACCTCCCTGCATGTGAGTTGCACAGCCTTCCTAAACACTTCCTGTTAAGAGAGACCTAATGTTTAAACTTCCTTTATTGAACATTCTATTGAATCTAGAATCTCCAGCTATGTTAATATCCTGATAGATTTTGCAGGAGACTCCTGCATGTGATTAAAGCTCAAGTTACAGAGCAGGAGATAACTTACAAAGCAAGTTAACATCTGATTGAAAATGAAACCATTTTCTTTCTTTTTTTTTCTTTTCATACAGACTGTGTCAGTCACAGACAGGGGAGGTGCGGCTAGGGCTGCATAAACAGAAACAAAGTGATTTAACTCTTAAATGGCAGAGAATTGAGCAGCGAGGCTGCAAGGACATGATTTATTCACTCAAACTGCTTCATTAAGCTAAAGTTGATTTGGTGACCATAATGTCCCTTTAAATCCACATCTAGCGCCATTTGTTACTTTTACTGAGCTTTATTCACTAAACTGTTTAGAGAATTAATACTGGTTGAAAATTCAGTTTCAAGGCGAAATATCCCTGGGTTGTAGCACCCACTTTGAATGAATGTCTGCTGTTCGATTTTTGCCATATTCATGCGACGAAGTATTTTTAGAAGAGGTTTTACAGCTCTATGCTTTAAAGCATTTTGGTTTTACATCACATTATGTTTAGATGTAAATGATTTTTTTTTTTTTTAATTTAGTTGGAATGGGGTGATATATATTCCCTTTTACATTTTCAGTGCCAGTAGGATAAGGCACAGGTGTTTTTTTTCACTAAATGTCGAATAGTGACGAATTCAAAAAAACCAAATTGCAAAACTGGCCAACCTGTGGCTGCAGCCGCGCTGCTTTTGCTTAAATTTTGCAATTTGGCTTTACATTCAGTAAAATTAATTTATTCCGGCAATAAACTCCAGTGTCTTCTCGGCCCTCTGACAGTGAAAGTGTGTGAGAATGCATGATATACGGCCACACATGTTTATCTTGAAATATGAGTGAGTTTGTATTGTGCGTGCGCACTCTAGTATTGGAAGTTATAATAAAAATAACGAGGGCAAAAATGTTTATTCACTAAAGCAGAAATTATTGAGAATCAACGAGGGAACTGCAAGTGTCAGGCCAATGGAGGTTTCTTGAAAAATCTCTCAGATTTTCCCATTTTGGGCCTAAAATGAGTAATTCCCTTTATCAAGTTTCCCCCAAAAAAATGAAATTTACTAAGATTGCGATCTTATGTTCTCTCCTTGATCCCAAGTCCTACAGGTGGGCATTTATCAGCGGTTTACCCTTTTACGTTCAGTTATATGTCTTCTCCAATTGCGATTTTACACCAGTGAGATTTATTCACTAAGAATTGATGTTGACTACAGGGTTGCAAAATTCAGGCCAGATTAACATTGTTGACTGAATTAATTCCTTATACTGTGGTTCTGGGCACACATGAATGCCATTATTGGACACGTGATATGCAATCACAGGCCAGCGGCCCTCCCCTGTCTCTGACCTATCAAACAAAAATCAATTCCAACACGTTCTGCTCTTACACTGACAAATTGTGTCCAAATTCAGTAATCAATACAATTTGCCCATTTGTGCTGCTGGCCTACTTTAGTCTTGCACGCTGCACCCCGAGATTACAATTCTACCATAACTATGCCTTTACCTGCAAACAATTGTGCGTTTGTATTGAATTACATATAAAAATATTATGTACACATACATGCACACCAATACAGTGTGTGTATTTATGGGATTGCGTGTGCATGTGTGTTATACATGTGTGTACCATTTATTTGTAACAATATTTTTTTTTTTTTTTTTTTTTCTTCTTTCTACATTACTAGACATAAAATCCTTTCTGTTTTTTCTGTTAGATAATCACACAATTCATTGTAATATCCTTTGGGTGTTTTCTATTTATGAAAAAAAAGTGTTGTAAAAATAAAACCTATATAAATATATATATAAATACACTATAATAAGTCTCCTGTTTGATTCTGTGTAACCCATTGTTACTTTCCACATTATATTTTATTATATTGCTGCTCCCCGGGGCTGTGTTTTTTTTTTTTTTTGGAGGGGGGGGGGGGGTTTATGTCTATACAGGGTTATCCCCTAAACTCTGAATTGCAGTGAACCAATTGTACGCTAAAGTGGTTTAGTTAAAGAATTTTTTCAGATCTGTTATTTGTGCCTAAAATGTGTCATGCAGATTTTTAAATTCACTACAATTCAGACATAAGTGAATACCTGTGTGTAGGGTAATCTAGATCAAAGATTCGAGTGCCAGTAGTGGTACCTGTTGAAACATAATTTCGATTTGCCATCAGGAATATATATACTCTGCAATTAAAAATGGCAAACTCTGCTCACAGAGCCTGTAATTCTATCGGGCAGTTCTATCTATTGCCAAACCAGACCAGAAAAATAAAATCACCTTAGACATAACTGGTTAATCCCTCAATCTCAGACTGGTAGGGGTGCCTTGAGGACTGGTATGGGAACCACTGCATAAAACTGGCAGGGCCTTCTCTTATAAAGTTTATTTGTGAACAAACTACATGCATTATGTAATTATGAGGCAAAACAGAAAATCAATCAGTGTATTATTCAGGAATGTTAGCACTGCTGTATTTTTGTTAAAAAATGCTATTTGTTATTAAAAAGAAATGTAAAAGGTTCCCAATACATATTTTCTGCCTGTCTGTTTTGCTGTATGCTGCAGGCAGAGCCCAACCATCTCGCTATATCCCAGTGTTGGCAGCATTTATGGCTGTGACCCATCATATTTTTGGGGGGCCATACATCGTTATCCTGATTCTCTGTACGTGAAATGCACTGCCTGCATTATGTAAAATCCACATCCTGCAGGGAGAGAAATCAACGTGTTGACCAATAAAGGAACTGCCTTGACTGGTTCATTGACTTAGCTCATGTAGCTTATGAATTCATTATATTATAAGGCAGTGCTTTCCATGTCCTGCCCATCAGGAGGCATCCAAGTCGTGGAAGACTAGGTCGATCAGGTAGTTCTCTCTGTGAGAGCAGGACGTTTGAGTCTCTATAGGATGCTAGATAGATCGGGTTGTCTGGTACATCATGTTCTGGGCACACATTTATACATCATAAGAAAAGTGCTATAGGAGGGTACTCAATTCACTAGTCACTGAGGAATACTGTAGCATGTGAATGCTACATACTATAGGACAACACGTTTCGAGAACTGCAAACATGAAGACATTAAGTGTCCATAAAACATACTGAATCTGGCAGCTTGATGGGGTTTTCTTTTTTTGACATTTTGTCATTTAAGTTTTATTTTTGAGTTTGGTGAATATATTTAAACATGGGAGGCTCCATTCTTCCATCAAACTCGTACATTTTTTTTTTTTTTATTCTTTATTTTTGTTCGTGCATAAGGTTAACATGCGAATTTGCACTGCCACAATAGCTGGTGCACTCAAATTTGCATACACGCTTAGTCACATGGCGTTAATGACATTGCACTTTTTTAGTAGTTATATAAACAGGATAATTTCTCACGCTTATAAAGACAAGTGAAAGTAGTATTTTGATTCACAGATATATGTCACTTTGTAGTCATAGTAAGATTAACGGTTAAGCTGGGACATTGCATTACAGAGCATAGTTTTACACTTTTAGCTTTGCGTTGGATTGTACTGTGTCATGCCCTTGGTACATTCTGTGCTGTGATTTGTAATTATGCCCTGCTAGGCAAAAGAAACATAAACACAAAGAGCCGTCTCATATGGTCAGTGGCACTAGGTTGAGTAATGCCTATTGAGAGATAAAGAGCTTAGATTTTACCAGTGAGACTAACTGGGTGCTTGACAACTGAAGACAAGCATGCAAGATGGTCCGAGGGGACACACGAGGACTATATTAGCCGTGTAGTTTAAATGCTTTGCTGAATATGGAAGTGGGCCAGCTGGGGTAGACTATATTCAGCCTGACCGGAGCAAACCTAAATCCCCCCTGCATTTATGGTAGGGTCACTTAAGGTCATGGTTAATGTATGATTGGGGGTTGATAGTCTGCCGGGCTTAAGTTGGTAGAGTAAAGTTGAGGTGCTATATATTTTGCATATGGCAGGGTCCCAGGTGATATCCTAAGAAGCTGCCTCGCCTACCATTTGGGATTCCCGTATACATTTCTAGGTAACAGAGGAGTAGCTTTGGGGCGCTTGCTAAGGAGGCGAGCGTTAGTATGTTATCCATCGCTTACTACACCACATATGGAACTCAGTATAGAATCTAATTTTAAAGAAATAAAGGCTGCATATTATGTAACATTGCTTTTCCTGCTAAATAGGCTGCTGTTTTGCTGAAATTCAGTAATAGCGTATTTTAGACGAAAAAGTTAACCATCAGTGTAATGCCTTATATGATTAGGTTCAAGTTGCTATCTCAAGTTATGCTGGTCTAATGCTATGCCGTATAGGCTGTCACATAATAAAAAAATAAAAAAAAAAGCAAAGGCAAAAACTCTGTAGGAATTAATGTAAAATGAAAATAATAACAGGTTAAAGGCTATTACTATACATTTTTCTAGCCTGTAAAATGCAGGTCTTATGTTATGAGGTATGGTGAGAGAGTTCAATTGTAGCGAGGTGTGCGCCTGGCAGGCTCCGTTCGTGTGCAGCTGCTCAGCCGATCCCCTCCGAGTGCCTAGTACAGTCCCTGGGGAGATTGGCAAGAGAGGGCCCAAAGTAAGGGTTACAATTCAGCATGGTTTCAAGTGTTGCAGCGTGGCGGTGGCAGACGTCTCAGGTATCCCGGGAACCTGCAGCAAATGTCCTCTTCTAGCTGTAGGTTACGTTGCCGATGGATTTCAGCTGCGGCATGAAGAGTTCATAGGTGCTGTTGCCCCCTTGTGGTTGGGCTGTCATCAGACGCTGCAGCCCTGTTGTAAAGGTGTATCAGGCAGAAATCCCTCAATAAAGTGTCACCTCCTGCCGGGTCTGCCCGCAAGTTCTTTGAAGGGGGAGCAGTGTGGGCTACTTCTGAGCCTCGTTGCCTGTTTTGGTAAGTAGCCTGTAGTGGATTCGGTTTTGGCGCCATCACATATGGCCTCCGCCATCTTGACTGCTGTGTCTTGGTGTCGGAGCAGGGCGGCCCTGCTGCTGCGCCCTGGGTGGTCGGGGCGTGCGGGGATGAGGACCGGGATCACCCCCCCGGTCCAGAGGGGGGGAGGGGGGCCATTTCCCAACGGGTCTGGCCTTGGCTGAGCACCGATGGGCGGGATAGTGGGGCAGCGGCCGTCTGCTCCACTCACCGCCGGAGTAGGCCTCGTTTGCGCCAGTGAGGATTCTTCCTCCAGGGGACTGAAACCAGGCAGGCCAGCCTCACCCTGGGTCCGGTACTCTCCACCTGATGAGATCCACCGCAGCTGGTCGGCTTTTTATGCCAAAAGTCTGGTTTTCATGCTTATTTTGTTTTAAGTTTCAGGAGCTGGTCTGACATGCGACCATCTTGCTTGGCGGCCTGGCCCCGCCCCCAAAAACTCGTACATTTGTGCTGCTAAACCTATGTCTTGGTTTGTTCAGTGGAGGAAGTGTAAAGAATTTATAAGTTAGGAGTCATTTGATTATAGAGAGAAACTAGTATTCGTGGCCTAGGTCAGACATTGTTCTTTTTCCCATCCTCGATATAATAACATAGAAAGGACTTATCTGAGTGTAGCTGCGGGCAGCGACAGGTTAAGTGTGTTTGATGGAATGCATGCAGCCATAGAGGAGAACGTGTCTGGGCACGCCTGGGTGACAGCGCACTTTATGTCACTGCCAGTCACGCTGCCCTGGGAAATGTTGGGGTGGGGAGGTCGGCTAGGCAGGGCACCGGGCAAGTCTGTTCTTGCCTCAAAATTCCTGGTAAAGAGTAAGAAGGGTTAAAAACCTGCAGAACCTGCTTTTTGGAACGTGGTGGAGTTAATCGGACTGGATGGATCACTAAAAGATTTTTCAGCAAAATACCAGGAAGTAAAAGATTAAAGGGACTCCTAAACAATGCGTACAGGGAGTGAAGAGAATTACAAAATACAGAGTTTTAACTCCTTAAGGACCAAACTTCTGGAATAAAAGGGAATCATGACATGTCACACATGTCATGTGTCTTTAAGGGGTTAAAGCAGGGCTAAAGAACTGTGGAACTTTCATATGTAGAGTTGGGGTTGCCATATCTTCTGCTTTCCTGGACCGGTATCACTTTGTTACATGCGGGCACTCGCAGCTCCAGGATTTTCAAAGAAAGTTCGTATTGGAGGAATAGGGGAGGGCTTTCAATGGCTGCAGACAACAGGTCTGCAGCTTCTGCAAGCTGTTTTTTCATAAACCCCCAATGTAAACATGCAGAAGAAAATAAATACATCAACCCATCAGTATGGCAATACTATGTGTATCCAGGACGATAAAGTGGATCTGGTAACTCTCTGTAGGGCAAAATAATGGTCTTAGAGGCAAACGTTTATAGAGTTTTATGGGTGTTGTAGTCCCACCATCTGGACAGCCACAGTTTAACAATGCAGCATTAAAACTCCACGTTTTCTATTGTTTCTCCTTAATGATATTGAGGGGACTTGACAGAAGAGCTTCATTTTCTGTGTTACTAAGGCAAGGACTGCTAAATTCACACGGTTTTCCCCATGTTTTGTTTTTTTTGCATTTTTTTACATAAATGAAAAGAACGTCAATAACCGCATTGTTTTTGTTTCTCAGTGTTCCCGAGATTCTATGCGTCATAGCTTCATACATGCATGTGGTATTTAAGGACTACAGTACCATTGATAGGGTTGGTGGGGCAGTGCCTTGCAATTTATAGCAGTGGTTAAAACATGCATAGCAATGGTGCGGGCTTGTACCACGATAGTGTCCAGGAACATTCCTAATGGGGAGGTCTATATTGGTAAGTGACAGAACGAAAGACAGGATATGCTTCCAGAACCATCCAAGGGTCCAACATTGCCAGAAGACATGGGAGGTAGATCCCATGTCCACACAGCATCACTTGCATTGCGCAGATGTGTGGGGGAACATATGGTCCAATCTCTGCGGCACTAGATCCCATCTGATAAGGAGTTTGCAGCATGTTTCCCTGTGCCATTTAATAAGTGACAACTCCCCCCCAGTTCCTGCTCCCATTTCACCATATAGAGTAGTTCTGAGTGATGCGTGTATATGGGCCAATGAATAGTAACATGTGGCCAGTGGTTACTTATTACTTTGTATACCTATACACATTTTAGGGACAGCTTGAGATATGTCTCGGTCTTGTAAGGGCAATTTCCATAAGTAAAATGTGTTTGACTCTGAGATATAAAAATATCTCCCTGGATGGTAGGAGGAACTTTGTCTTAAGTTCTAGAAATTACTTGGTGTGAGAGTAAGATGTAAGTTATTGGACCTGTGTTATACCTGCTATCAACCACTGCTTAAGGTTGGGGTCTGGTGAGTACATTGGACAGTAGTTAACCATAGGTACCATCTGTGCCATGTAGACAGGGAGAAAATAGTGGATTGGAGCTCTTTAATGTAGGAGGGCGCACATGTGGTGACCGTGAGGCCCACATCAGTTGGTGAATGGAAATTCAAAATGTTGTTGTCTCACATCTCCATGGAGATTGGCAGTAAATGAATGTGCTGTACTGCGGTATACATCATTCATATGCATCAGGATTAATAATGTCTTGTTTTCCTTCCTGCAGCATTTGAATGCTACATTCTACAAGGCATCCCTTATTTTTTTGATCTGCCCCATCAAGATGTAAAAGTAATATGTTTTGGTGACCCTGGTGTTGGGTATGGCGACTCTACATATCTCCTAGCATTAAGCACATCAGGCTGCATTGACCTGATGAAAGTTTCCAGTGCCAGATTTAACAACATTATTGGGTGTAGACATAGACAGGCCTACTTTGTGCATTGTTGACAAATAAGCTAATTTGGCTTAACGTTTATGTTAGTCCCAGTGTAATATAATAAGTAAAATTAAATGGGAATTGTGGAAAATTGAAGAATAAACTGGAAAACATCAGATATTTTGACCTAAAAGGCCTGTTTGTGAATAAGCCTCACTGTTACTACATTGTTGTTGTGTTTGAGTAAGGACGCAAAAACAGAGCCATGCTCCAATGACTCAGTGGTAAAAGATTCATAAATTAATAATCTGCAGGGATTAAAGAGTAAAGTGGAATAATCCCAGGAAGGTTTCCAGAAAAGTTTACCTAACTGTAATGTTTACTTTTTTATATCGTCCCCTCACATGCCAAGCGTATGCTGTGTGCGTTAGTGACATGTACAGAGTACCAGATCCACCGTGTTTTCATGTATCCCTGCCTTATGTTAATGGAGAGTAATCATACTTGTGTATGAAGCATTCATAGGCTTTTGAATTAATAATTAGTGACTTGACTTCCTACCTGCGGCACATGAATTCTCTATATTGCTATAGCAAGGAAGGCTGCTTTATATATATATGTATATATATATGTATATATATATATATATTCTACTATATTTATAAATATAGTAGAATTCATATCCTGCGGGAAGAGAAATCGAACCCAAATGACCCTCCTTACCAGAACATGTACAGCTGATAGAAAAGATATTGCTTTAAATTGGTTTGGCAAGAGCAGGGTTAATTCCCCTCCCAGACACCTGAGATCCTGACCATTGACAGATAAGGTTACCTGTTTTGTTCAGTCAAATGAAACACAAGGAAAGGGATTATAAAATAACTGTTATATCGTTGCAGCAAACACCTGTTCTTTAGGTAAGGAAGGGCAAACCGCAGCTTTAGAGACACATGTGGGTCTGGTTCTGTCCGATCTAATACTACTACTCTCCTACCCAGTCTTTACAATGACCCCTGGTTCACTCCCAGATTGAGAGATGGAATAAGATGTAATAGTTATTTGATCAACTCTAGTGTTCTTCAGTCACGTGCTCCAAGACTGTGGGATTTATTTGCCAAACTCCAAATTGAAATGTGAATTCTGATTCTGACAATTTGGAGTCATGTGAACTACCTTATATGATCTCCTATGAGAATATTGGCCTGTTGAGCAATAGCAATGAAGAAATTTTTCCAGACTTTGTACGAATTCCTCACTCTGTGTTGCAGGGCTTGGAAGTGCTGGCTAGCAGTATGTGGAATACTATTAACGAATCATAATAATTCATTTTGTGTACCTGCCAAATGTCCTGAATTCATTGGGACAGTCCTGATATTTTGGGCCTTTGTCCTGCTGAGTCACATTAAAGGGACAGTACAGACAGTATACTTCCTTGAAGCTATGGGCAAATCCCAGTTGAAACTGTCAGTGGGACAGGGCTAGTCACGAAAATCCAACTACGGCAACTGAATTGCAAATTACAAAAATGTGATAAACTATCCAGGTCGTGACTATTGTGGAGAAGGATAATTTTTCCAGATCAGCTATTTTATTTTGGTCTAATTTTTCAATTTCTTATTTAAATTCTGTACAAATTGTACATTAGTGAATAAACTCCTTGCAAATCCCAGTGATTATGACAATGTTAGTCCAACTGGATTTGGCAAGGACTCAATTCTGCAGTGAGATAGGTATATATTAGGGTTTGTGAGCGCTTAACAGGTGTGGGATACACAGACGCAAAAGAGGAATGGATCTGTGAGTTTCACTATAAATAATTCACACGGTCTTAGAATATTTATAGCGGCTGGTACTTTGTCTCCTCACGGGTTGCGTGTTACAAGGAGGGTGACACTAAGACCAAAGACTGGTCTATGAAGAAAAGAACTGCGAGAGTCAGATAGTAAAACATTACAAAATTAGATATATCTAGAAAATCTGTCCAGAAACACCAGATGCCATTCATTGGTTCTGGTACAAAACCAGTTAATAAAACCAGTGGCCATAGTACGTAGTGGTGAAGGATTGGATGCTGGGCATTAAAGATGGAGGAAGGTGTAATATATGTTGAGATACGCCTAGACACTAGAATTGAAGGAGTTAATTTGAAGTGGGAGCTTGTAAATCTGACGCAAGTGTAAAATAGTGCAATCAGGAAGGTGACGGACATTTTGAAGGCACAGTCATGTGTCAACAGTGTAGCAGCAAAAAGGTGAACGAACCCACAAGGGCAGACCACATCCAAAATGCAGGAGAGATACGGCAACCCCTGACTACTGTTTCAGCCTCCTTTGGGTCTCATTAGTGAGATGCAGCTGATACCCCTCCAGGCACAGTGAGTAAAGGTACATCTGGATTACCCCTGGATTTAGGGAGGGTCAAGGCAGTTGTAATCCCGTACGCAAACTAAGGACAAACAGAATCCAGTGGTATTAGCAGGTTGGCAGGGCCTGACGTATAACAGTAAAGAGTACAGTTTGCAAGCAGACAAAGCCAAAACATGTTCAGGTCAAGGGATAAAGATATACAAGACAAGTGAAGACCACTGTGGCATTAAAAAAAAAAGATGTGAGTATCAAGGCATATGTAAGAAAAGCAAGGTGGAGTGGTACAAATCGAAAAGGACGCCAGATTGATGTATGGCATACGTTTACAGCGACATGCACATGGCACAGGGGCTGAGACAGGGAGACCCTAAAAAATTTATTTAAGTCCAAACAGAACGGTAAAAGCTCTCATAACTTGCCCTTAGTTTAGTCCCCTCTACAGTTATTAACTTTAACCCTCACTTCCCCCCCCCTCCCCCCCCCATGCTGTTATTTTGGCTAATAATCTTGCAATTTAGAGAGATTGTTAACTAAACCTCAAGTTGTAGCAAAATGAAATCTGAATTGACAAATAAAAGCTAAAATAGCCAGTCTGTGCCTAGAACTGTTGAAGAATTTAAGAGTTTCCTGTTATATTTGCCTACAGTCTGTAAATTTCAATTCAATACCCTTTGGGCACCCCTGATTTAGAGTTTAGAGTAATAAACCCCATAGTTGTCAACTCAATCATTAGCGAATAAATCCTTGGGATTTTAACATTGCTTCCTGCGGGTACACACGATATTAATGTATTTTTAATAAAATCCTGTAATGCAGACCAGATAGCTGACAAAAGGTAATACAACTCCCATGGTGCCTTGCAAGCCACAAATTGAGAATTATCATTATACTTCATCTAGGGACCTACCTTTTGGCCACCCCTGATGTAAAAGCTTGCATGTGTGATGCTGTGTTAATGCATAAGGGGAAACGGCAGACTGATTATTATTATATCTCATTAACATCACTTAGGAGAGATAACCTACAACCTGCGGTCCTGACAGGTCTGATCTCCCACAGATTTTAATTAATCTGGGGTCAATGAGGTCACACTGGGACCCATTGCACTCCCTCCCATTGATTTGCCTTCTGTACCTACATTCCTTCCTCCCTGTGTGTAATTAACCCACCTGTAACTGAGACTCTGCCTGAAATAATTAGCAGACATCCGCTGAGAGAAATGATCACACAGCAATCTAGTGTTACACTGGGAAACTCGCACTCCGTAATAACCCATTGATGTTCTGCCTCCCAAAGCACACACAGGGATTGATTCACTAAACCACAAATCGTGGAGGATTGACGAGAGAATCGCAAATTTTAAATGAAAATTGCAGAACTGCATATCTTGACCCAAAGGTTGCAATTCCCTTGTCAATTAAAGGGACACTATAGGCACCCAGACCCATAGATCTCATTGAAGTGGTCTGGATGCAGTGCCCCTGTCTTCTTAGTCCTGCTATGTGAAACACTGTAGTTTCGGAGAAACTGGAATGTTCATATTGCAGGGTGGCTATTTACCAGATAGCCACTAGAGGCGCTTCCTGCCGTTTCACAGTTTGACTCTGTGAAACAAAGCTGGACATTCAGCGTCTTCACATCCCCCATAGGAAAACGTTGATTTAATACTTTCCTAGGGGGACGGCCTAATGCATGCGCGGTCCTTGTCGTGCACGTACATTAGGTTCCCCCTCTGCGCTGATGTCGGAGGAGGCTGCGGCGGCTCCAGTCCCTCGGGACTTTGGTGCTAGAATATGATGAGTGAAAGAAAAGGTTATTTAACCATTTTAGTGCCGCATGGGGACAGGGGGACGGGGGCAACTTTGTATACTATAGTGTTTCTTTTATGCATGGGTAATATAAGAAAAAAAAAGATTGTTCTAAATTGAAATCTGATGTATGCTTATATAACCAAATAACTGGAATAAGAAATGAATTGAAGAATTTATCGAACTCTGCCATTTTGGACTAAGTTTTGAAAGTAGATTTTCATTTAGTTAAAATAAACACTTATATATTAGATATGGGAACAGATCCAAATCAACAAATATAAATTTTTTGGTTTAAGTAAAAAAGGGTGTTGTTTAAAGTTGGATGGCAGTAGTGCCATCATTTGAAAACAAAGACAGTGATGGGTAACCTTTAATTGAAGAGTTCTTTATAATCATACATTTTATAAAGTGTAGTTGCTTAAAAGGAAACTGTCATCTTTTTGTGTGTTATATTGTAATGCACATACATAAGTAAATATGGCAGCAGCCACGTTGAGTCCTCTTGTTTGGAACCATTGCTTATCCAACCAAAAACACAGCCAATAATTAAGAACTAGTGTGTTTTCAGATCATCGAATTATGCATTAACAGATCTGACAAAAGAAGGCTAAACATGATTTTCTCCCAGCCTCCTAAATAAATAAGAGTCTGACTCAGTTTAGCTTTATGTAATTTATTTTATTTTCCACAGTCATGGCCTACAATCTAGGCTTAGTGCTCAAAACAGATTTGCAGTGTCCTTCATATTATATTGCGTTGCACAACCACCCCTCTACCCCATTTCTTTCAAATTATGTTCCTGAGGCGTCGTCATAGCTATTCATTTTTTTACCTGTTTATATCCACTTTGATTGTAATTGTTAAATTGTAAAAAAACAAAACAGTTTTTATTATTATCTTGCTTTAAGTAAAGTTGGCATGATTGTTTTGGGATTTGCTTTAAAAATGTCAGTGCAGTTTTAAAATACCAGGTTCACAAAAAAAGGCCGAACTCCTATAGATTTGAGACAACATTCAAAATAAACATAGCTTTACATTCATTACAAATACATAGAATGTCTTGTTTGGTGATCTATGGTCGAAACACACTCAGTACAAAGCAATTGATGCAAGAGAGGTGATGTCCAGTCCATAATGTTCATGGCAACTAACCATGTAATTCATTTACCCTGGTTTGTATCTAATGGTGCACCTACATGTCCATTTTATGTTTAAGTGCATAGAGACCCTCCTAAAATACCAGATCCATTAACATGACATTTGTAGATTGGCAGGGCTCCAAATAGCAGATCAGTAGGCAAAACCGTTTTTGATAGGCTTCAGCCACTTTAATGCACCACTATCGGCCATATTGTTTAAGTCTACCCAGTTCTAGTCTCAAACTGCGTCACTGGTCATAGCAAATTATCCACACGTTCCCAAGGTGGACACTCATAAAGGACGTCTTCGGTATAGCCACTGTCACTGTACCACTGATCAACTACTGGCTCCTCAGTCACTTCTTCCCAAGATGGCTGGTTGTCTGAAGGCAAGAACCAAGAGCTGTCCATTCTTGGAGCCTCCTGGTGGGCTACTTCTAGTCCATGAGAACCTTGGACAGAAGAATTCATAGCATTAACTGCATTTTCTCCCTCCCACCACATAGATATTAAGGCTGTCTGTATATCAAGATCATCAAAATTGCTGCCATATTGAGGATCCTCTTGAACAAAAATGGCGTCTCCATGTCGTTCTGGGACTCTCAGTGCTGGCAAAACCGGACTGGGTTTCTCGTGTCTGTGAGGTTCTTTGTATGAACAAGAGATCTGTTGTAGACGGTGCTTACCGGGCCTGGAAACTGTCTGGTATGGGTGGTGGGTGGATATTTTATTACTCCTCGAAACATCTTGGTGAGAAGAAGGCATTCTCCTCCTCTTCAGTACCCCATTCACAAACATGTGTGCGTAATGAGGATCCAGCTGCCAGAAGCCTCCTTTTCCAGGCTCGTCCTTCCCCCGGGGAACCTTCATGAAGCATTTATTCAGGGAGAGATTATGGCGGATGGAGTTCTGAAACACAAAATGCAATAAACGTTTTTATTTCATGTCTGATATCCAAAATATATATATTTTTGTATTTATTGTGAGCATGTCTATCGAACAGACTATAGTCAGTAATGTGTGGGTCCTGCTGGTATTCAGTATAGTGCTGGTTTGATAAATATGTGACTCTCAGTTAAGTATTGGCTACAACAGTGTTGGCCAATAGCTAGCAAAGCAACCTGGGAGATACTGGACAACATGAACGGGAGACATCGTGATGGAAATGATGGATTTGCAAAGCATCATGGGAGATATTATTAAATATCTGGATAACTTCTTGCCGAGGAGTATAGACTGGCAATGCATCATGGGAAATATTATTAAGCAGCAGCTGGATTACTTCCTGCTGGAGATTATAGACTGGAAATGCATCATGGGAGATATTATTAAGCATCAGCTGGATTACTTCCTGCTGGAGATTATAGACTGGCAATGCATCATGGGAGATATTATTATGCATCAGCTGGATTACTACTTGTTGGGGATTATAGACTTTCATATTATTAAACAACAGCTGGAACTGACTATGTATAGCAAACTGAGGGGTGGTTAAAGTATACCAAAATTCACTGAATACAACAAAATCATACATAGAAAAAAAAAAAAACAATTTAAATTTTAATCAGTGGCTTCATGGTGTTTTTTTTAGTAAGAGTTTAGACTTCCTACCCCGGGGAAATTGGTATAAACTGGGACCCATCTTGCCATCCTCTGGTATCTGTTTCCTGCTTGGACAATGTACGCCATTATGCAGCTGTCTACGAGCTCACTCAGAGAGCATATGTTTGGCTATAGACAGACACCTGACTGAAGAGACTTCAAATTAATATTTCAAAGAGTTGCAGGAGAGGAATCCCAGATCATATGTTTAAATGGAATAGGTCCCGTCACTTCTCTGTTAGACAAATAAAAGAGAAGGCCTCATGTCTTCCGAGAAGCAGGACGAGCACAGATAAAAGAAAGACTGTGCTCTTTTAAATACACAATATGTCTTAAATTTCCGCCAACACTCAGATACAAAAAGGCCTCCTCCATCTATCCTGTAAATAATATGACCCCTTCAAATCAGTCTACACACTGACAGAAAATGCAGTTTCCACCACTGATATAAAGACAAAAGTATCCCTAAGCCATTCATATAGACAGACAGGAACAAATATGTCAAATAAAGTGAGGGTTAATCACTTAATTCTCAATTCTAAGGGAAATTCAAACCGTATTGGCACAATTTAGTCTTGATAGCTGATCTGGAAAATATTCTCCAACTCAGTTATAGTAAGAGCTCGGCTATTTTAGCCTTAATTTGCCATTTGGGTTTTAATTCTCTACAAATCTGAATTTAAATAAATAAATAGGTGAATAACCCCTACGGATTGGTAGAATATATATTGAAAACATCATCTTATGCACAAAAAATCCTTAAATTGAATAAACTCACCTGCCAGCTTGGGTCAGCGTATTGGTAATAACAGAAATTCTGGGTGATCCAGTTGTAAATGGCCGAGAGGGTGAGTTTGCGCTGCTGGCTGGCCTCCATGGCCATGCAAATAAGGGTGGCATAGGAATATGGCGGCTTGATGTGAGGGTTGGTTCTATAATCCACTTCCTGGGCAGGGCTGGGGCATGATGTGGGCAAGGAGGGCCATGCAGTAGTGCCCGTGACAGACCTCGGCTTTCCTACCTGTTGACCCTGGCATGTAGCCGTGTCCCCTGCGGTTGGGCTGCATGGGCCCTGTGACGCCCGTGGGGGAGGTGGGTATATTGTAGCAATGGAAGACAAGTCTGTACTCAGGATCGAGAAGTCTGTAAGCCACTGGAGGTTGGTGAGACTGTCATCTTCGCGCAAGCACTCCCCTGCCACAGGATTTTGGTGTTGGTAGGACGTTGAAAGGACTGGCATTATTCCAGCGTGGCAAGGCTGGTGATGTACAGATCCTGTGGGGGGTCAAGAATGACAACTTTTTACAAACTTACACAAAATACACAAACAGCCCCAAAATAAAATAAAATAACTGGGGATATGTTAGAGTGAAATGGGTATTGTTACAATAGTGATGCCTAGCAAATTTTGGTGATGTTGACACTATTTAAGCAATATTGTCCTGTATATCATGTATATAACCAAGGGGAAAATCATACACAGCCCCAGACAGCCATATTTACCATGCAGGCCTCAAGCCGTGCATTAATTGAATGGCCTTACTGTAGACACCACGTAGCACACTGTTCAATGTTATGTAAATTTACGTCAGGCTTCTACACCCCGAGGGCCTAAAGTTATTTTTTGCTTTAAAATACCATTAGCTACAGGTGGTCTGCGGCAGACGTTTTGCTTTTCAAATAAAGATTACACTATTACGGTTGTCCACTGAATTGTAAATGGCTGTGATTTCTAAGTGATTTTTAAATATTAGGCCAAATTAGGAAAATAAAGTAATGTCCCCATACAAGCTATATTTGCAATGTGGCTATCTAGGACTATAATCTTAAATTCACTCTGAATTTCCAGCAAATCACGCTGGAATGGCTGTTCGTACACAATGATCTCCACTGGTTTGCGCAGCACGCTTTGCAGTGGATTTGTACAAGGCTCTGCAGAGCGTGTTTGCCTTTTGGTCCTCATTTAGCTGCCTCTTCCCTAATGACTGTAAATATAGCGAGATTATTGTCCCAAGTGGGCCTTGTCACAGCACCGTCACCTCCCACAGGACCTCGCCCCAGAGACTGTTTGTTCTAACGTGTTCAGAACAAATAGCGCATTTTCCTACTGACAGCGAGCCTTCCACACTTGGACACTCGAGAATTGTTCTTACGTCCAGATAGTAACTGTTTCATCGGCTGTGGACAGAACTGCAATCAAACCACCATGATCTCTACAGCCTTTCTAAGCCTGTCCTGATAACATGCAGTCAGATCCCCTACATTAGATATAAACCCAGCACTGACTGAGCCTGTCCTGATAACGTGCAGTCAGATCCCCTACATTAGATATAAACCCAGTGCTGTCTGAGCCTGTCCTGATAATGTCCAGTCTGATCTCTTACATTAGATATAAACCCAGCGCTGACTGAGCCTGTCCTGATAACGTGCAGTCAGATCCCCTACATTAGATATAAACCCAGTGCTGACTGAGCCTGTCCTGATAATGTCCAGTCTGATCTCTTACATTAGATATAAACCCAGCGCTGACTGAGCCTGTCCTGATAACGTGCAGTCAGATCCCCTACATTAGATATAAACCCAGCACTGTCTGAGCCTGTCCTGATAACATGCAGTCAGATCCCCTACATTAGATATAAACCCAGTGCTGACCGAGCCTGTCCTGATAATGTCCAGTCTGATCTCTTACATTAGATATAAACCCAGTGCTGACTGAGCCTGTCCTGATAAAATGCAGGCAGATCCCCTACATTAGATATAAACCCAGCGCTAACTGAGCCTGTCCTGATAATGTCCAGTTAGATCCTTTACATTTTATATTAACACAGCGCTGTCTGAGTCTGTCCTGATAATGTCCAGTTAGATCCTTTACATTTTATATTAACCCAGCGCTGTCTGAGCCTGTCCTGATAATGTCCAGTTAGATCCCCTACATTATGTATAAACCCAGCACTGTCTGAGCCTGTCCTGATAATGTTCAACATTTACAAGACCTGTCTTAACCAGGATATCACCTGCACTATCTGAAAGCTTTCCGTTGCACCTGTACCTTACCATGGGGTGACCTGACAGTGTCCCTCTGGTGGATGTGATTCAGTCCAGGAGATCAGTTACAATGTGTACAGTCTGCTAGCAATATGATCAGGATTGTCAGCCCTAAGACCCCTTGTACTCAGAGAGCCTCCAGGAAGGTTCATGCACCTGCTGAGACTCCACTAAGGTCCAAATCAGTCCTCTCACACAGATGATTTTTAGATTATGAGTTGCCAAAAGGTAGATCACCAGCTGTTGTAGAACTGCAAATCCCATGATGCTTAGCCAGTTAGAAGCTGGGCATCTAATGTCCACTCCAGATTGACAGTAAGTGAGGAGTTTCTATGCTTTATGATGTATCTACGTACTGCCCTCACTGCACCTCTCCTATACTGCAATACAACATGTAAAGCGCCGAGTACACTAACACAAACATACATAAACACTGATACATTATTTCATACATTAAAGTACTGTTTTTATATTAAATAATAGTCACACTAAAATGGGGCGTGTTAATAATTATAAAGAATGAAAGGTTGTTGTAATAATAATATAATAAATTATAAACTGTATCCTTCTCAGTTATATTCACAAGACAGCAGAAAATCTGTTTAACGTTTAAAAATATCTACAACAAAAACAAAGAAATATCTACTGCTAATAACAATAATAAGAAATATAATAATAATAATATTAAATATTTTTATAAATGAGACTATCTCAAGTCTCCAGTGTGGCTTATTTCCCCCCAGTTTAGTTGTAAATACTGAATGCTAGTTGATAGAGATGTAGAAGTAGTATATAAAGTCTACCTGAATAAAGTGTGAGCTTGCTCTGTGATGTGGGGTCCTGTGCAATGCTGCTCTCTCTGCATGTAACACTGTCAGCCCAGCTCCCAGGGGACCCCAGCCCTTTAAACAGAACTCTGGCCTCTGATTGGCTGCTGGTTGCCTGGCATTATTTAGCTCAGTGAGCCAATGAGGGCTTCTATCCTCTGTGTCTGTTAAAAGGCTTGTCAGCCTTGCCCCTCCTCTGCCCTGGGGCACACTAACAGCCAGTCATCCCCCCTCCCTCCCTCCCTCCCTCCCAGATTGCTGGTCTGGGAGTATATTGCTGGACCTGAGCTGAAACAGCAGGCAGGAAAGGGTTTTCCCCTGGAATGGTTACTAGCAGTGTGCCTTGCATGGGGAGTTACACACACTGAGATAGAGGATTTACAGGGACAGTAAAACCTGTTACTGTTACATTGTTACTGTTACATTGTTACTGTAAACTGTGATTACAGAGACCACCAGCACTAAGCAATGGTGGGCTGATTCAAAGCAGAGCACCCAGCTGCCCCTGAGTGGTGGTTTCTGGCCCCCATTGTGTCCTGCTAGATTTAGTCTCTGGTGTCCCACATTTGTGCTCAGTAAGGTCAGTGCTGGTCAATCTGTACATAAACAAACAGGACTTTGGGATTTCCTGTCCATACAGGAGTGTTTTAGCAGCTCCCCGTACAGAGGGACTGACCAGCATGACCGCTGGATAGCCTGCTATGGAGGCTGGCACGCTGTGTGTGGTCCACTGAGTTAGACTAGCAGGACTGCTGGTACAGGATGGTGTGTATGCCAACCTCAGCCACGTGCAACTGTCTGCCACCACTCTGTTCTGCTTGTATACCTCCCTATAGTGGGAGACATGTTAGATGGAGTCTATAGAGGGGAGCGACCTACTGTAAAGTCATGTCAGATGGAGTCTATAGAGGGATCGACATACTGTAAAGTCATGTCAGATGGAGTCTATAGAGGGGAGCGATATACTGTATAGTCATTTCAGACTGAGCCTATAGAGGGGAGCGACATACTGTAAAGTCATGTCAGATGGAGTCTATAGAGGGGGGCGACATACTGTATAGTCATTTCAGATGGAGTCTATAGAGGGGAGCAACAAACTGCAACAAACTGTAAAGTCATGTCAGATGGAGTCTATAGAGGGGAGAGGCATACTGTAAAGTCATGTCAGATGGAGTCTATAGAGGGGGGCGACATACTGTAAAGTCATGTCAGATGGAGTCTATAGGGGGGAGCGACCTACTGTAAAGTCATGTCAGATGGAGTCTATAGAGGGGGGCGACATACTGTAAAGTCATGTCAGATGGAGTCTATAGAGGGGGGCGACATACTGTAAAGTCATGTCAGATGGAGTCTATAGAGGGGAGAGGCATACTGTAAAGTCATGTCAGATGGAGTCTATAGAGGGGGCGACATACTGTATAGTCATTTCAGATGGAGTCTATAGAGGGGGCGACATACTGTAAAGTCATTTCAGATGGAGTCTATAGAGGGGAGCAACAAACTGTAAAGTCATGTCAGATGGAGTCTATAGAGGGGAGCGACATACTGTAAAGTCATGTCAGATGGAGTCTATAGAGGGGGGCTTACATACTGTAAAGTCATGTCAGATGGAGTCTATAGGGGAGCGACTACTGTAAAGTCAGGTCAGATGGAGTCTATAGAGGGGGGCGACATACTGTAAAGTCATGTCAGATGGAGTCTATAGAGGGGGGCGACATACTGTAAAGTCAAAGTCAGATGGAGTCTATAGATAGAGGGGGCACATACTGTAAAGTCACGTCAGATGGAGTCTATAGAGGGGGGCTTACATACCAAAAAGTCATGTCAGATGGAGTCTAGAGGGAGAGGCATACTGTAAAGTCATGTCAGATGGAGTCTATAGAGGGGCGACATACTGTATAGTCATTTCAGATGGAGTCTATAGAGGGGGCTTACATACTGTAAAGTCATTTCAGATGGAGTCTATAGAGGGGAGCAACAACTGTAAAGTCATGTCAGATGGAGTCTATAGAGGGGAGCGACATACTGTAAAGTCATGTCAGATGGAGTCTATAGAGGGGGCGACATACTGTAAAGTCATGTCAGATGGAGTCTATAGAGGGATCGACCTACTGTAAAGTAATGTCAGATGGAGTCTATAGAGGGGGCGACATACTGTATAGTCATTTCAGATGGAGTCTATAGAGGGGGGCGACATACTGTAAAGTCATGTCAGATGGAGTCTATAGAGGGGAGCAACAAACTGTAAAGTCGTGTCAGATGGAGTCTATAGAGGGGAGCAACAAACTGTAAAGTCGTGTCAGATGGAGTCTATAGAGGGGAGCAACAAACTGTAAAGTCATGTCAGATGGAGTCTATAGAGGGGGGCGACAAACTGTAAAGTCGTGTCAGATGGAGTCTATAGAGGGGAGCAACAAACTGTAAAGTCGTGTCAGATGGAGTCTATAGAGGGGAGCAACAAACTGTAAAGTCATGTCAGATGGAGTCTATAGAGGGGAGAGACATACTGTAAAGTCGTGTCAGATGGAGTCTATAGAGGGGGGCGACATACTGTAAAGTCATGTCAGATGGAGTCTATAGAGGGGGGCGACATACTGTAAAGTCATGTCAGATGGAGTCTATAGAGGGGGGCGACATACTGTAAAGTCATGTCAGATGGAGTCTATAGAGGGGAGCAACAAACTGTAAAGTCGTGTCAGATGGAGTCTATAGAGGGGAGCAACAAACTGTAAAGTCATGTCAGATGGAGTCTATAGAGGGGGGCGACAAACTGTAAAGTCGTGTCAGATGGAGTCTATAGAGGGGAGCAACAAACTGTAAAGTCATGTCAGATGGAGTCTATAGAGGGGAGAGGCATACTGTAAAGTCGTGTCAGATGGAGTCCATAGAGGGGGGCGACATACTGTAAAGTCATGTCAGATGGAGTCTATAGAGGGGGGCGACATACTGTAAAGTCATGTCAGATGGAGTCTATAGAGGGGGGTGACATACTGTAAAGTCATGTCAGATGGAGTCTATAGAGGGGAGCAACAAACTGTAAAGTCGTGTCAGATGGAGTCTATAGAGGGGAGCAACAAACTGTAAAGTCGTGTCAGATGGAGTCTATAGAGGGGAGCAACAAACTGTAAAGTCATGTCAGATGGAGTCTATAGAGGGGAGCAACAAACTGTAAAGTCGTGTCAGATGGAGTCTATAGAGGGGAGCAACAAACTGTAAAGTCATGTCAGATGGAGTCTATAGAGGGGAGAGGCATACTGTAAAGTCGTGTCAGATGGAGTCCATAGAGGGGGGCGACATACTGTAAAGTCATGTCAGATGGAGTCTATAGAGGGGGGCGACATACTGTAAAGTCATGTCAGATGGAGTCTATAGAGGGGGGTGACATACTGTAAAGTCATGTCAGATGGAGTCTATAGAGGGATCGACATACTGTAAAGTCATGTCAGATGGAGTCTATAGAGGGGAGCGACATACTGTAAAGTCATGTCAGATGGAGTCTATAGAGGGGAGCGACATACTGTAAAGTCATGTCAGGTGGAGT
Source organism: Pelobates cultripes (assembly GCA_933207985.1). Taxonomy (NCBI): domain Eukaryota; kingdom Metazoa; phylum Chordata; class Amphibia; order Anura; family Pelobatidae; genus Pelobates; species Pelobates cultripes. The sequence goes on from OW240918.1 coordinate 140,329,233, forward strand.
CTATAGAGGGATCGACATACTGTAAAGGAGTGTCAGATAGCGTCCATAGAGTTTCTACAAAACTGCCATGATTTACATTGGAGACCTAAGTGGGACTGGGACACTGCATTTTCTATATTGTCCCTTTAAGCATAGTGAAATTATCCAAATCAACTATTTTTGTTCTCTACAAGCGCAGTTTGTAAATGTCCCCTCTCCCCTCCGAAGTTGAGAACGCATTAGTGATAACTAGTCAAGTGTGCTATAGTAACTAATTTATTGTACGCAGGGGCCAGGATTGATAGAAAGTTGTTCTAAGAAATCTGGAACTCACTGAAAGAGCTAGTGGCCAATTTTTGGTAACAAACTATTGGTATAATTAGTAGTCCTGGCAGGTAGAACTTGGCCGAGCTGAGCTCAGTGTTGAAGCTCGTGACAGAAGACACATCAATCCAGAGCCGGTAATTGAGACATTTTTTACCACTAGATTTTTTTCCCCTCTGCATTTTAATCTAATTTGAGTTTAAGTATTCTTAGAACATCTTTCTCCCCCCCCCCCCACCATTTATTATTATTATAAGATGTGCACATTTTTAGCGTTGCTCTGATATTTAACAGACTTTGAGCGCCACCTAGTGGTTTGAAGGAACACTCCATTAAAAATTGCATTTCACACATTCAGTCAGAGGCTTCTCATTGTGGACTTAAACTCTGTGAAACTCCAGGAGGCGCCTCTATTGGCTGTCTGGGAGACCGTAGCTGTAATATTGATCTGTTAAAAGTAGACGATGTTTCATTAATTACATTGTTTTTTGTTCTACCATTCCAGTTTTCTTCCTTTCCGTATTATTATCTCTTTCTCTATTTCCTTCTGTCTTTCTCATCCTTTGTCACGTATTCCCTCCCTTTCTCTTCTTTCTTCCTTTCTCTGCCCCATCAGCTGCTGTGAAATATATATACAGACAGTGTCAGAAGGGGTGACAAAGAACCTTTCTCCGTACTATAGAAGAGAACTCCCACCATGCTTAGCAAATATCTGACATCGCTCGATTAGAGTTGTTGATGCCATCACTAATTATAGACGAACCCCTGATTTTACCCACGGAGCTCTGGAAATAACATTTCTTTAGATGTCTCAGTGTGTAACGGTTAAAGAATGACAGACGATAACATCTAATGCAGGGATGCCCAAAAGGGAGATCAGCAGGTGTTTTCAAACTACAGCTTCCATGATGCTTTGTCATTATAAAGGCAAGCAAAGCACCGAAGCACGCAGATAAGTGACTGAAGGGGCCTTGACAAAACGAGTTTGTTTTCCGGGCACTATAGTTTCCCTTTAAATCACTTTGTTTCTGTTTATGCAGCTCTAGACACACCTCCCCGGCTGTGACTGACACAGTCTGCAGGAAAACTAAATGGTTTTATGTTCATTCAGATGCAACATACTTTAAACGTTTTTTGTAAAGTGAACTTTAATTTCATACAGGGGGCTTCTAAAGGGTCTAGAAAACTATTAGCAGAGCAGGAGCTAAGAAATTCTAAATTAAACAGAATTGTAATAAAGGAAGTCTAAACATTAGATGAGTGTTTACAGGAAGTGTTAAAGGAAGCTGTGCAAGTCACATGCAGGAAGGTGTGACTAGAGCTGTTTAAGCAAAGTGATTCAATTGCATAAATGTGAAGGACCTTGGGTTCTGGGTCAAAATTTCTTTAATTTGTCCATTAGATTTTGATATTGGACAACAGTGGAAGGGTCTGTGAGTAATTTTAGAGAGTAGTTTTAGAAATAGTTTGAACATTGCGAAACTATTCAATGAAAACCATTTGACAAGAAATAGGAGAACCGAGAAATGGTTTCTACGTAACCATCGCTGATTAAGGAATATATTTGTGTAAAGTCATTTACAGCCAAGACAGAGAAATGAAAATGATTCAATTACGTATTTAAAGTGAGCGTTTATTAAATATTTGGCTGGAATCAGGTCATGTATTATAAAGCTCATATCATATCTTATAGCAGAAATAAATAAATAAAAATATTTTGTATCTACATAGCTTTTGGATACTCTGGGTTCGATCATTCTATGAGGACTTTGTGCTTTTCGAAGAGCAGCCGAAGAGTGGAACTGGATTGTGTATCCGTGGACTAGGACTGTAAAAGGACACAATAAACCATAACGGAATTAATTGTTTTGTTATATATTTTCCAAAGCTTCTCCTTCCAACTTAAAGAATTGAGTGATGTTACCTGGTTCAGCAGTAGGAGGTCTCTATATATACAATTCAGATGAATGCTGATGGAATCTAGAAAACCCAAATAAAGGGATCCCCCCGGCACCATAACAACTTTATTGGAATTAAATTGTTATGCTGCCAGAAGGTCCTTGGAGCCGAATTACCCTTAGGGGTTAAACCGTTCATGAACGATTTAACCCCAAAGTCTTCTCTCCAGCGCTGTTTAGCTCTGCCCCTGTCCTTCCAATTCCGTGAGTTTCTTCAAACAGGAAGCCTCGGATGTACCTATATTTCTCAAGGCATTTTATGAACGGGGAGCTTCTGATTGGCTCTAAGCGTCAGCTGACGCACTCAACCAATCTGCGGTGCCCCTGTCCCAAGCAGTCCGAGGCTTCCTGTTTGAAGAATCTCAGAGATTCTTCTATATTACCTAAGGTACATAACACAAAGCAGGCATGGCTTATGTAATTTTCGTACGCCTGAGAAAACTGGACAAAAGATGGAACTACCTTTGTCCAGTTTTGTCATTTCTTCCAGCCATCACCACTATTGCTTTGTCTATGAAGGCTCCCATTATCTTGTGGAATCCACCATAGACAGTGTTATACTCCCGCACGTGCATGATTGTACAGCACTGACGCAGCTCTGAAGAGGACCCACTGAATGTTGATGATTGCTCTGTTACTATAGGAAGATCTGTGGGTTTCTTCTTATAATCCTTAGAAAAATTACTTATGATGGGTTCTAGGAGGAAGAAACACAACATGACTCCATTACATCCCTCCACTCAACACAGAGAAAACAGTCAATCATAGTAAGTGTCCCAGTACAACACTTCCGACCTGTATGTTCCGCATACGCACATTTCGTTCCATAGCCAATCAAATCTAATAGGATAAACAAGCCTTACTTGATGACAGTCACAGTACAGAGTACATTGTATCTCTAGGATCGGAACTATTAGTGTAGGAACATAAATGCAATATTTATTGCATACAGTTAAATAAAAATTGCGTACAGTAAAAATTGCCACAAAAGGCATGGGGAATTCTTACAAAACCTGGTGACATTTTTAGAAAAATAAAAAAACAACCAGAAGCCACTAGGTGGAGCTAGAGTGCAAGTAGTTTTGCAAAGACTACCCCTGTACATGTAGCATTTGTAAAATAAATAGAAAAAAATAATCAGCATGGTATTTTTCATGATGCTCTAGTGACCAGGCTTCCCCAAACTCCGGGTCCCCAGATGTTGCTGAACTACAACTCCCATGATTCTATGAATGAAATAGATAAGCTGAGAATCATGGGAGTTGTAGTTCAGCAACATCTGGAGGCCCGGAGTTTGGGGAAGCCTGCGCCTAGTCTAACAGATACATTGTTTCATGCCTCTTCATGGACTTTTAACATTAGGTGACTTTTCCACCATATTTAGCAAATATGTATTTATTAAGCGTGAAAAAGAAAATTAAATGTAGAAAGTGAACACAAATTGTCCTGGAACTGGGCCTCCATCAATCATTGTACTAAGATCGGTCCTTTATATTTAACATAGAGAAGGTATATAGAGAAGAGGAGAAAATAAACAATGTTATTTACTAAAGTGAGAATTATCAGGAATGTAAAGGAAATTCAAAGTGAATTCCAAGTTTAAGGCCAAAGTAGTCAATCTGGAGACATGCTCTAAGATCCTCAAATCAACGATGCTTCCAGCTCAGCTACTTTGGTCTGAAATGTAATATTCACCTTAAATTCCCAATAATATTATGTAACAATTACCGTTAAACTAAATACCGTTATTTCATATTTAAGCGGCTATATGGTACCACTTCCTTGGACATTATTATTAATTGGCTAATTTACATTTTAATTTGCCGTCTGGACTAAAATAGTTATTTAAGAAGATTTAGATTAAGTAGAAGGACTTTCTAGTATTTTTACTTTTATATTGTATTTTTTTTTCTCATCAAATCCACCATTTTAAGTTCACCTACTATATTGTTGTTTTAATAGTTAGAGATTCAAATTTTACAGATTTTAAAGTGTTTTATTTGACCGACATCCCAGCTCCTTGCCAGGTTTTTACTTTGTGTATTTATTACGATTTTTATCATAAGAGTTTTATGGTGACTCTTTGTATTAGCGGTATTTAGGCGATAACTTCCTGTTTCTCTTCCTAGATAGGATATTTTTTTCCATTTTGGTTTGTTTGGTATTAGGGTGTACATGTTTGTGTTCCCAATGCTAGAATGCTAGAATGTTCCTTTAATAAACATAATTAGATGTAGAGAAAGGGGGAAACATGAAAAAAAAAGCAAACATGGGAAATGTGGGAAGTCGTGTGATTAAAAATTGATAAACGGCATGTTTGAGTTATTGGAGAAGGGGCACTAAGGCTGCATACCGCCACGTGGCTCAGCATATGTCCTCTGGTTTAATGCAGCTGTCAACTGGTCGGTAAAAGAGGAGGAATGTCTTGGGGTCATGTAGGCTTTATCTAGGAAGAATTCTGGATACAGGTTCACCACCTCCTTCTGAAATGCTTGTAGTTTTGGAGACAGCCACCAGGAATGACCTTGAAGAGTATAGTTGTTCCAACTTAGGACAGTGGACACACTATGTATTTAGTAGAGTGTGCGTTACATCCTATGATCATAGTATCATGAAGACCTGCAATAAAGAGGTGGCCAATAGATAGATCTGATTTAGAAATACCATCCATGATGCACTACCAACCCTAAAGGTGACAACAGATCATGGGAGTCGAGGACCCTGCTCAAAGGAGCTTACAGTCTACATCAGGGCTGCCCAACAGGGAGATCATATTGTGGTAGAACTACAACTCCCATGATGCTTTGCATGCCTTTAGAACGACAAAGCATCTTGGGAGTTGTAGTTTCTCAACATCTGGGGATCTGCCTATTGGGCAGGCCTATTGTCCCTGTATCATTTTGTAATTTTCTCATTTATGGTTAAATCCCTCCTTTCATAATATTGTAAAATGCTGTGGAATAAGTTGACACTTTATAAATACTTATAATAATAATAATACCACCTTCTGGCCATGCTTATTCTAGACAATGGCAAGCGTGGATGGGCCCTTCCATTGACAGATATTACTGTAAGCTTTCAAGGTTTTCAAAAATGTACCAAGGTCTGAACTGATACTCTACCAGCATGTCTGTGATTTAATTAAAATGCTTTGCTTGCTAAATTGTTAATTTATGATAATTTATGTTAATTCTATCATTAGGAGAGCAGATAGGGCAATCTACCGCTCTGATCGGCTCAACCGGACAGTTTGCTGTCTCCCGGGTGCTCAGGTCCGGCATGTTGCTGACAGAGTGGATGGATTATTGGGAGGGGCTGGGGATGACCCAGCGGTCATGGTCCATGTTGGTACCAATGACAAAGTAAGAGGAAGATGGAAGGTCCTAAAGAATGATTTCAGGGAATTAGGTAGCAAACTTAAGAAAAGGACCTCCAAGGTGGTATTCTCTGAGATATTACCTGTGCCACGCGCTACAGTGGAAAGGCAGCGGGAGATTAGAGAGGTCAATGCGTGGCTTAAGTCTTGGTGCAGGAAGGAGGGTTTTGGGTTTTTAGAGCACTGGGCCGACTTTGCGATTGGGTACAACCTTTATAGTAGTGATGGATTGCACCTAAACGGGAGAGGGTCTGCAGTGCTGGGGGATAGGATGGCTAGAAGGTTGGAGGAGATTTTAAACTAGTAGTAGGGGGGGAGGGTCATAGCAATCTACAAAATGGAGATAGGACAGAAAGGAGATGGGCTTTAGCACAGTATAAGGGGGGTGGAGACGGGGGGAGGGGCAAGCTCAGAACAGAGAAGCTATGTAATGTTGATAATTCACAAAATATACAAGTGACACATGATATTAAATGTATGCTTACTAATGCAAGGAGCCTAAATAACAAAATGGGGGAACTAGAGGGATTAGCATATACTAAACAATATGATATAATAGGCATAACTGAAACATGGTGGGATGAGACACATGACTGGGCAGCTAACTTAAATGGGTACATGTTATTTAGGAAGGATAGGAAAAACAAGAAGGGTGGTGGGGTATGTTTGTATGTCAACCATGATTTAAAGCCAAATGTTAAGCAAATGGAATGCGAGGAGGATAATGTGGAAGCTTTATGGGTAAATATCTGCTTGGGGGAAAAGAAGGGAAACCAACTATTGGTTGGGATATGTTATAAACCACCTAATGTTAATATTGACGAGGAACAACAGCTGTTTGAGCAAATTGAGAAAGCTGCAAATCTGGGTAACACTTTAATTATTGGAGATTTTAATTACCCGGACATAAATTGGGACAGAGGGACTAGTACCTCAGCAAAGGGAATTAGGTTTTTAAACTTGTTAAATGACACCTTCATGTCACAACTTGTACAAGCACCAACTAGAATGGATGCTTGTCTGGACCTGGTTTTAACAAACAACATTGATCTTTTAACCAACATTCAAGTAGGTGAGCACTTGGGAAATAGTGATCAAAATATAGTGTCCTTTGAAATAAACTCAAAAAAACTAAAGCACATGGGGAATACTAAAACATATAATTTTAAAAAGGCCAATTTCAATAAGTTAAGGGAAGCTTTACAATATATTGACTGGCATAAACTCTTTAGTGAAAAGAACACTGAGGATAAATGGATCATCTTCCAACAAATATTAGAAAGGTACATTTCTCAGTATGTACCGTTGGGAAATAAATATAAAAGAAACAAATTAAAACCAATGTGGCTTAGTAGAGAAGTAAAACAAGAGATTAAAAATAAGAAAAGGGCATTTAAAGCATTTAAATCGGACAAATCAGATGCATCTTATAAAAGATATAAGGAAGCAAATAATGCGTGCAAAAAGGCAATTAGACTTGTTAAACTTCAAAATGAAAAAATGATAGCTAAAGAGAGCAAAACCAACCCCAAAGCATTTTTTAAGTACATAAATTCTAAAAAAAACAAAAATGAAAGTGTAGGTACACTAAAAACTGAAATGGGGGTGTTAGTTAATGAAGACCAGGAAAAGGCAGGAATTTTAAATAACTATTTCTCCTCCGTATATATTAAGGAAGAACCCATGGCAATAGATGTGCAAATGATTGCTACTAAAAACTTGCAGAATAATTGTAATTGGTTAACTCAAGACAAGGTGCTGCAGCAACTAAAGAAAGTTAATATAAACAAATCTCCAGGGCCTGACGGTATCCATCCACGTGTACTTAGGGAACTAAGTGTAGAAATAAGTGAACCTCTGTTTTAAATCTTTCAAGATTCTTTTCTTTCAAGAAGTGTTCCAGAGGATTGGAGGAAGGCAGATGTTGTTCCTATTTTCAAAAAGGGTTCAAAATCCTTGCCTGGAAATTATAGACCTGTGAGCTTAACTTCTGTGGCTGGTAAAATATTTGAAACAGGGGCGGACTGACCGGTCGGGCACTTCGGACACGGTCCGAGGGCCCGGCCGGGAGGGCGGCAGGGCTGGATTGGGGACTTCAGCGGAAGGCCCGGTGGCACACTGTGAGGGGGCCGGCTGCGTTTCATGTTAGAGCCGCCGGACCGGGTGGCAGCCTCGCCGGTCCGGCGGCATTCCTCTCACTAACGCTGAAGGAGGAGGAAGAGGAGCATGTGTCTATTATGCTCCCTGCGGTTCCCACAATTCCCAGCACAGGATGTGGGAACCGCAAAGGAGCATGACAGAGAGACATGCTCCTCCTCCTTCAGTGTTAGTCAGAGGAATGCCGCCGGACCGGCGAGGCTGCCACCCGGTCCGGCGGCTCTAACATGAA
>OW240918.1:140337358-140371452 GCA_933207985.1 Pelobates cultripes
TCCAGCAGGGGATATCTAATGGACGCTGAGATGGCCTCTGTTAGAAAGACCCCCTTCCAAGCCTTTTAGACTCCATTGTAGTCTCTAATGGGGCTTGGAGAGGATTCTTTCTAACACACTCTCTAAAGGACACTGAGATAGCCTCCGCTAGAAAGACCCCCCTCCATGGCCCATTAGCCCTCAATTGTAGTCTCTACTGGGGCCTCGAAGGGCTTATTGCCCTTTTGTTCCTTGTGTCTAAAGATTGTGTAGGGTGTGGCTGGAAGCGGTGCATGGAGGCGGGACAAGGGTGGCGCTTGCTGCAGAAGCCTTAGGTAGGAGGAGCCTGCCAAGGGGCCTGACTTGCTTTGCCGAGGCCTGAGGGAGTTCTCAGTCCGCCCCAATTTGAAAGGTTATTAGGGGATAATATTCAAGAATTCCTTGAGAAGAACATGGTTATCAGCAAAAATCAGCACGGTTTTATGAAGCACAGGTCATGTCAAACTAACTTGATTGCATTCTACGAAGAAGTAAGTAGAAGTATAGGTCAGGGTGTTGCCGTGGATGTGATCTATTTGGATTTTGCAAGGCATTTGATACAGTTCCACGAATTGAGTGTTTAAGCTAAAATTCCAGTCTAGATAAATGCTTACATTCTTGGGTAGAACATTGGCTTAAAAGCAAGTACAAAGAGTTGTAAATTGTGGTAAATTTTCAAACTGGACCCAGAGGTGGCAAGTGGTCTGTTCACAGGACCCCTTCTGGCTAACATGTTTATAAATGATCTTGAAGACAGCATTGAAAGTCATGTTTCAGTGTTTGCAGATGACACAAAACTTTGTAAAATAATACAATGTGAGCAAGATATTACTTTGCTGCAGAGGGATTTAGATAGACTGGGGAACCTCAAATGGCAGATGAAATTTAATGTTGAAAAATGCAAAGTTATGAATTTCGGCGTAAAGAATACACAAGCAACGTATACTCTTAATGGAAGCGAATTAGGGATAACAACACACGAAAAGGACATAGAAACATACAATGTGACGGCAGATAAGAACCATTCGGCCCATTGTTATAGACAACAAACTATGCAACAATGTGCAATATCAATAAGCAGTGGCCAAGTCCAGTAAGGTATTGTCATGCAAAAAGGGCATTCATTCTCGGGACGAGAATATCATTTTGCCTCTTTATAAATCACTGGTAAGACCACATATTGAATATGCTGTGCAATTTTGGGCACCTGTTCTAAAGAAGGATATTATGGCACTAGAAAAAGTGCAGAGGCGGGCTACAAAATTAATAAAAGGAATGGAACATATCAGTTATGAAGAAAGGTTAACAAATTTAAACCTATTTAGTTTAGAAAAACGTCGCCTGAGAGAGGATATGATAACATTATACAAATATATTCGGGGCCAATACAAACCATTGTGTGGAAATCTATTCACAAACCGGACTTTACATAGGACACGAGGCCATGCATTTAGACTGGAAGAAAGAAGATTTCGTCTAAGGCAAAGGAAAGGTTTTTTTACTGTAGGAACAATCAGGATGTGGAATTCTCTGCCTGAAGAAGTGGTTTTTTTAGAGTCCATACAGATGTTCAAACGGCTACTAGATGCATACTTGCAAAAACAGAATATTCAAGGATATAATCTTTCAATGTAGGGTAATAACTGCTTGGTCCAAGGATAAATCTGACTGCCATTCTGGGGTCAAGAAGGAATTTTTTTCCTAGCTTGTTGCAAAATTGTGCTTCAAAATTGTTTTTTTTTTTGCCTTCTTTTGGATCAACAGCAAAAAACAAATGTGAGGAAGGCTGAACTTGATGGACACAAGTCTCTTTTCAGCTTTGTAACTATGTAACTCTGTATGATACTGACCTGGTAAGCCATGGTGCGTAGACAAAATAAACTGCATGGAATTCAAAATCAAAGTTCAAACTATTTCAGGTTAGAGATTGACTGTAATAGTTTGTTATATATGTTATATAACCCTACCTATAATTCCCGTCAATAAATGATCATAGATGGCTAGCTACAGTATGTAACCACGAATTGGGAACTCTCTTTAACAAGTAGCTATCGGCATACATGCAGGAGAAACTCTGCTCACTGCAAATGACCACGTAAGACCACCAGAGTGCCAATAATATGTTAAAGATAGATTTCATAGAATCATAGCATATATTAGTAAAGCTTTCATAGAATCATAGCATATATTAATAAAGATTTCATACAATCATAGCATATTTTAATAAAGATTTCTCAATAAACAATCATTATTTTGTGTTCTTAGTTTACCAAGTTAAATGCAGGAATTCACGTGGCAGGTGAGCTTACACTTCAATGGCCATTGGAGTGATAATAAAAACCTCCAGTTATTGAAATGTCGTAGGGATTTAAGATAGTGCCCAAGTCATTATTTTTGCTGTGTATTATAGTCATTCACTTCTGAGCAAATTGCAAAGAAAAAAAATAAATATATAAATATACACACACCTTCACAGTGCCTACAGCCCTCAGCCGTCCCCAGCGTCAGTGGTCCACCGGGAAATTTCCTGGTCTCCTGGTGGGCCATTCCAGCCACGTTCCCTGCCCCTGCTATAATCAGTGAAGCTAATAATGATTTGTTTTACAGTTAGGGTCTCTGTGACAGCGGCAGCTCTCAATGAACCCATTTACAGGAGATAGTAGGACAGCAAGCACATCTGCAATGCACTTCCAAGGGTGGATGGGTTAAAGGAACACTCCAAGCAGTTCATACAGTGGTTATGGTCCAAGGTGAGCTCTGGTGTGCCTCATTGTAAGTAATGCACAGTGTGGTATAAAAATCTGCACCCTTAGGAAGCCATTTTAGATGTGGTGTTTGTATTACTTATGTACCAAACTGAAGTTTGATCATTTTTGGGGTGTTTGTTAACCTATTGAAAGCAGACGTCAGTAGATGTCAGCCAGCGGGGGAGACCTAATGCGTATGCGTGGCAATGAGTGCGCTTGCATTTGAACTTCCCCCATAGGAAAGCATTATACAATGCTTTCCTACGGGGTTTCGAGTGACTCTGGATGTCCTCATGCATAGCGTGAGGATGTTTAGCGCCAGGTGACCAAAACTGGCCTATCGACCTGAAAGTCCCTCCGTATCATTTCCTATGGCCCTACATCTGAAGCAGGACCCTGAATGGATCGGTACGGTTCACTTATATGGACCACTTTCATAATGTAAACACTCAAAATAGCGAACCGTATTGAACCGAACCGAACCGCTCAGTGGAAACGAGGCATAAGTGTCTTTGTCCAGAAAGTCAAGGACAAAAGAGAACAATGGAAAGTGGTCCTTTGTCTACGTTTCTTTTATAGATGTAACTATAATGACGTCAGAACGTTTAGCTATGACACATATGAAGACCCTCGACCCTCAATCCTCTCATTATACGCCCACATTCCAGACTTCTCATGGTACAGGATATCAAACTACCATCTGTTCTTTTTAACCCATTAGACACCCATAGCTAATATGAATATAGAACTCTGATATTTAATGGTTTTTCTCTTATTGAACTCCCGCCCTCCCGCAGCATACAATCAGTGTTATTTATGGAGGCCTACATTATAATGTGGCGTCGGAAGCCAATTGATAACATTTTCTGACGTTCAGCCGCTGTAGTGCGGCAGTTATCAAAGCAAGCAGTAAAACGGAGCACTGGGACGTACAATTTCATTGTTAATCTCACGACTTCAAGGTTAATAGGACAATATCACACATTTAACAACACAAGGCAATAGCGCTTTTACAGATTTACAGCCTGGAGGTTACTGCTAGCCAAGTACAGTTGCAAGAAAAAGTATGTGAACCCTTTGGAATGATATGGATTTCTGCACAAATTGGTCATAAAATGTGATCTGATCATCATCTAAGTCACAACAATAGACAATCACAGTCTGCTTAAACTAATAACACACAAAGAATTAAATGTTGCCATGTTTTATTGAACACACCATGTAAACATTCACAGTGCAGGTGGAAAAAGTATGTGAACCCTTGGATTTAATAACTGGTTGAACCTCCTTTGGCAGCAATAACTTCAACCAAACGTTTCCTGTAGTTGCAGATCAGATGTGCACAACGGTCAGGAGTAATTCTTGACCATTCCTCTTTACAGAACTGTTTCAGTTCAGCAATATTCTTGGGATGTCTGGTGTGAATCGCTTTCTTGAGGTCATGCCACAGCATCTCAATCGGGTTGAGGTCAGGACTCTGACTGGGCCACTTCAGAAGGCGTATTTTCTTCTGTTTAAGCCATTCTGTTGTTGATTTACTTCTATGCTTTGGGTCATTGTCCTGTTGCAACACCTATCTTCTGTTGAGCTTCAGCTGGTAGACAGATGGCCTTAAGTTCTCCTGCAAAATGTCTTGATAAACTTGGGAATTCATTTTTCCTTCGATGATAGCAATCCGTCCAGGCCCTGACGCAGCAAAGCAGCCCCAAACCATGATGCCCCACCACCATACTTCACAGTTGGGATGAGGTTTTGATGTTGGTGTGCTGTGCCTTTTTTTCGCCACACATAGTGTTGTGTGTTTCTTCCAAACAACTCAACTTTGGTTTCATCTGTCCACAGAATATTTTGCCAGTACTGCTGTGGAACATCCAGGTGCTCTTGTGCAAACTGTAAATGTGCAGCAATGTTTTGTTTGGACAGCAGTGGCTTCCTCTGTGGTATCCTCCCATGAAATCCATTCTTGTTTAGTGTTTTACGTATTGTAGATTCGCTAACAGGGATGTTAGCATTTGCCAGTGACTTTTGTAAGTCTTTAGTTGACACTCTAGGATTCTTCTTCACCTCATTGAACAATCTGCGCTGTGCTCTTGCAGTCATCTTTACAGGACGGCCACTCCTAGGGAGAGTAGCAGCAGTGCTGAACTTTCTCCATTTATAGACAATTTGTCTTACCGTGAACTGATGAACAGCAAGGCTTTTGGAGATACTTTTATAACCCTTTCCAGCTTTATGCAAGTCAACAATTCTTAATCGTAGGTCTTCTGAGAGCTCTTTTGTGCGAGGCATCATTCACATCAGGCAATGCTTCTTGTGAAAAGCAAACCCAGAACTGGTGTGTGTTTTTTATAGGGCAGGGCAGCTGTAACCAACACCTCCAATCTCATCTCATTGATTGGACTCCAGTTGGCTGACATCTCACTCCAATTAGCTCTTGGAGATGTCATTAGTCTAGGGGTTCACATACTTTATCCACCTGCACTGTGAATGTTTACATGGTGTGTTCAATAAAAACATGGCAACATTTCATTCTTTGTGTGTTATTAGTTTAAGCAGACTGTGATTGTCTATTGTTGTGACTTAGATGATGGTCAGATCACATTTTATGACCAATTTGTGCAGAAATCCATATCATTCCAAAGGGTTCACATACTTTTTCTTGCAACTCTATATCGTCAGGGCAAATTAGTGACCGATGTGTCATTAACCTGTTATGTTCGATGTGGACATTGCTTTACGTTACGGACCTTTCTGACATTGATATTTATTTATCTTGTGTTCGATTCTGTTCTGTTACATTAAAGTTACAGTGCTTATTTATCCTTTAATTTGTCTAATTGAATCATTTGGAAATGCTAATCAAATTTGTTATGTTATCAAATCAGGGGAGGTGTTTATCGGCTCATGCACAAACTTAAATAAATGGTTTATTTAATTGATTATGATGGTCAATAACTCTGATCACCCAGACGTTTAAAGGGACACTCCACTGCCCAAATACAAAATATCACTGTTTAGTAGTTGTACCCCAAATGAAAACTTGCATGGATTTAATTATGTATTTTGTCATTGGGGATTATTCTAAAAATCAGCTTGCAAAACCTGCAGATCTCTTGTCTGCTGCCTTTACAAGCCCTCCCCTTCTAACCCCACCAAGCCTTCTGTGGCTGTCCAATCACAGACTTCCCAATCCAACTCAATGAGAAGTCTTTGTAAGTCAGGTGCTCTGGGCAATTGCTGCCTATTGAAGTCAGCTGCATTGAGCTAACCAAACCAGGAAGTAACATTACCTGTTGTCTGCTTGAAATCCAAGGGGGTGTAACCAAGTTAATTTATAAAAGTGTCAATTTGTATTGAAATCTGCCATTTTTGCAAAATGAAAAAAAAAATGTACACACCCTTCACACATAAAGCTTTTCAGCAAGCCACAGTTTTCTAGGGATCTGGAGTGACCCTTTAATGTAAGATAAATAAACCTATCCACTCACTTGGACTTATTTTGGGTACTTAAATTTACGTGCTCAATTTCTGATGACTTTCTTTTTGAATTCTGTTAAAATTTAAATGAACTTGAATCCCCCTTGCCCAAATAATAATTTTTGGGGACATACTGTGTATCCCTCTTGCTGGAAAGACTGGGTTTATAAAGCAGAGAAAATAAACTCAATAGAAGAATTGTTTTTTTGGTTTTTTTTTTTTAAACCGCTGGCAAATATTATAGATACACAGCTACCCGGATATAGTGGTTAAAAATTATTAAATCAGATGACTTTTATATGTTTATTCATTAATTTATACCGAACGCTGCCTTATGTAATCTTTACCAATTCTTTTCCTCTCTCTGATGGATTCAGGTTTTAAATGTTGCATTTAAAGCCGATCCAAAACTTAGTTTTTGTTTCTTTTTAAATTATCGTTTATTTTAGAGAGAGACACACAGACATACACAGATAGAAAGAGAGAGAGGATAAAGAGACAGACAGGGGGAGAGGCAGAGTGAGAAACACAGAGGCAGATATATAGAGAGACAGACAAAGAGAAACAGAGACAGACAGAGAGCGAGACAGATATACAGAGAGACAGACAGAGAAAGACAGGCCGAGATACAGAGAGAGAAGCTGAGAGAGAGAGATATACAAATATTTTTTTATTTTTTTATTTATTTTTGTAGTGCGTACGATTGTAACAGTTGCTTATGAGGTACCCCAAAGGCATTCCTCTCGCACATTATGAACAGTTTAAACATAGGGGTAGACAGTAGATCTTGCACTTTTTTTTTTTTTTTGTGGTAAGGAGATAGACAGTATAGGTTTACATTGCTTCAATAGTTTCAAAACATAGCATAAAATAACATCGCTTTTTACTTTCTAGATAGTAGATTGTTATGCCGTGTCATCCTCTAGCTATTTTTATCACGTTTTACTTTTGGGGTGTCTGAGAACACATGCACAATTTTACAGCATTTTTATGGCATTCACAATGTGGCAGTGTAGTCGGCACATTTTTATATGATATGAAGTTAACAGTCTAGTGGACTACGCTTATTTAAGATGACATGCTTTTAACAATGCTAGTCGCGCTTCAAGATTATACATCTGTAGCTTGTGTGTAGTGCGACATGTATGTCTTAAAAACATGGTGAAGTGATTAACCCCTTAAGGACACATGACATGTGTGACATGTCATGATTCCCTTTTATTCCAGAAGTTTGGTCCTTAAGGGGTTAAAGAGATCCAACTCCACCAGCTCCTAAGGACCAGTCTCCAGTGCCTGGCTGCCACTATTGTAATGATGACTCCTACTAACCTCAGGCAGCTTTGGAACAGGTAGATCTCCAGAAACCCCTGAATGGCAAAGTTTTTCCATTAAACTCTTCACTGCTGTGATAGATATCCATCTCCTCTTATGGTTCTATTCTGCCTTAGCTGGCTTAGATGGGAATAATTGCTGTGGTATTGAACTATAGAGTTTGACAATTCACAGCATTAACACCTCAGTAAGATCCATTTAGGAAAATTCATACTGATTATTTTATTTATAAAGCACCAACATACGCCTCAGCGCTGTACAACGACGAAATAAAACAAATACCAGCCAGATTAATATAGAGGTATTGGAGAAACAGCAATGACTGCTCAAATTCTCCAAGGTGGCTCCATTTCCGGATCAGCCTAAAAGTTGAAATTCATTAACATTTTAGTGAATAATTCTGTGTTTAGCGAATAAATGTCAGTGTGTTTTTCATATATCATTAACGTTGGAGAATTTTGATCTGTTTTCCACGTTAGATTTTGACTTATTTATTGTGTAGGATTGCATGACACCCAGGATCCCCCCGGGCTCGCTGCTCACTCCCAGAGATTCCTTAAAAGCAACAGAACCGGTCTATTGCAACACCTGTTCTTTTTAACATAAATAGAAACAAATATTGTATCCGAAAACCATACAATTCATAAACTAATAACAAAACAAGAATTTTTTTTTAAAATACTCCAAATAAATAAGATAAGAGTAGGACAGTAATGCCAGTTTTATTAACAGGACAGTGATGGAAAAATGCAGGGAAGACATTACAGGCCTATTGCAAGTGTTTAATTATAAGCCAGACGAAAGACTAAATGATCAAAACCATATATAAACATTACACACAGTTAGCGCGTGTGTGTGCATACAGAGTGTTCAAGCAAAGCCTGGATGGGAGAATGGGGGAAAAGGAAAAATTTCAAAAATGCAGTTCGGATCAGTAGTCTAATTTACTAAACATTGTTAGAATAGTTTAACCCCTTTAAGAACCAGGTTTTAGGTAACTTATTCTGGTCAGGACAGTTCTGACGTTATTACGGTTTCCGAGGAGGAGGAACAACAACATAATACGATATATCACATCATAATGGCAGAGAAAGAATGATAAAAATCCTAATTGAATTAAAAAGGAGGTATACAATAGTTATATAGATTGAAAAGAAGAAGAAAAAAAGACTCAAGTCCTTCAAATTCAACCTTTCATGCTATCTGCACTTAATCAAAAAAAATTTTTAAAAAGTGAGAAAAATAAATTTCTGTTTCCTAAAATAGGACTTTCATTTCTTTTCTTCTGGGGTCGATTTTTTTTCATTGTCCTTTTATGCAGTGTCACAGCGCCCGCTTGGCGCAGGAGGCCTTACACTTACCGCAAGCGCCACCTCAGTCCATCTCCAATGCGGCCACTCCTCCTCCTGGATTCCTTTTCGACTCTGGTCGCAGCATGCCACAGCCTTTTTATGGCTCCACCTCCTGAGACCGGCTTGGTGACGCGGACATGCATGCATTGTCACGCAGGCTATGCACATGAAGGTTCTGGCGTCACGTGGGTCAAAGTGACCAATAATTGCATTCTTAAGGCTGCATAATCCTTTAGCTGTGCTGTGCCCTGTTGTGGTTAACTGAGAGCATGTTTTTCTTGTAGCATGTTTGACTTTTCTGACCTTGGATTGTTTTTTGACCATTCTTCTTTCTGTTGTCCCTGACCTTCGGCTTGTTCTGCTGTTTATGTTACATTCTGTCTCCATGATCTTGTCCTGAACGCCTCCATTTTGCATTAAATCTGGTCACTCTTATCAGTATCCATTTTTTGATTATTTAGATTTGACAGTTGGATTATCTATAAAACGTCAGACTATTGAACCTAATGAGAATTATTGACTATTTATTATATTCTGGGTCTCTAGTTCCCAAACTCGGTTCTGAAGGTGCACAAGTTCTCAGTGTGCTGGTATACTGGATTTAACAGGGGGAAGAAACCCCTTAAATTGTCCTGGCGGGATTCCAACTGAGACTTTCTTATTTCTACAAGGAAACAGACAAATGAACTTCTGATTTGCTATTTTATAGAAACAAGGCATCTTGGGAACAAGATCGGAGAATCACTACTCGGTGGGAAAGGTCAATTCTGTAAAGTGGTGCAAAAAATGATAAAGTGGAGGAGTCTGGTCTTGGCTCTCCATTCTCTTGTAAGACCATTGTGAAAAGAGAAGAGAGACCCAGACACCAATAGCCTAGCTTGGCTCATCTTAAAGGGACACTATAGGCACCAAGATCACATCATGACATTGAAGGGATACCTGTCCCCTTGAGCATGTAATCTAAAAAAATTACAGTTTCAGCTTTGCATTACTAACACTATAGTGTTCCTTCAAGCTATACAGCTAACAAGTAAACTACACTTACACTATAGTTCTTTACTAAAGAGAGAATTCACAGTGAATTTCAAAGTTAAAGGGACATTATAGGCATCCAGACCACTTCATCTCATTGCAGTGTCCCTATTGCACTTAGTGCTGCAATGTAAAATTTGCCATTTCCAGAGAAACTAAGACTAAGCCTGCCTCCAGTGGCTCCACATTAGGACATCCAGCATCAGATTTTTTTCCCCATAGGAAAGCATTGGTCTATTGTGCGTGCGGCATTTTTTGCGCATTAGTATCCGCTCATTGCAGGCACTGGGGTAAAGTAAGTAAATAGAAGGCTTTTAACCCTTTATTCACATTGATGGGGTGGCGCGAAGCCAGTGCCATCTTAACAACATCATGGACCCCTGGGCAAAGCAGTGCACTGGGGCCCTGCAAACACATCCACTCACAGGAAAAAATTTTTTAAAGGAACACTATAGTCACCTAAATTACTTTAGCTAAATAAAGCAGTTTTAGTGTATATATCATTCCCCTGCAATTTCACTGCTCAATTCACTGTCATTTAGGAGTTAAATCACTTTGTTTCTGTTTATGCAGCCCTAGCCACACCTCCCCTGGCTATGATTGACAGAGCCTGCATGAAAAAAAACTGGTTTCACTTTCAAACAGATGTAATTTACCTTAAATAATTGTATCTCAATCTCTAAATTGAACTTTAATCACATACAGGAGGCTCTTGCAGGGTCTAGCAAGCTATTAACATAGCAGGGGATAAGAAAATCTTAATTAAACAGAACTTGCAATAAAGAAAGCCTAAATAGGGCTCTCTTTACAGGAAGTGTTTATGGAAGGCTGTGCAAGTCACATGCAGGGAGGTGTGACTAGGGTTCATAAACAAAGGGATTTAATTCCTAAATGGCAGAGGATTGAGCAGTGAGGCTGCAGGGGCATGTCCTATACACCAAAACTGCTTCATTAAGCTAAAGTTGTTCAGGTGACTATAGTGTCCCTTTAATTATCGATAAAATTAAGCTTATATTTATTGTTATCTCATAGAAATGCAATACATTCATACAATACAAACACACACACAGACTGCTGAATACACACAGACAGACAATGACGGGTGCAGTGTGTGTGTGTGTGAGGGGTGTAATGTGTGTGTGTGGGGGGGTGCAGTGTTTATGTGTGTGTGAGGAGTTCTGTGTGTGTGTGTGTATGAGGGGTGCTCTGGGTGTTGGTGTGTGTGCAAGGTGCTGTGTGTGAAGGGTGCTGTATGTGAGTGAGGTGTGGTGCGTGAGTGTGGCCGGCCGCCTCCTTCCTGCTTACGGTGGCCGGCTCCATGCTGACTTGACCGGCTGCCTCCATCCTGCTCACTGCCACTGGCTCCATTCTGCTCACTGCGGCCGGTTCCATGCTGCCTTGGCCGGCCGCCTCCATCCTGCTCACTGCGGCCGGCTCCATGCTGCCTCAGCCAAGCCGGCCACCTCGATCCTCCTCAGGGCGGGCGGCTCCATGCTGCCTCAGCCGAGCCGGCCGCCTCGATCCTCCTCAGGATGGCCAGCTTCAATATTCTCTGCGTGTCAGGATTACCAATTGATCCAGCACACAGAAATGTATCACACCTAGGACTAAAAGGTAACGTGTTACCGGGCCTTAGAATGGCTGGACTTTACGTGCCAAAGAATAGTCAGGGACACAGAATAGGACAAAACGATGAGGGAAAGCCAAAAGTCAAGGATACCAGAAATCAGGGAAGTAAGAACAAAGCCAAAGACAAATCCGAAAATATCAAAAACAGGAACGCACTCTTGTATCATCAGGCAGAAACCACGACAGGGCACTGAGAGAATGTAAAACTTAGTTTAAATAACCCTCCTGTTATTCCGATTGGTTGAGACCGACCATTGACCCCAAAACGTGCGGGTGCATGACATCACACGCACGCCGACATCATCGTGGGCGGTCACGGGGCTAGAAAGTGGCATAGATCCGCATCGGTCGGCGTCCCTAGACATGATTGGTTTATCAGGTATCCGGGCGCGTGGTTGCAGATGGGCACAACTATTCCTGTCAGGACGGTAAATACCATCATAAACATTTCTATGTGCGGATGAATCCGTTACACTGCGGAGCTAGGAAATCCCAGGTGCCAGGGCGCAATTTCTAGTCCCCATGGCGACCTTGCGCCTGGGAGTTGTCGAGCCTTATTCTATGACTGCATGCTATTGCAATGTTCGAGACCTGCATGTTTTTTTTATATTGATCTCGGATTCATCTCTACATATTCTGAAAAATCAATAAACTGATTAAAAAAAAAAAAAAAGAGATTTCTTACATTAGTGAATAACTGTTTTCTGAACATGCTTAGCCATGCCGCTGCATACACTGCCAAGGACCTACAGGGAGCTGCTGAAATCAAGGTTAGGTAAGGTGAGCAGCTGAAATCAAGAAGCAACCTACTTAGCTGCTGAATTTAAGGTTAACAAACAACAGAGAGATAGCAAACTTAAGTTTCCGTAACAAAGGCAAGCTGCTAAATCCAAGGCTAATTAACTATAGATGATACTGAATTCATCGTTAACTAACTGCACCAAGCTACAGAAATCAAGATAAACTAACTATGAAGTTCTACAGAATTCAAGGTTAACCAAGTTTAGATAGCTGTTGAATTTGATGCTTAGTAACCAAGGCGAGCTGCTGAATATCAAACTATAGCAAGCTGCGGATACATACGTCTGGAGACTAATTCGATAGATCTACTGAATTCAAGGTCATCCAACTACAGAGAACTGCTTAACTCAAGGTTAGGACTATAGAGAGATGCTGAATCCAAGGTTAAGTATCGACATCAAGCAGCTCAGTACAAGATTCTGTGAAGAGGATTGGAGCTGGGTTTTAAAAACTGTTGAATTCAATGGAAAAAAAAAATAGAGAAAGGTACCGAATTCAATATTAAGACTACTCAAGGTTAATACTACAGACAGCTGTAGATTAAGACTATGGGAGCAGCTGAATTGTAAGACAATTAATGATAGTGTGCAGTTGAATTCAAGACTAGGACGAGCCCGTGGACTCAAGGTTAAGACTATGTAGCGCTGCCAAGTTCCTCTGGAGTTTAATGTAAATTCGATGTAAAGCTCCGAGTTCTATTGCTGGTTTGGTCACTGCAGTGAGTTGCAGAATTTATCTGCTAAATCTCAGAATTTTGCCCGTCTGCTCATTCTGTCCTTGTCAATCTCACAGCAGCTGTCCCCGCTCTGTCACCCTGCTTAACCCCCGGTGGAAGAAGTTGAAAGAAAACTATTTCTGTGGCATTTCTCTCTCGGAGCGAGATATTTAACCTTGATTTACTACACATGGCGGTAGTTTATTGCAAGCTGCAAGTCATGAGATTGGCTACACAAATCTACAATGCAATTCTATTCCAAACCCTGTAACAGTGTATCCTGCACTCACAGTGAGGGAGGTGCACATGGTAGCAGGTGATTACCTTGTGTACATTTAAAAATGCCTCCTGATCTCCTTCTCTTGACTTAAAGGAACATTACGCTCATACAAACTCAAACACCTTAACCCCTTAAGGACCAAACTTCTGGAATAAAAGGGAATCATGACATGTCGAACATGTCATGTGTCCTTAAGGGGTTAAGTGGGCACTCGAGAGACAGAATGACCAGATTCACCATGTTTTCTGGGACACATGATATATACATATTGATGGGCAGCACATGAAAAGGGTTGCCCTGTAGTATGTAGAATTCAGAAGAAGGTGTATAAGATTAAGCGATTAAGCAATGTAATGTCCTGCACATTACGCATTATACATAGTGCAGGGCAACCTTTTTCATAAATATGACAAAACTTTATACGTCCCTAAAAACATGGTGACTATGGTAATCCTGATTAGAGCTCGCCTACAATATCCATGCATGCTCCTCCTCCCCCCCGCCCCTGTTTTATACCAAACCATTTAGCAAAAGTTTTTCAGGGTCCAGAGAATGCCCTCAGATCGCCAACCAGTCCATGTCAATTACATCCAAGCTGGACAGTACTGGTTGGTTGAGAGTGCCAGGCCAACTCGCTTCCATCATGGGAATTCCATCCTACCCGTAACCCTATATCCCAATACATAAAAAAACACAATAGCATAAATTCCCAAAACAACAGCCGAAGCAAACAGGCTATCACAACTCTCAGAACTTTACATTATCAATGGGCCAGCTTGTTTATTGCTGCTGTAGTCATACATGCGCAGCATCATTGGAACAGCGACCAATTTAACACAGTAACGTTTATAATGTGCCTGTATTACATTTTAATTTATATAGTGACTGATATAGGGTGATCTATACTAACAAAATAAATAAGTATATATATATAAAAAAAACAACAGCTCCCCCCCCCACACACACACTGTGTCATGTATTTTATAAAACAGATACAATTTGATAAAAAAAAACATCCCAATATGAAGGCTGATTTATAGCTTTTCATTGCCATAAAATAAATTAGGAGAATGTCGTGTATGTTCCCATGTCTGCAGACTGGCTGCTTATTTTCTTATCCGAGAATCCTTCTGGAAAATGCACATTGCAAAGTGTTATCACAACCATTGCTGCAATACAAAATTATTTTTATTTTAGAAGTATCAGTGGTTAAATGGGTCATTCCTTTACACAGGTAACTAATGGGCTGTACATTCGGTGCTATATATTTCTGTAAGAGCTGTACACATACAATACAATTAATAGGCTATTAATCACAATATGTACATATATTTTTATGCATTCTTTAGTGGTATATTTCAATAAAAGTCTTGTCGTATACATTACCCATAGGTGTCCTTGGGATGAGGTGAGAATCTCCCTATATTTTTTATACAAGCACTTTACCTAATATTTATATAATTCAGGCACTATTGTACACTTGCATCTCCCATGATCCAAATACTGACAATTCTTTGAACCATAAACACACTTACTGGCACTCTATCTGGTTTATATGCACATACTGGATGGCACTGGATTGAAAATCAAGTTGCATAATTTAGGGCTTATTCTCTGAATCTCATATAGTCACAGATTGGCGATTTAGACTAAAAGGGGGTTTATTTATTAAATTTAGAATTTAAACAAATTAAATCCAAACTGCAAAATGTAGTCTAAAATAGCCAGACTATGAGTAGAGCTGATTTGAATCATATTTCCAGCGCAGATTTTTTTTGTCTAACACCGCCACTTGATTTTAATTTGATGCAATGTGGAATTTAGCAAATGGCCCTTTAAATATTGAAATTTTAATTCAAAATTTTAATTCACTACAAAATCAGTATTTAGTAAATAAACCCCAAGAAATGTATCCAAGCACAACGTGGGGGTATTTTTGTTTATAAATTATTTTCACAGCAATGGAAGCATATTCTTAAAGTGGAGCAGTCACCATGGAAACCAGTGGAATCTTAGGAACATTCTATTGGATTCCAAGTGATTGCCCCACTGTTCTGTTAGAAACATTTTATTAACTTTCCCCTCCATGTGTCTTCATATCCAGATCCCTGAGCCAGCAATAAGTAAAGTCTCTGCCCAGCAGCTGCCAAGGCATTACACAATAGATTAGATAAGCCAGCATGGGACACTCTCCCTTTAAGAGTGAGGAAGAGGCGTGTCAGACACATGCCTCCTTAAAGCGGCCGCTGCTCCAGTAAAAAGTCATAGCCTCCCTGCTGATTGTGCTGCAATAAGGGGGCAACTCAGCCTGCAAGTCAGCCCCAAACCTCACCCCTTTCCTCCTGCCATGTACACCATCACCAGAGGACCCAGCAAGTTAACCACCCAGAGGAGAACAGGTAACACCCTATCTGTCTGTGTGTCTGTCTGCTGTGGGAGCCCCCAGAGATGTCCCCTCTCCATACTCAAAGTCCAGGAGATCTGCTTAATGCACCATAGGTGCCACTGCCTGAGCTGGCATTACAGGGGTTAACAGAGCTGGTGTACAGTCTGTGCTGGGATCCATGTCCTCCAGAGACTCCCCCACAGCACATACCTTTTTATAGAGATCTGTGCTCCCCACTCTCTCCTGGTACACCTGTCTCTTAAAGGTTAATGCACATCATGTCTCCTATACTGTGCAATGTTCTATAGCTTCCCATATGCTGCACAGTCCTCTGTCTCCAACCAGGGCTTTCTGTGCACAATACAAGTGACATTGCTCATACAATACAAATTGGTTTTTATGCGTGTGTTTTTTTTTTTGTTTGTTTTTTTTTTTTTTAGGTCCCAAGCAGCAGATTGATACAAAGTTGCAAGAGTTAAAAAGCAAACAGTTACTGATCTCCAACTCAGCCAGCACCTGCGAGCCACTTCCAAGGTCAGCCTGCCACAAACAATGTATCATTTTACCATGAAGGGTAGGGGGTGAGGGTCAGGATAGAGCTTAGTCTGCACCCCTATAGTGCAGATTTGGGGTGCTGCTGTACTGGTGGGGGGGCTGTGAAGCTGCAGTGTGACCTTGTGCAGAGGTTAGCATGTGCACAGTGTCATTGTCACATGATGGGTGCAGAGGGGTGTGTTCTGGCTGAGGGGGAGTGGCCATTGATCTGTGATCTGACTAATGATCTCAGGACTTTGTATAACTCGATACAAAGTATGTTTGTTCAAAATGTTTATTTATTATTATTATTTAAATCCAATCTTTGTCAGAACTACAACTCCCATGATGCTCTGTCAGCTGATGTCTACCTTTTTGGCCACTCCTATTCTAGAGCCAGTTCTGTGTAGATTGGGTATCTGACTTCATAGTAACTGTAGTGATTCTGGCTGAGTGTGATAGGAGTTGTCGGTACTCCCTTATACTGCGGCATGGGTACAGTGCTGGATGAAGCCGTGTACTTGGTGCTGTAACGCAGACTGCATTATTATTATTTTTATTTATTTTTTTAGTTGACCGTTGTTATCCCTTCCTCGCGGAAACAATTCCATTAATTTTGAGTCCGGAGCCAGGCTCTGAACAAACAGAACATTCATTCTGGCAGCGTGATCAGACGCAATTGTCAAACAGGACTATACATAGTGACTGTATACCCCGCAGGGTTCCAAACTGCTCTGTCATCTTTCTCCCTAGCGAATACCGAGGTCAAGGCTTTTTCTCTAAAGTGTGACTTGTTTGGAATTCAAAGGGAGTTTTAATGAATAAATTCCGATTATTTCGGTGTAATTTTGAAATTTACTGAAAATGTTTAACTTTAGACACTGGCCCTGTGAGTGGATCTGCCATTTAAATTGCCTGTCCAGTGGTGACGGTGGCCTTCATTGGTGTGATCATCACTTCCTGGTGGTACATCTCTGATCTAACACTCCATGTACTGACCCACCTTTACTGGGTGCAATAGGTTTAGAGCGGCCATTTTTTTTTTTTTTTTTTTAAATTGTGCCCATCTCCAGTTTAATGTAATTTAATGGATTTTTGGATCAACCGCAGAAACAGTTGTGAGACAGGCTGAACTTGATGAACACTTGTAATGCTCCTATAGTAGTTGTACTGTGACTCGATCCTATTTCCTATTCAATCTCTTTAAAAATCTGTCTTTGTTTAATTATCTTGCTTTACCCGAACATAAAGTAACTGGATTATTCTAGGTGTGTATTAAAATACCTGCCGTGCTGTATTAGAGGCCCCTCCAGTTAACAGGGACTCGCCAGCTTTCTGCACTTACTATTTTTATTATTATAGCGCCAGCGAAATTCCGTAGCGCTGTACAATGGTATGAACGTGCACAGAGTATGTCGGGACACATGGCCTTGGTTTGGCCCATTGTGTGTCGCTGTCATGTTTGTCAAAGGATGTGTGATGGGCTTTAATCTCAGCTGCCACTGACCCTGGCTGTCTCCTTGATCTAGTTCAAAAGCTGCCATGGTTTTTCCACTGGTGGTGAGCATCCTTGGTTCTGGCCGTGAGAAAAGGCCATTAATAACGGTTCAATCGTATCTGTGTGCCTCTCTCTCTCTTGCTGCATGCCTAGTGAGTCTAGCCGGGGGTGGCCAAAATGTAGCTCCTAGTTCTCTTAGGACTGCAACTCCTTTAATGCTTTGCCAGCCTTAATATTGTCAAGGGGTAATGGGACTCGTAAAAAAACTAAACAAAAAAAGAAACACACTAAAGGGATCTCATATCTCAACATTTCAAACTGAAAAAGGATGAACACTAATTTGATGAGTTGGGGTGCTGGCAGGGGTGATATGAGAAAATTTAGGTTACTTATAATGTAACTTGGAACAATGTATTTTAATTTCACAGACACATCACTGGGAGTATTATTAGAGCTCTGCTATACACTCAGACACACCAACAATATGGAGCTCCTAGCAACGAGGGATAGAGAAGGACAGGGAAATTTGAACCCAAAATAGGGACTGTCCCTCCTAAATAGGGACACCTGGGTGGTATGAGATCTATCTGTGGGCATTTTCTTTATTCCTTCATGTGCTGCATGTTCACAAGTCTTTATTAACTGACTGGGGATGATGGGTGCTATAGTTCTGCAACAACCAGAACATTAGAATGATGAAGCATCATCACTAGCCTCTCCTCCGTTAGATGCTCACCCAGTCTCCACTCGTTAAAAAAAAAAAATCATTAAAAACCCACTTCTTCATAAAAGTGTATCAAATAAATTATTAATAGCTCCCGACTGATTCCTCTTCTGCAACTGTCACTAGTCTAATACTATCCTTACCTTTTGTGTCATTTTACCCCACTCCCTCTAGCATGTAAGCTCATTGAGCAGGGCCCTCAACCCCTCTGTTCCTGTGTGTCTAACTTGTCTGGTTACAACAACATGTCTGTTCGTCCACCCATTGTAAAGCGCTGCAGAATTTGTTGGCGCTATATAAATAATAATAATGTAAACTGTAGTCATAAAACATCTGGGGATCTACCTTTTTTGGGCATCCCTGGTTTATATGATCCTTCCCCCAACCCCATCGTGTTAGATTTGAGAATGCTAAACCTCCTAGTATATCTAAATATATTGTATAATAAACCTGCCGGCAAATGTATTAACTTCATGAGACTATTCTCTAAACTTGACATTTTTATGGATTAATTAACCAGGAAATTACACATTTTATATTTTAAGCTGAGCTGGAGCGTTTTTCACTAGTCTCAGTTTAGTGAATATATCCCTCTGTCAAGATGTCCGTTTGTTGAGCTCATGGTTGATCCTGGATTAACCAGGTTACAGAGTAGCACTGACTGTCTGGAGATAAGATCAATAGAACTGTAGAGTCAATGAATGCACCTCGTGTAAACACTGACGATGCTGTGTATATCTTTCCATAACCAGTCTGATAAATGAGTTCTTCAACTTTTGTAATTACATTATTTAAGGCATGTATTCACCTCTTGGACAGGAGTGTTCCTGGAAGCACCCCTTGTCAAACTGAGGGGAGATATTTACTAAACTGTGATCTGACCAGGGATTTGCCTGTTTTTAGCCCAGATAGAACAAATATATGCCTAAAACTTGCAATTCCCAGTTTAGCAAATAAACTCGTTTGTGGATTTCTACCTCAAAACTATGAAGCGGTAAGAGGCATAACTAGAAACCACGGGGCCCCGGTGCGAAAATTGCCCTTGGGGCCCCCCTCACACATGTAGACAAATAGAGAGAGATATATATATTGAAGTGGAAATCAAATCAATTGATTATTCTTTGTGTATCTGCCCCTGACCAAATTAATGAAACAGTGCGTGCACGCTCCCTGAAGTAATTCACACCAGACACAAGTTTCAGGTAGTTGAATAACTTGAGGAATGTTTATTCAGAGGGGACGGCAAGTCCCTTTTTAAAGCAAAATTACATCATAAGCATTGTCAGAGATAACATGGAATAATACGGTATCAATTGGTTACGTGTTAAGTAGTTATCTTAGTGCTCTGCCTACTAGAGGTGATGTCACTGAGACCATGAGGGTCTCCCCCAGATCTCAGCGCCATCTTGTTACACGAGGTAGTTAGTCGAGGTTATAAGGAGGGAGGGGTTAGAAACTTCTAGCAGCCATTTTGTCTAAATATGCGTGAATAGCTTATCTACTGATTTCAGTGCAATGGGTAAACAGACATTTTACTAACTACAAAGTTATATGTGTATATATTCATATTTTATTTCCACAACAGTCCCCCCTTAAAATGGCTATTTACCATAACAACTGCAGCTGTCCCTTACTCATCCCTAGCTGCCTGCAGCTCATCTGTCTTAACGAGCATCGAACTCTTTACTCCGTGGGTAACCCGCAGCGGCTAGTCCACCACATCTCCACACGTGAGACTTGCCCGTAGAGACAGACGCTTTCCCTATGCTATCCCTACAGGAGTGCAGTTGCCTGTTTGAATTGGTGAGGCTGAAGGGGTGTGTGTGGTGCGTCATAGTCTAGTTCCGTAACATCCTGATGTAGGAAGGTAGGAGTTGCGTCATCTATAGTCTTACCCACTGCTTTCGTAGGTACCTTTTTGTATGCAAGGGAACACACAACAGATTAAGAACAGGAAGAAAATAAGTACTATATATATTTTTACAGACACACACTAAGACCAGTGGTGTACCTACCACAGTCACAGGGGCCGCAGCTGCGACCGTAGGCCACCTAGATGCCGCCTCCTATGACAGGGGGAACACTGAGGGGCGGCACCCTGCAGTGAGGGGCCCGGTCGCAGCCGCGACCCCTGCGACCGTGGTAGGTATGCCACTGGAACCAGTACTCCCAGAATAGGACCCTTATATGGAGAGGCTCTTTGAGATTGAAGTCAATGGTTAAACTGTTTCCAAATGTGTTCCGGATCCTTTCCTAACCAGTGTTCAAAGTTCACCAGAGTCTGTCTGTGGTGAGAGTGCAGCTCAGGCGGCAGCAAGTAAAAGCAACCCTTAGCCTTACAAACTATCAGATCAATGGTTTCCAAATAAAGGCATACCCAACTTTACAGCCTCCGTGTACGGGCTCTGTCCTGCTCTATTGTACAATGTGTACCTGGTGGACTTTATTTCATTGATGTAAAGGGCCGGGCCTAAGCTTAATAGCATGTGAAGTCTTCATACTAATTTTGCAGCATTGAGAAATTAGAATTCCCTTCCCATACATTCAGGTATAATCACTGCACTGTTCCTGTTTTGACCCTAGATTGGCATGTTCATGGCTGTTAAGTTGGCCCTGCCAAGATCTTCAGTTTGTTACAAATTGGGGGGAGAAAGAATGGCAAAATCTTCCTTGGCTGCTAGGATGTTTAGACTGTGTTTTTAATTTCGCTAACAAACTACGCAGTCTAGCACACCGTCATCTACACAAGTCACCACGGACTTCCGGAGATTCCTTGAGGTTTGAATCTACAAAGCTCCACTACCCCTAAAGACTCTTGAGAAATTTTTTTAAAATTTTTTTTTTTTTTGTAGTAGTAGTAGTAGAAAATGTAACAAGATTGATTAACATTATTGTCTAGAAACACATATAACAGCATATTTTATTTAATCTGACAACTAAAACTGTAATGTGGTTCGGTAGTGTACTATAAAAATTAGAAGCGCTTACGTATCGGGGCTAGCTAGACTTACTAAGCTTAGTATCGGCCGAACTGGCATTGTAGAGTAATTACTTAGGATATGCGCATGTGGCTATGCGTGCTATGTTTTCGCTCTCTGCTGAAAGCACGTGGAGCTGATTGATATTTTATTTCCCCCCCCCTTTTTGTTGTTCTAGGTACCTTAATTGTTACATCAAGGGAGATATGTGGTTTCATATGAAGTATTATGAGGCTTTAGCTTTTAATTCCTTTATATAATTAGCCACCGGTTTGTGCAGTCTAAGTAAATAGTGCCGTCAAATGATATGTCCAAGAACCCCATGTTAGTGTGTGTGTGGTTTTTCCTGATCTATCAGGAGTTAGGGCAGGTAGGTGGGCCACGTTATGAGTGGCTGGTGTGGGCCATGCCATGGGTGGGTGTGTTAGGAGGAGGCAAGTTTTGTGCCTTATTGCGTATCCCTCTTGGCGGGCTAGGCGTATCGTGACTTGGATACTATGGTGGTACGGTTACCCCCTGTCAGGAGGGGTGCGGTGGTCCTATGATGGGTAATGACACCCTTTGTGACATTGTGGTATGGGAGGTCTCCAGATAAGGCGCTGGGGGTGGTCAGGTTGGCCTATGTGATCCGGGTTGAGTGAGGGGGGTCTGTGCGGGCCACGAGAGTAGCTCCTATTGGTGTTGGCGCGGTGGCTGGGGAGCTTATTGGGGGGGACGTATGCGGCCCGTTTTCCCCCCCCCCCCCGGTTATGTTCACAGTTCTCCAGGAGCTTGTGTGGGGCCCTAGTGGATGTAAAACAAACAATGCAGGTATAGCAGAGCTAAGAGAAGAAAGGTATGGGACATGGTAAACTTAATTAGAGAACAAGATTAAAGATGTTAGTCCTCTATGAGCAAAGTCTTAACTGACATCATGTGGTGTGGCTGACTGGGAGAGATCTGGTTGTGGCTTCTGCGTGAATGTCCTCTGGGGGGCCTCCTGGGTACGAAGTGGGCTGTGTTCGCCGGGTCCCAGCCATGCGATGTGGTTGCCGTTGGTTAATGAGTTCGGTGGGAGGCCCAGGCTCTCCAGGATCGCTGCTGCTCCTTCCAAATCGTGAACTGGGTAGATGGTTCCGCCATGGGAGATTGCCAGCGTGTGTGTTGTCTTCCATCTGTAGGTGATGTTGTGCGTCCGGAGCAGCGTCGTGAAGGGCTGCAGGGACTTTCGCCATGCCAGTGTGCTCCCTGTGAGGTCGGCAAAGAAGGTAAGCGAAGAGTTCTCAAAGTTGTATGGGGATTGTCCCCAGAGGGCGCCCATCACGCACAATCAGGACCCTGGGAGCAGTGGCCGGGGCTTTGGCGGGTCTGGGGATCCGGAACGTGCTTTCTATCATTATCGCTTTCGCCTGTCTGGGAGGCAAGATCGTGCCCAGGAGGCGTCTAATAAAGTTCGGCAATTCGGCGTCTGGGATTGCCTCCACCAGCCCTCTGACCTTGAGATTTTTGAGTCGTCTGGAGTCTTCCATTATTGTGAGTTTCTGTTCTAGGCTGGTCTGTTGATTTCGGAGGGTCTGCATCTCTTGTTGCAGGTGCATAACCTCTCGTTTGGTGTTGTGGGAGTCAGTCTCCAGGGCCCCCATACGGCCTGTCAGACCTTTGAGGTCTTTGCGTAGTGCTGTAACTTCCGCGTGGATGTCCCACCGGAGGTCTGCTAGAAGGTCTTGCATATCAGCCTTGGTCACAGGCTGCAAGTCCCTCTTTGGCGAGGTTGGTGCTGGCACCTGTCTTGGCCCCTGTGATGCTGGTATGAGGAAATCCGCCATCTCCGGAGTTTGTTTGTCCGAGAAGTCTGAGCTTTCTTCGAGGTAGGACGCCATCTTAGATTGCGAGATCTCATGTGCTTGCCGCCACAGGTCCCCAATGTTCATGCCCATTCTAGGCTTGTCTGCCTTTTGTTTTTCGTCCCATTACGGTGTATGCTGGTTTAGTGTCCACTTGGCACCGATTTTGTTTGGGGTAACTTGTTTATAGCGCGAAAATTAGGCCTAGTATTGCAGAGCTCGGCTTAGGTGTGACCACTCCGTTCTATTGCTTGGCTCCGCCTCCAGAAATACCTTAATACCTTCCTTTTTTTTTTTTTTTTTTTGAGTAATGTTTCTCTCTGTCCCACTGATGGTGCAGTGGGGAAGTGAAGCAAGTCGTTCTTCAATGTACCCCTTTGAACAGATGGAATCCAGTCAAATTGACCACATGCATTAATTTTTTTTTTTTTTTTATCAAAAGCCATCTCCCGGTCAGCCAATGCTCTGGGTGACCATTAAAGTCTCAGTGCTGCACTATTTTAATTATTCCTCTTCTTATGAAGAACAGAACCCCAAGATGAATCAAAATCTTGGAAGATCCCAGGGCCATCCCAAAAAATGGAACTACTACCCTTTTACTCGCTAGATACCTGGAATATTCCTATTTATTATTATAGGCTATGTAATAGGTAGTACATTAGTTTTAATTAAAACTCCATGATCATAAGATGTGGTCTGTGGCAGGGTTTGTGTGGTTTAACGTTAAACATTTACCGTAACTGGTCCGAATCTGTGCGACTTTCCATATGTCTCATAATTGGGTTTGTTTTTTGTTTGAATTTTTTTTTTTTTTGTATAAATGTATTTTTTATTTTTTATTTTTTTTCTAAGCAATCAAGTTCCAAAACTTGTCTTCAACCGGGTAAATGGCAAGCGAATCCAGGCACAGCTCCCATCACCGGAGGAGGAGGAGGTCTATACACCAGAGCACGAAGAGAATGTCCGCTTTGTTTATGAGGGTAAGCATGTCTTAATCTGGATTTATGTCTACTTTGTCCTATAGAGAGGGAAGACTGGTGAAAAGCTACAATACAGTATGTGGGTTTACCAGCCACAACGAGTTATGTGACCTTTTTGGTCGACCTTGTTCTGCGTTATTGGAGAAATGTTAAAATTTGGCTATGATTACATTTTACAGAGAATATGACCATTTCCTATATTTGCAATGTAGCTTGCTGAATTTTTGCACAGGTTTATTTTATGACCAGAGAATGTGCTTGTCATTCCCCCCTTTTGTTTTTTTGTTTTTTTTAAAAGGGTGGGATATGAGGCATGACCAGGCACAGTCACTTCATAACCTACTGACATCCCTTTTTTGTGTTGGTCTGATACAAACAATAGGTGTAAATGTAATACTATAATAAATGCACTTTCTTTAGTTGCTGTGAGTTTTTACTCTTGCACACCAAAAAATAAAATAAGCTCGTTCCTGAATAGGATTGATATTCCGATATAGTACTGTATTTGCCTGTACCTGGCTCCGTCCGATTATCAGAACCCCACAGTAATGTCCTAATTCTTACTCTCTTGCAGCGTGGCAGGAAGTACAACAGAAACTGGACAAACAGAACGGGGGCTCCACACAACAATATCAAGATCAGAACCCTGATTCCTCCATTAAGAGTAAGCCATACCTCACCCCCTTCCATGTTTATTGCACAAGTAGGTGAAGTCCTGCAATGTGCCGAATTCACACAATGCTGTACGGAGGCCTGACTCCATCTTCTTGTAGTGCTTATCCAGAATTACTGCTGTACGTGTCATGGCTTGGGGTTTCTGGGAATGTGTAGTTTTTTTGCTTCAGAAAACAATTTGCCTATAACGTAAACCCTTACTGTTCCCCTAAATCTCACATTCTGGGACAATCTAAACATTGTGATAGAAAATTCTAGCACATATCTGTCAATTCTAGGTTTGACAAGAACGGATTTAAGTTCCTGCAGAACTCTGGGCTGGAATTGCAAATGAAAGCGAGACTATTGTGTAGAGTGGTTTTATATTAAAAAAACAAAACAAAAAAAACCCTCTAAATCTAAGAGGATGATGTATTGGAACATTACAGTAAAGTCTTCAGCACACTAACCTTCTATCAGAGTTCTGCGAATTGCAAAGCGGATTAGTGTCTAGAATTATTTAGCTTCTTCCGATCTCCACATCACTATGCAGCTATTATGCAAACGAGCTGAATGAATTTGCATGCTTGACTGCATAGTGACAAAGAATGGTTTAAACGTTCCCATTCATTCCTCCTTCGATACGGACACACTGTGAACCGTCTATCCTAAACCCATATTTGTGCGGTGTTATTGGCTTGTTCTGATTGTCGCAGCAACTCCTGTAACTACTGTTTTTGTTTCTTTTTTATTTTCAGACTTTGTCCCAATTGATCTTGAAGAATGGTGGGCTGAGAGATTCCTTGCTAACATTGAAAACTGTGCTTGAAGATGTATGACGTAGTGTTTTTAACATTTGTTTAATCTGGATGCACAAAATGACTACTCCCACAGGGTTCCATTCCCCCACTCTTCAATTGGTCAGAGAGTATCCACTCTTTCCACCCGTCAGAACCCAAGAGAAAACACTAAAATGACATTTAAGCACCTTTGGGTGCTGAAGAACCCCTCCCTCCAACTCTGTTCAACCCTTAATCTAAATGAGGAGTCTGAGACAGCAGCTACTTGCTCCTTGTGTGGTGTGTTTTGTCTTTTATTGCACAAAAGAAATGGTACTGGTTACTGTTTTAACAAAATTGAAAAAGGGGGTAATGCAGATACAGAGAGCTCATCTGCATTCTATGCAGCCGCAGAGCCAGTTCCTCGTGGGCGTTACCCTGTGTTATAAATGACAAGCTGTGATTTGTTTTCCTTTATCTGTTGGTCTGTTCATCACACTAGTAACACAGCATTGGACAACAGACATTATTGCATCGGGTTTTTTTTTCTTTCCCCTGGCTGCATTGGTCTCAATGTGTTGAATGCAACCCTTTAGACCGGTCTCCACTTTTTACTTTTTTTTATGTGAGGGGTCTGTACAGAGTGGGAAATGTCTATTTTTCTAAATAAAGTCAGGTTTTTGCCTCAAGCTGTATATTTTTGTCGCTAATAGCAATATAATCTGGATCTGTACCTTGCTCTGTACAAGACTATTTGCCTGGCTGTGCATCATGGGAATTGTAGTTTTGCAGAATCTGTGGAATGGTCTGTTTTCCTACCAACTCCATACTTCCCATAAACCCTCCTGTTTTCAAAGGTGCCCTCTAAGCACCCTACCCAGTGCAGCTCATTGACTTCTTTCGTTGCCCCGCCTAGGTGGCATTGATGGGGTGAGAGCCTTAACGGAGCTCCTAGGTACTAGGATGATGGAATCACACCTGATAATTCAGAAGCGGTGCTTTTCCCCTGACAAAATAGTGAGACAGGATTCATAGCAGCATAACCACTACACTGGATTCACACGATCTCACCTGCTCAGCCAATTTATTACCTATAAAATACAGGTGCTAGCACCCTTAACTTTATTTTCTAGTATGTTTCTCACCCTGTTAGATGTTTATTATAAGTAATAAATGAGATGTTAATGGAAAGTAAAACACAAGGAGACAATGTGTGTCAAAAAAAGCAGCATAAATACAATTTATTCAGTATACAATCAAATGCCTGTTTGGATCAATCTGTTAATGCGGTCCAAAGAAGAGAGGAATCTTTGCAGTGGATCACAAGCACTCGTGACTTATCATTCTCACGCAGGGAACACCTTTTATCATTTTAAAGGAACACTTTTTAAAAAAAAAAATTATTATTATTAGATGCCTTCCTTCTTTAAATTATACAAACATTAAACTTCCCTGCAAGCCATACCTGGGACCGTTTCCTTACTGCAAGGTGCTCTGCCTTCAGTAATATCATCAAGCTTGATTAACTCTGGCCAATCAGATGCTTTTTATAAAGTAACATTGATGACACAAGGTGCATGACGGTTAGCTAGCGACCAGTGTTCGAATGCTTTGTTTGTCTAATAGTCACTTATTGGCGTGGAAACTGCAAATTGTAAACTGCACCATTTCTCAGAAACAGAATTGTTTTCATGTGCAAGGTTGCAGGGGTGCATTTATGTCCCATAACTACACTGTCCCTTTGAGGGAGGCAGCCCACGCATGGGTCATGCAGCAGATATCAGTAACATGATCATATTATAAAAAGGGAACCCAACACCTAACCAGAGCTAAATTGGCTGGATGTTTACATGGCGTTGTTGGCTCAACGAGGCTAATCCTTAGCCGTGCCTTCTTTGTGACATCATGTCAGCCTTTAAGCAAATGAATGGCTACTAGGCCAAACTATTAATTTGCATAAAAGGCTGCATATAATGGGGATGGAAACGAAAAACTTTAAATCCTTCTTATTGTGCAATGGCCAGTACGGTTATCACTGTAGATACATTGGACTACATTTCCCTTGATGCCATCTGTAAATACTATTCTTAGTATAGTCAACAACTGCTACTGCATCTGTAGGTTAGCAATCATGTCACTGATAATTGTAGTGTTTTTCAAGGTACAATCACCCCTTCCCCGTCCTGGAAATCAGCTATAACTTGTGTTTAAATTATTTCCTTTTTACATGTAAAGCCAGAGCAGCCTTTTCTCCTCTGCCTATGAACAAATCATACCAGACTAGAGTTAAATACAGTAGTGAGGATTTCTACATTTAATTTTCTTTTACAGTTCACGAATACATATATTTGTTAAATACGCAGATGTCAACATAATAGAAATGCTAGAAATTGATGGCTGCTCGTCTTTAAATCACCAATCTCTGCTGTGAAGGTGCCAAGTTCTCCCATATCTGGCAAGGGAACGTGTGCATTCATAAATGACCGCTATATTTCAGGCTTTTCGGACTGAGGGGGAAAATCGCTATAGGTGCTGGAGACCCCACCTACAGCTTTTGCCACATCTTGTGCATTAACTGAGGCTATAAGGCACTCTAGGAGTTAGATGATTGCTGCATGCACATCAGATCATCGGTGGCAGTAAAGAGCATGGATCGCCTTTTATTTATATTATTTTTTATCCTTTGCCGCTTTTAATGACTTCAGAGCTTGAACTCATTTTCGGGGAGAGAAGTCATAAAAAAGTTGAAGTTTTAAAATAATGTAGGACTGGTAGTTAATACAATGCAGGTCAACCCATCCCTGGCCTATATCTGAACCAATTTCATGGTTTTAGGACCCTTTTATTTAGAGAAACTCCTCTGGTCTATTGAGAGAGTTGGACGGAATTAAAAAAAAAATTTTTTTTATAGAAGAGCAGGATAAGGGGGAGGCTCAAATTCCCTTGTATATGATTTAAACTGGCCTTCCACACAAAAGAAGCACATTTTCACACCATCCCAAAAGCAGTAAATAAAATACATCTAACATGAAAACACTCCATGATCATGGTCCCTACTAGACTTGTGCAAAAAATATTTGGGGACAATTTGTCTGAATCAAATTAATTTTATTCTACACCAGAATTGATCACTTGTTCAATAACTAAGACTCCACGGGTAAATCCTGCACAAGTGATTTTGGACAAACCCTTCAAAAATAGTTTTTTTTTCACGAGTCTAGTTCCTACCAGTGAATACTATATTATGACTTCAAGAAACCAAGTTTTAGTGGATTCTAAATGTTATCAGCACTCGTTACAATTCCACAGTAGCATGAATGCCAAAACGGGCGACTCCTTTCCATATTGACATGAGATGTTCAAGAGCTATCACCAGTAAAACTGACAGGGCAGAGTGACTCCTATTTTATAGGTGCACCTTACTTCCCTGGAAATCCTTACAGGAGAATTGGAGTAATTCAATGATACGTTATGGTCTTCTTTTGCAGAAAAATTAACCTTCAACACATCCTTATGTCAACAAAGGTTGGCTTAACTACTGGCCCTTCTCTGAACCCTTACACTAAGCACTGAATTGTTCTGCACTATCAAACGAAATGGAAACATTAAGGCCAAGAAAATTTGCCATCTTACTTAAAAAGTTCTACATGTTTTCATTTAGGTTTTTGAGCTAATGAACCCCTTGGTCACTAGAAGTACCAAATGCATGGAGTCAATATCATTGCACCAAATGGCCCTTTAACTGTACTGTGCAGCGGAGTCCCCGACTGATGGGAATTGCTCCTGCCTACTGTTACATAATGAAATGGTCGGACGGCAATCAGTACACACACACACACACACACACACACACACTAAATGTCTTTCTGTAGCAGTCACGGGACAAACCCTGAATTCGTGACTTTCCAGCTGCTGACGGACACCAATGACTGTGATCTCTGGCAAGCTGGACAGTTACATATTATCCAACTCTGCCCGGGCAAACAACCAGAAGAAGAGACAGCCCTAAGTAGATATGGACGGACGGGCTTGGACGAAGGAATGACTGTGGACGGGAAAATACAGCAGGAGTATTCTTGGGAGAGACACAACATTTCTGGTGTCAGTATTAAGTTTAGACCTGGAAATCTCGATGTCCACAATGGGTTTTCCCCACCCATTAGAACCCACAGTTCCTGAAAGAGCACCTTACACATCCTGTGCAGTGGATCTTCTATACAGTGCCCTCTTCTGGTGGCTGCTGGAAGTGGCTGAAACTCAGGAAAACTTGCTCCAAGGAAATTTGGCTCACGCAGTAATCTGCCAGGTCAAACTTCTCCTTGGCTTTCTCTAGAGTTCCGAACACCTGGTAAGAGAGCAGGATTTATACAATAAACAGAGTATGACAACATGAGCCAATAACTGCCTGACAAAAGCACAGAACATTTCAACATAAGCTAGGGAGAGGCTGGATGACAGTGCAGAGCATTTCAGTATGAGCTAGGACCAAGCAGGGTGACTGGCAGAGAGAGAATGCAGAAAACTAAGACTAGCTGGGGACTGGCAGTGATGGATTGCAGAGCACTGTAACATGGGTTGTGAACTGCCAGAACCAGAATGCAGAGCATTGTAACATGAGCTTGGGATTGTCAGAGCTATAATGCAGAGCACTGTAAAATGAGCTTTGGGTTGGCAGAGCCAGAATGCAGAGCACTGTGAAAAGAGCTTGGGTTTGGCAGAGCCAGAATGCAGAGCATTGTAAGATGAGCTTAGGACCAGCAGAGTCAGAATGCAGAGCATTGTAAGATGAGCTTGGGACCAGCAGAGCTGTTGTGGTTCCTAATAAAGTACCTGTCTTGAACCAAGGAATGCCTGGACCTCTATTACTTTACAAGCTCAGAATTGGCCAGATTAAAAAGTGGAGCATCTCATTTTAAACATTGACCTGCACGATCACAATGCAATTTATCTATCTATCTATCATAAACTACGGATTGTCACAAATGTTCTTTAACACACTGCATTTGAATTATGAAAGTAATCATACACTTCACTTGTTTTGGAGAATTAAATATTTGCTGCCACTTTAAGAATTTTCAATAATGTGGGACAGTTTATTTGTTCAATTCATGAATGCCATAGTCTCATTGGGGCTGTTCATTTGACACCCCTATCCATTAATGTGACTTGTGTGTGAATGCCATGTTATTTTTTTCCAAATATGAACAAATAAGTGGCACGGGGAGTGTATGAATGTTTAAAGAGACACACCAAATACCAAAAATATATTTTTAATGAGGTGGTTTTGGTGCATCAACGCCATCCCTGTTTTCTGACAATGTGAAACTTTGCTGGATTACAGGTGAGTTTAACAACTTTTTTATTACAATAGTGGGGCTGGTGTCGTAGGTACATTGCTCCACTTACCTGTGCCCAGCTGAGATCCTGGTTGGTTAGATGGTAATGTACCATACCTTGGTGCTCATGTTTCAGCATGCTGCCTGCAGTTACAGAAAACACAACACTGAGTAAATATTTACACAACTACACAAAGCTTTTTATAAATCTGATAAACCAGACAACAATATGTAAAGACAAATAATCGTGTTGCTTTTTTTTTTATTAGAACAAACATACTTTTTGTTACATAGCCTAAAAGGTTTACTAAACAGACTAAAAGGAGGACATAACTTTATGCTACAAGTCATTTTCTCCCTTAATCTCACCCTGCTTTAAGAGGAGAAAGGGAACCTAGTATATTAACTCAGCTGATTCGCAAACATTCACATCTACTTCTCAAAATTTTACATAGCCTCCTATTTTAGAGATAGACAAAAAAGGTAAGACTAAAGTTTTGCAGAACTGCAAGTCCCATGAGGCTTTGCCATCCCTCTCCTACATAAATAAGGAAGCAAGCCTAATCACAGGCGTTACAGACACATGACGGATCAAACAATGCTGACAGCTGCATGAATCAACACATGACACACAATATATTGCTTCTCAGCACAAGATACTGCATTCTGCATCCCAAGCCACCACTATGTGTCTATATTGTGTGTACATGTATTTTAGCAGCAAGGGGGGCGAAGGGAGATAAACACTTGCTGTTTCACTGATGTTGTCATGGAGCTTGGAGTAATTCTTGAAGGTGTTAAAACTGCATTATTATATATTGTTTTTGTTAACAGATCATTCACTGTGTCACAAAGAGCAACAGGGCCATACATCTGATTTTAAAAAAACCAATCCAATATATTGTCCAGTGATTCCCGCCACCAACTCTATACAGAAGAACAGTACTATTGTTTGTTGAATATTTCTTTGTAGGTTTGAGCTGTAAACCCACATCACGTTTTTTTTTCTATAAATGCGGTTACTCACCTGGAAAAACGGTCTCTATAAACTCTTTAAAGGCTATGAGATCCTCTCCACCCTTCGAGGTCTTTGCTAATAAAGTGTATCCACTGCCAAACTTCCCTTTAAGGTGCTGGGGGCTACCAAGGCACTTGAGTTGCCCATTCACCATGATGGCAAGACGCGTACAAAGAGCTTCACACTCCTCCATGCTGGGGACAAGAAGAAGGGAAGAGCAGTCTTTAAAGAACACCAATTATCAAGCAACATGCCTGCCAGGTCATGCCACTGCAACCTAATAAATTCAAATATTACCAGGCATTCAACGGTAAGAGGAGGGTACCCTGCATCTACTTTCCATTTTCTTGTCTCCTAATTTTAACAATGAGGTGTCAAGTAAATGGATGGAGATGAAGGAAGACTTCCTGCAACCCACTGCAATCCCCTTGTATCCCTCCTTTCTTTCATGCCTTCCCTCTTATTCTGATCCTATTCTACTTCTCTTTTCCTTTATTCCGAGACCTTTTTAAAAAAAATGTAATGTGTCTACTTGAGTCTCCAATCTACTCCTGCCAAAATTATCTCGATCTCCCTTTGCCAATAAAAGATGATGGGCATTGCTTCCACCATGCTTTCGCTACCTGTGCGAGGTGATGATTACAGCTTTTCCACTCTCCCGTGTCCTTGTTACTGCATCCCACAGCAATCTACGGGCCACAGGGTCCATTCCGGTGGATGGTTCATCCATGAAGATCACTGCTGGACCCCCAATCAATGCAATCCCAGCACTGAGCTTTCTCTTGTTCCCACCACTGAAAGAAAAAAATACAACAAGGTGTTCAATGAGCATGAGTAAAGAAAAACCAGGAAGGAAATGTCAGAAGAAGAATGGACATGAGAGAGTGAAAAATACAAGAGTCAAAGACAGATAGAAAAAAGGGACAACATGCAAAGAAAGAAGGCAAGAGGTGTGTGGGCAACAACAGACATGGAGGCGGAAATGGGAAGGAGATTGGAAAACTTGGTGAGTGAGGTTCCTAAAAGGACGGGTGAAGGGTCTGGAGTATGATGAAATAATGAAGACAGCACGGGTTAAAGAGTGGGGTTTGCAACATGGAGATAAGTAGATCATATAATGCAGATGGAAGTTGAAGATGTGTGTTCATAAAATCTATTTATAGATGTTTGGTGGACTCTGACAACCTAACCATCATGAAGACCAGCGTAGACTTTCATACGACCAAATGGGAAAAAGACACCATTACTGTGTGACACTGCTCCATTAATCAGTTCTAATAAGGAATTACTCTCCAACAGATTGCTGGTGTGTTAAGGTTATGGTACCTTTAGTTACAATGGAGATAAATGATATAAAGTGCTCCCTTCCATCAAAACTGAAATGGTCCATCCATACCTGTAGGTCCGCACAAGTTTATTGGCATGGGCTTCCAGGAGTAGTCCACGCAGCATGTTATCCACACAGCTGGCGATATATCCTTCAGGGACGCCACGTAAACGTGCATACAGGCAAAGCGTTTCACGTCCAGTCATGTGGTCAAGCAAGGGGTCAAACTGAGGGCAATAACCAATACGCTGCTGCACCTAATGGGTAAGAATGAGTATATAAGGTATAGCTAAATGAAGGAGATGGGCATTTAGTAAAATCTTACTTGTATTCAAGTCTGCAGTTGCTGGCTCTGCCCCTGATAAGACTACTAGGCTGACATCATCTGAAGTGATTCTGTGAGCCAATCACAATGCTTCCCCATGTGATTGGCTGAGACTGTGAAGGTGGCAGATCAGGAGCAGAGCCAGCCAGTGGCGTACTAAGGGGGGAGCGGTCCGCCCCGGGTGCCACCAGGGTGGGGGGTGCCATGACCAGCCCCCCCATGCTGCAGCCGCCCGAGCGCTCTGTAGAGCGCCTCAGGCGGCTGCAGCTTTGCCCGGGCGGTGCGTCCATGAGGGCGGACCGCACCGCACCGCCCGGGCGCAGCCTGAGGAGAGGGGCTGACAGGAGGG
>OW240918.1:140371552-140424052 GCA_933207985.1 Pelobates cultripes
GGGGGGTGAGAAAGAGGAGAAAGGAGGGGGGTGAGAAAGAGGAGAAAGGAGGGGGGGTGAGAAAGAGGAGAAAGGAGGGGGTGAGAGAAAGGAGGGGATGGATATTAATTGCGGGGTGTATTAATTAAGGGGGATGGATTAATTATGGGGGGTGGATTAATTAGTGTGGATTAATTATGGGGGGTGGATTAATTAGTGCGGATTAATTAAGGGTGTGTGTATCAATTAAGGGGGGTGGATTAATTAAGGGTGTGTGGATGAATTAGTGTGGATTAATGGATGAATTAGTGTGGATTAATTAAGGGGTATGGATTAATTAAGGAGTGTGGATTAATTAAAGAAAACCTTTAACATTTTTTACAGGTTTTTTAAAGCACAGGATCCGCCCCGGGTGCCAAATGCTCTAGGTACGCCCCTGGAGCCAGCACAAGTCAAACAAAGCCCTGGCCAATCACCATCTACTCATAGAGATACACTGAATCAATTCGTCTCTATGAGGAAAAGGTCAGTGTCTGCATGCAGAGGGTGGAGACACTGAATGGCAGTCTCACTGTGCAGCACTGCCCCAGGAAGCACCTCTAGTAGCCATCTGAGAAGTGATCAGTGGAGTTATCACTAGGCTGCAATGTAAACACTGCATTTTCTCTGAATAGACAGTGTTTACTGCAAAAAGCCTGAAGGGACTGATTATACTCACCAGAATACAATAAGCTGTAGTAGTTCTGGTGACTATAGTGTCCCTTTAAGGTGAAAATAGACAAATTTAAAAAATGTCTCAAGTCAGCTAAGCTTCCAGTTTGGCTACTTTGGCCTTAAATTTGAAATTTACTTTGATTTCCCAACAATTCTCACTTTTGTAAATAACACTCCCATTATGACAAAACAGGAGAAATTTTCCACGTTGACCTTAAATTTGTAATTTCCCTGATAATTCTCCCCATTTCACAGCTATTGATTCAAATTATTTTCTGTAAAGGTAATATGTCAGTGACAGTCACATTTTAACATTCTCCAAATACAAGCACTATTACTAAATTCAGATGTTCTACACGTGTTTTCATGCTTTGAGTCACCTTTTTGATGTTTTTCAGAATGCTGTATCCATCGATGTATGCGTCTCCAGAACTGATGCTCTCATCTCCAGTCAGCATTCGGAATGTGGTCGTCTTTCCAGCTCCGTTGAAACCCAACAACCCAAAGCACTCGCCTCGTCCAACCGCTAACGATATACGGTCAACAGCAAGTACCAAGGCACGTCGTCCGTACACCTTTTATAAAGTAATAAAAGTATATTTTAACTCTCTCTAATTTTAAACCATTTTCCATCTTTTTGCTAGCCAGTGCCCACCCACCTCCCTGCAAAGGCTTTTTCTATCTCCTCTGCTTTTGAGTTCTAAATTCCTTGTGGCTCACCTTGCTGAGCTCCCGGATAACCAGTGGACTCCCAAGACTAGAAAGCTGTTCTACAGGAGACTCCAAAATTTTTTTCCTTTCATCAGCTACATCTCGATCCTCTGGGGGGGTTACAGGGGACTCTGGCAGTGCAGACTAAGAGAAGAAC
Source organism: Pelobates cultripes (assembly GCA_933207985.1). Lineage (NCBI taxonomy): Eukaryota > Metazoa > Chordata > Amphibia > Anura > Pelobatidae > Pelobates > Pelobates cultripes. Next base: position 140,373,114 of record OW240918.1, read on the forward strand.
AGAAAAGTGAATGTCACTTACAGAGAGATTGTCACAGAGCTGCAGATAAACATCAATATTATTACCTAGAGCACGGACTCAATCACAGACTAGAGTTGCAAGATCCACCATGGTTTTCTGGACATGCACCACTTTTTATGCTGATGAAAAGTATATGAAAAGTGCTGCCTTCCAAAAAAATATGGCAAATTGGAAACAATTACCAAAGATTAGGAATGTCCACATGTCTCACTGATTTCTCACACAAACAAAACATCTTGTGCAATTCAAATTATTTTATGTATGATAAACATTTTAAGGGACAGTACAACAGAAAACAAACATCATATTAAAAAGGACATGCCAAGCACCATAACCACTGCAGTTTTTGTACTACTTTATTTTATTTGAGTGTCTATTGAGCAATGAGATATTTGGGTGCAGATCCTCCTGTTCTGTTTTTTTGTTGTTTTATTATTTTTTTGTCAAATTGTTTTGTTATCTATGTTATGGTGAAGTAGTTATGGTACTGTGTGATAATAAACATGGGAGGGATCTAGCACACTATTATGGTGTGCGTATTTTATACAAGCACTGAGATCATGCATCGGTCTTCTTTTCACCTCTACGATATCCAACACCCATCCAGATCCTACCGAGTTATTCACTATAGTGAGAATTGTTGTGAATTCAAAGTGAATTTCATATTCAAGGTCAAAGAAGCCAACTGGAAAAATCTGAAGTGATTTTGGCCGTAAATATTTTCGCTACTTTGGCCGTAAATATAAAATTGAATTTGAATTCTCAACAATTCACATAGCACTGATAGTGTTTTAGTTGTCTTTCTACGTCTACTTTCTTTCCATCTCACACCCTGTATGTAAAGTGGGTCAATCCTTTATTCCTCTCCATTGTGCCAATCACCCACCCAGTATCTTATGAGGGTCAGTTTTCTTTTCACATCGGCTATTATCACTACCACCCACTATATAGTCCATATCCCACCTAGTGTCCAGGCAACCTTCGGTACTCCAGATGTTGAGGACTACATCTCCCTTGATGCTTTGCCAGCATTATGGCAGAAGTAGTCCACAACATCTAGAGTGCCGAAGGTTACCCACTACTGGTCTAGGAAGGATCAGTCTTCTTTTCAAATTTACTGTACGCATCATCCACCAATTCATCTCTATTTCCACCACCCCATCCCAGTTTTAAAACAGCAAGGTGTCACTCCGCATATCTCTCATTTTCATACCCAGTGACGGTGTCTAAAGCTGCATAACAAGTTGTACAGGTGACAGAGGACTTGGCTCTCAATGATGAAGAGAAGACAGAGGAAGGTCAGACCCTGAGCAGCCATAGCGGTCAGATATCGTCCCACACCAGGCGGAGACCATGAAAGGTAATTAGTCTGATAGGTGATATCTGTGAAGAAGATATTTAGAGTTTAGATCCTAGCCATATCCCAGCCTGAAAGGCTAACCTTAAAAATACAACAATACCAACTCTCACTTAACCTGCAAAACAGAAGAACCCAGTCCTGTCATAAATATAGAAGAACCCAGGACTCTCCCAGCCTGAAATACATTAGAACCCAACCCTCTCCCAGCCTGGAAGACACAAAAATCTTAAACATTCCCAGATTGAAAGACAGGGAGCCTAGCCCTCTGCCAGCCTGTTACTTACTCATGCTATGACAGATTATTTCAGTGACTGGAGATGACAGGCAGAATTTGATGAAATGGTAGTTCTCATAGAAGTCACTAAATGATCTTCCCAGACAATAATTTGGTAGCACAAGGAAGACAAAGTCCAGCGTGTGAGACAGGTCCACCAGGCCAAGGGCTGATCAATGAGGAGAAAGAATTGGCATATTTTAGAGAGTCAAAATGAATGCAAGACGAGCATGAGTCAACATATAAGACACAATGCAACTTAGGAAACACCTCTGTCCAAAACTGAGCACTATGGAGAATGCATGAATTACAGACAGTGAAACCACGGTCTGTGAATAGAGAACATTCTGTAGAACCTTGGAGCATTTTACCTGGAATGCTCATGATGGTCACAGAGAGGAAGCTGGCTGTGCCAGACAGGATGTTGAATATTGTAAGACGGGTGTAGGCCGTGGCAGTGGAAGTGAAGAGGAAGCTGAAAAGGTACATGAGAGGGATGACAGCCCAACCATAAAGGAGCAACATCAGCATCACATCCACCAGATGGCGATCATCTGTGTACGCTTTGACCCCAAAAGCCTGGAACACCACCTAGGAGGAGGAAGAGGCTGATGGATCAAATTTGTGGTGAACCAACATACAAAGCAGTGATCATAACTGTGACTGAATTGAGGGGGTGTGAGGGATAATACGTGGAAAACAAAAGGTCCATGAGAATACAGATCATAGAGGACAGTATTATAAAAATTAATGTCCACGAGTTTCATGCTTTAATTCATGGAGTTGTCCTCAGAGCTGTCCTCAGAGACAAGCAGACCCTCTTACATCACCTTAATCATATACTAGGATGAACCAACTTTGTACATCTAAAGTACAACACATTATCTACCCACTAAAATGTTGGATACTGATATAAGCACGCAAAAAAACAGAATATAAAGCAAAGAAACTGAAAACCACAAATCTAGGAAAGTGAGAACCCACAGAGAGAGAGGTCAGGGAGCTGTGTGAGAAATAAAGAGAAACAGGGGCATTCAAGGAGGAGCAAAAAAAGAGACAGAGAGAAATCATGGAGAGTGAGCAAAAGTTTAGTACTGAAAAAACAAAAACTATAACCATTAAAAATAAATAGATATGGAAGACTGAGCACAGGGAATAGATTGCAAGCAAAATGGTTATGGGTGATTGAGATGTGCTATTATCAGACAAAAAGTGTTACGTCAACACCCAGAGAAGTGATATTTAGAGAGATGTCCCACTCACCAGCATAAATACACACGGGATAAGGAAATTAAGCAAGTCCCAGGTGAGCGCTGACAGCCAGTAGCTGAAGGAAGAAGCTCCGCTCACAAACTGCACATGTTTCGACTTCACGGCCCTTTCTCCCACCAGCAACAGGGAGAAGGTGCTGGCCAGAGAGGCCATCCCATAAAGAAGGTTGATGGCAATGGCGAAACCCGTCTGTCCCCTGGGACAAATAAAAGCAAATAACCAGTCAGTGAGAGATTTAAATCCGCTGCCGCAGGTTACATATAATTAAGGTATGCCTACCATGCTTAATGTAACGATCAATCACCAACGTACAATTCGATCAGTGTTGAACAGAGTAATTTTTTTTTTTTTAAATAACTTTGATCATTAGTAGATGGTAGGCAAGGAAAGGATCAACACAAGGAACCACCTTAAAGTCTTGAGACACATTGGCTAAATAAAAGCCTAAAGACCCTACAGAGGTTTAGTTTCTTTCCCTCTCCTTACTGCTGCAGTTGATCCTGTGCTGTCTCGGTGTTGTTTCGTGGTTGGGGATAATTGGTGATGGAGATAGAAGCCTCAGATCCAGCAATCAGCTTGAAGAGAGCGTTGTCTGCAAGAGCAAGTGCAGCGGCGACTGCATGGAAGGCCTGGTTATTGAAGAGGGCAGTGAGTTTGATCCTTGAGCCAGACATCTGGATGTCCGCTGCACAGAGACAATGCTCAGCAAACAAAGCTCCTTCGTCAGAAGCCCTGGCCAGGAGATAGTCATCAATGCTACCTGGAGAAACAAAAGTTCAAATAGGTGAGATCAGTCACATGCAAAGACTTGGTCAACAGGCACAAGCTTGCAGATGTCAGAGCAATCATTTCAGTAAGATCAGGAATGAATAGGTCAAAGTGAGAAGAGGTGTATTGGGTATCAACAAAGGTTTTAGGATCTAATTAAAACAATGCACAATTAAAAAAAAAAAACCTGTAAACTGCAGGGTGAGCGAGATCTAAATTGAAAACAGTCACTGCTTCACCATTACTGATCCCCTTATTGCCCAAAACTCACCTACAACCTCTTGTGGCTGTGCATCCCGTCCATCAAATTGATCTCTGTAGCTCTGCGCCAGCATTTGTATCAAGGACGAGGCATTAGGCAGCACAGCGTACGGTACATTGCTGCTTCCATAAGGTGCCAGACTCAGCCCAAGAGCTGGGGAGTCCTGGGGACCTGGAAAAGTCTTTCCGACCACTAGTGCCAAGGCAGTGAAAACCAGAGGCACCAAGAACTGCCCAACAACTATCTTCCAGTTTCGCCAACTGTAGGTTGCTCGTTTCACAAAGAGGGCATAGAATTGCTGGCACCACATGGAACACTGAAAGCCAAATAAAGACATTTATGGGTTCGAGTGGTAGGAAAAGAAAACAAAAGTGTGGGAAAATAAAAGCTGTAGATCAAAGCAAATAAATCAATGAAAGAGAATAACCTAACATTTTTTATGTTTCGCATCTTATCCTTCATTTTGACAGCTTACATTATCAGAGGGCCTTCAGTTATCTTTCACTCCATTCTGAACCATTATACTTATCAAAAGACCTTCAATTATCTTATCTCAACCACTGATTTTGTCACTTTCAGACATTCACTGAGCTTATTGTACAAACAGTACATCTGATAGCCATGCATTTACACTCCAACTCCAAAACCTTCTGAGCTCTCTCTTATATAGTCTCTCACCCCCATATTTAGCTTAATGTTGGAGCAATCTTCAGTAATCAACGTCCCGCTGTCTTCCGTACAGTCGCTCAAAGAACAGGACTCATCGGCTGCCCAGTCATTGGCACGCCGTTCATGTTGGTACTGCAGAGCCGGCAGCTGTATAGCTTGAATATCCAGACTTGAATCAACCAGTTTTCCAACCCTGGGATCACAAAAAAAAAAAAAAAAAAATTATTAATGTGAAAAGTAAAATACTTAAATGTTTCTCCATTGTACTGTGAAACACTCAAAAACAAAACTAATAATAAATAAATAAATAATAAAAAAAATGACCGCTGACTTGTTGGTTCCCCCCCCCCCACAATTCAATAATATTTTGGCTTGTTTCATGCACATAATAGAGTTCCCTTTATCAGAGATAAGTACGCACGAAAGGGGAGAGCGTTGATGAGCTCACCGTAAAAAGACTTCCTCGATGGTGGTTACAGATGCCCCGTAGCTTGCAATACCCAGGGCCTTCCGGCGCTTCTCCACTTCCGAGAAAAGGGGCTCAAACCTTGGTTTAAATGGAAAACAAAATGAGATAAAAAATGTAATAAATTACATTTTAACATCAACCTCTAACTTTCCCTCATTTAATGTGCTCCGTAATATCACATTAAATGTATCCTCCACTATAGACCAGATAGAAGGTGTTTCAAGATGAAACTGGATGTGCCTAAATGGGAGTTTGTTATATGGCAATTGTAACACACAAATTTCACCTGACCTTAGTAGCATAAACTTGAAAATGTTCCTTCTTATTCCAGGCACTTGTCTTTAAAGCCATACTATAACAACATTTATTACGCATGCATTGTTAGAAATTATATCCACACCAATTGCTGCATCAATCATCAGCCAGCACTGCACTAGAACAGGGTTCTACTGGTAGCACAGGTGAAGCCTAAGCTCTACGGGTCAGATGCTGCCTATACAACCTCCTGTGATCAGTCACATGTTTTGCAAGGAGGTAAGTACATGTTAATTACCTGTGGGTGCTTTCCTTGGGAAGGACGTAAGACAGTTCTGCCCCTGCATTGCTCTCCAGGGTTGCATTGGGTACATAGCTAGTGACAAGCTCAGTGACCTCTTCCACCTGGCAATGTGGCTCCTTCACCATCACCATGTGATAACCAGCACCTGTAGATCATCCGCAGGACATTGTTATATGGAAAATCCTACAACAATACTTCCCAAATCTTGCAGACATGATATAGAGCAATAGTCTCTGCAAACACACACAATTCATTGACCAGTCATCTTTTCCTGGAATTCCACTTGGCTAGAAGTCCCCGGCCTCATCATATACAACTTATTTTTTAGGAGCCTGGCAATGGGCATTTATGTACTCAAGGTGCTGCTCTATAAACCTGTTAACTGTCCAAGGACTACAAACATGTGTCTAACCTGCTTCCTGATCACTCAGCATAGGTTCTGTCTGTCTTCTAGTCCACTTCTAGATCATCACATCTGAACGTACTCCACCTCTTGATGACTAAACTCTGGTAGTTTGCTGATTGTTACCTTATAACTGAGTGCATTCCTGGCTCTAGCATCACAATAATGATAAAAACAATATTACACTATACTGTATTTTTTTTTCTCTTTCACCTAGATATATTCGTCACAAATCCTTTTTTGCCTAATCCATCCTCTAGCCCCTCACCATATTTGCATTTTAGGAACAGTGGGGAGCCGCAGCACTGTAGCTGGCCCTCGGCCATAATGGCAATCCGATCTCCGAGCAGGTCAGCCTCGTCCATAAAGTGGGTGGTGAGCAGGAGAGTTCGGTCTTGCTTGTGTTGCCGTAAGAGCTCCCAGGTGTCTCTGCGAGAGGCTGGGTCCATCCCCGAGGTGGGCTCATCCAGCATTACAACCTGTTACATAGTGTAGAAATAACAATGTCACTTAAGATCACATGAGTGTACATCACAGTGTAGATTTCAAAGTTGCTCCCTCTCCAACCTTCCACCTCTTCTCCTATCGATTCCAATGCTCTCTCCACTGCTAACACATTCACTATTTTTCCCACCTCCATGCTAAGCATGGGAGACTGCAAACATCTGCTGTGCTGCCCAACAGCTTTCCATGTAGATGCCGGGTTTCTCCATTACCTATATTGTTGGGTGTGCTTGGTCCTTTGACTGGTCCCTTTCCCTTCTTCCTAGGACACAGCTGAGGAAGCGGGCAGCTTATCAGCAGTAACAGTTAAATCCACAAACTCCTTCTGTGGCTGGGCTGGAATAGTGAATGCCTAACAATAGCTGTGTGGTGAAGAACCGCAAGATGTCGCTAATCAATACTTCCCACCCACCCCGGCAACTTATGGGATTTCTAATTGACAAACATTTGAAATGCCAAGATCAGTCTTCAATGGTCTAGTCTACCTGCTTGTCCTGTGCATGTGCCAACTAAAAGTTTTTCCATTGAGATTTCTGTTATGGTTGGATCTCCGCAACTCAAAGAATCAAGACCACGCTCTTTGCAGAGAGATGCCAAGCAGCCAAACTAGTAAACATTCATTAGGCACAGTGATACCCTGCGGCCTCAAAGCAGTCACATAGATCTCAAAACTTCTCTGACCTTGGACCCAGCGATGAGAGCAATGCCAATGGACAGTTTCCGGCAGGTACCACCAGAGAGCTGGCTACTCAGAGCATTTCGCTTCTCCTCCAATCTCAGCATCTCCAGGATCTTGTTCACCTCCTCTGAGCATCGCCAGCGCGGGCAGCCTTTCAACTGAACACAGACAAAGGATCAATCACACTTGTCCATTGCTACAACAAGTTTATACAGTCTGATGGCCGTCACTCACCCCTGCGTAGAAGTAGAGATGTTCCTCAACGGTTAGACCTTGGAAGAGGACATCATGTTGTGGGCAAAGACCCAAGCTGCGTCGGATAAGAGCCATGTCCTTCGAGATCTCCAAACCCCCAATGTAGCATTCACCGGATGAAGGTGGGAAGAGCCCTTAAAACAGATAAGAACGGACACATTTAAATTACAGCAGATGGTGATGGAGACCGCAGGTGGTATGAGCTTAGAACTGGTTGAGAGAAGAATGACACACTTACAGGGTTCTTTACTAATGTGAGAATTGTCAGGAAGTGAAAATTCTCCAAGCCAGCTGTGTTTCCAATTCAGATATTCTGACCTTAAATTTGAATTCCTGACAATCTCACGTTAGTGAATAACCCTGATAGATAACAAAGGGTGGCTACAAAGTAATGCTCATGCATGAGCTGTATCCACAATAGCAGTCCATATGGCTGAACCCAAAACACCATATTTAACCGAGGGTAACCCAATGTTGGAGAAGAATGGCAAACTCAGTACTTATTACCTGTTAGCATAGAGAGGGTAGTGCTCTTTCCTGCCCCATTATGTCCCAGTAGCACCATAATCTGTCCTTCATACATGTTAAGAGTGAGATCGCGCACTGCCAGGCGCCGCTTGCCATCCACGCGGTATGCCTGGGGTACAAAGATTCAGTGTGTAAGCAGAGTTAGTAGACCTTATTAGGATTCTAGAGGTTATCAACTCCCAACTTATTGGCACTCATTTTATTGAACTCCGAAGGCTTCACTCACTCTGCTGGGAATCGAACCAGTGACACCTGAACTGGCATCCTATCCACTCTGCTATCTCACCGCTATGTTAAACTACCAGCACAACTAATACACTCCAATCAAAAAATGATAATGTTATTTATAATCCAAAGCTAAATACCCATTTGTGGTTTCAACTCTCACAAGAGTTTTAGTTTTTTTAACAAGGTCAAATAAAAACATTTATGGAAGCCTGAAATATTTACTAAAAAGCAGATCTGACAATACAGGTATCTGGGGAAACAATAAAGTGCCTCAAACAGAAGTAATTAGAGAAATCAGATAAATTAAGAGGACAAAATCTGTAAATGGATTTCTAATGAGAGATTTAACGGATATAATTATAAAGTAAAATAGCAGCAGAGAAAGACTGACATTAGAAGAACAGGTTTTAAGGATGAATTGTAGCAGAGACTCAATGTCAATTTCTGTCAGAAGAAGAGGGTACACCAGTTAAAGAGGCAGAAGGTAAGTTAGTAAATGGTGATATTGAAGCCCAGTTTCTTTGTCCTCCCCTGCATGGAAGGCATTGAAAGCACTTTTTGATGAAATGTACCTTTGTTAAATGCTTAATACGAATCCCAGGCGCAAGATCAGAAGGTTCTTCTTCCAAAAATTCCCCTTTCAGTGCCTTCTCAGGATCCTCGTCTTCTTCCTTTTCGTAAACCTCAGCCATCCTTGGTGTCCCACACCAGTACGAAGGCTGGAACGGATAAGGGTAGTTACAAATCACAATAATAGCTAAACTAAATGTACCTCACTCTAATTCAAGCATTTAACGCTTGGTGTTAAAGGAACACTATAGGATCAGGAACACAAACATGTATTCCTGACCCTAGAGCGTTAAAACCTCCATATAACCCCCCTTGCCCTCCCCTAACTATAGTTACTTGTATTAAAGTCTGCAGCTGCTGCCTCTGCCCCTGATCTGCCTGCTTGGCTGACATCATCTGAAGTGATTATCTGAGCCAATCACAATGCTTTCACATAGGATTGGCCGAGATTGTCAAGGAGGCAGATCAGGGGCAGAGTCAACACAAGCCAAACACAGCTCTGGCCAATCAGCATCTCCCCATAGAGATGAATTGAATCAATTAATCTCTAAAAGGAAAGTTCAGTGTCTCCGTGCAAAGGGTTGAGACACTGAATGTCAGTCACACTGTGCAGCACTGCCACAGGAAGCACCTCTAGTAGCCATCTGAGGAGTGGCCAGTGAAGTTATCTCTAGGCTGTAATGAAAACACTGCATTTTCTCTGAAAAGACAGTGTTTACAGCAGAAAGCCTGAATGTAATGATTTTACTCACCAGAACAAATGCAATAAGCTGTAGTTCTGGTGACTATAGTGTCCTTTTTATGTTAGATGGAACAAGATTCTGAAGTGACAGAATGTTCTAAAGAAAGGAGTAAGATAAACTTGACAAAACTAGTGGGCAAGCTCTGGGGAACTGAAATTTAAAAACAAGCCTAGTGAAGAAGAGGAGGAGCATGGATTTAGTGCAATAAAAGCAGAACCACATGGCAACTAAATATACAAAATATGGTCATAAGATTGTCTAATGCTCAGGTTGCACTTGTTGCCGATAAGACAGTATGAGAACCGAATCCCTTTGGCAGTGGATAAAATTCAGCTTTTAGTTCATAACTAGAGTGATAATACAGTTAAAACTAAACAGGAAATGTCACTTCTCTGGAAATTGCACCTTTGAATAAAACACTTTTTTTTTTAAATCACGTTTTTAGCAATTTAGAAACTTGTATCACATTTCAGTTCTGCCCTGGCACAGTCGAGGCACACACCGAGAACCAGAAACATGGCTGCCTGAGAGATGCAGATTCAGTCTTTTTTCAAATGGCAGAGCTTATAACAGTGACTAACAGGGAGTCAAGATGGAGGCACTCCTGTTACAAGATACAGCTAAACACAGCGGTACAGATTTTTACATAAAATTGTATTTTTCAGACCTCCATGTCAACACTAGAATGGCATGCAGGATGAAAGATATAGAGCATTTAAGGTCATTAGAGGCCAAATGTACAAGACTCAGTTTCCTCACCAGAATGAAGAAGTACCAAGGCTGGGGAACACCGTAATCTCCTGGCATAACCGATTCCACATACCACCCAATGACAGAGTAAAGAAAACTATCAAATAGGAGCATCAGTAGGACCTGGCCTAAGGTGAAATTATCATCCACACTGACCGGGGTTAGGAGATTGGACCACTGAGCTCCGGTGCCTGTAAGGAATGCAAAAAAAACCTACAGTAAACCCACAGGGTAATAAGATAATACAAGAAAACAATTAATACAGAGACCCTCCTTAATTAATGTAAACAACTTGCATGCTATGCGTCTAAGTGATCGTCAATATGTATGCTCTAATTCCGAAGCATTATACGATCAGACTGACTGCAGGAAGTATACACACTAAACTGCACAGCAATAACGTGAAGATAAATTATGTGAAATTAACAGAAATGCGTTTCTGCAAAACAAGTGTATAAGACCTGAGGCTGCGATATATGTTAATACATCAGGATTCATAAAAGAATAGAGACAGAAGTACATTTTTCACAAGTGTAATATAATTTGAGTAAGCCCTAAAAGTGTGGAATAAATCTTACATCATCAAATCAAGTGAAATTTGAATTCAGTACTAAAGACATTGAAGGGTTGAACTTTCTTTTTTTTCACCTTATATTACTAAATAACTATCTATAAAAGACAAAAAAACAGTTATAAAGTTCAAAATATATATATTTTTTTCAAGTGACCTAAACTTTGGGGTAAGTTTTATACCTATTCATATTTACCACTTCTCATTCCAACTAACCTTTGCCTTCAAACATTCCGATAATCTGCGCCCCCATGGCCATGCCAACATTGGAAATGAGGCAAGACGCCAGCTTCTCGCTATGAGTTATTATGTCATATCGCGGAGAGATGAAGAAGTAAGGAATGTACAAGAAGAAGTAGAGGAACCCACCAGCGGCTGCTGCCATGTTTGCTGTTTTGGAAAAAAGACGTGATGAAGTAAACAAGACGATTAGGAATCAAACCTAATTCATCACCTGGCATTATGGAGCTCTCTGAGGTTATGTTTCAAGCTGAGCTAGGAAGACTGTAGAAGTTGGACATTTATCTCCTACATCTATCCTCTGTCCGTACTCCCATGTCTGATGTTCGCCTCCAAGACTTCTACAGGACTGCACCTATTCTGTGGAACTCCCTTCCCTTCTCCGTTAGAATTTCACCCAGTCTCCACTCCTTCAAAAAGTCTTTGAAAATACACTTCTTCAGGAAAGCATATCATTTAAACTGTTAGCGGGTTTTCATTTCCCCCCATGACTCCTCTCCTGCAACTGTCAAAAATAACCTAAGTTCTCAGTGAATACTTTTCTAGCAACCTATTTCATTACCCCTACTTATACCCTTTGTGTCACTATACCCCACTCCCTCTAGCATGAAAGCTCATGGAGCAGGGCCCTCAACCACTCTGTTCCTGTGCGTCCATTTGTCTGGTTATAAATACGTGTCTGTCAGTCCACCCATTGTACAGTGCTACGGAATTTGCTGGCGCTATATAAATAATAATAATAATAATAAGAAGAAGAAGAATCTCACCTCTGGAGAAGAAGCTGCTGACCATAAAGCTGAATGAGATGGTGGAGATGGCATAAACCATTAAATACACAAATACCAGGGTGGGATCACTTCTCGTGAGGACGGCTCCTTCGCTACTGACCTAAAATACACAATATTCCAAAAGGTTCTCAGAGCACTCATGTAACATAATGTGTGAATAACCAGGACAGGAGGGCTTAACCAAATTCAGGACATAGCTACTCCTCAAGTCAACATGTGACAACACCAAAAACAAATGTGAACAAGTCACCTGTGCTCTTATTTCCGTATGAAAGAATACTTTTTAATGTATTTATTTTGAGAGGATACTGACCTGGATGCAGAGCAGCAATGTGACAAAAAACACGGAGACAAAGAGGAGGAGGAAAAAATGTATGAACCAAGCCAGCGAATGAAGCCAGGAACTAAGTCCCATCACACGCATGTACTCCTGAAAAACAAAAACAAATAAAAAAAAAGAAGAGAAAAAACATGCCACGTACAGAATACATAATAACGATTTATAAAAACAGGAGCTGAATGGGCTTCTCATCACTAACCACTCATGATCCATGGACAAAGGAATAGGATAGAATTCCATTTTACCCGACAGGCGTTTGTGTATCGTAATTCGACTGAAAATGAACCCGGGGAACGGTAATTTTAAGTCATGGCCCCATTTTTCCAATATGGCAGTTTTGATCTAAAAGTTGTAATTTCCTTGCCACTTCTATGCCTACACCACTTCAGTGAATAAACTCTTACCAAACCTCCCCCACCACCTTAAAACGTGAAAATCAAGTTGAGACGCTTGTCACATTGTAATTAGGGAAGAGAAGGATCCCTCTATACAAATTGCAATAAAGTAAGCAAATAAATATAAATAATGTAAACATAAATTGTTACATTCTAACCATTTCGCACACCCAGGGACACTTACCTTCAGCTTTCGTTCCTTCTCCAGCACGAGGGCACGCACAATGCTCAGGGAGGTATAGGTGAAGCTAAGCATGACCAGCAGGGGTAGCTGGTTCTGAATGGCTAAGATAAACAGGTCGCTGACATACGGAGGGTAGGGAAAGCGCCGCATGGACACTTGGATCTTTTTCATGAGCTCCGAGCCGCTCTCATTAGCGTGGTGGAGGATGATGGCGCGATCCACAGCGTGCTGAACAGCTAGGAACCCCTCGCGCTGATACCCTAGAAATTGGGAGATCATAGATTAGACCTTTCAAAGGGCCACGGAGAAGTCATTTAAGAAAATTGTGATGAAGTCACAGTGATTGGTGGCACGCTCATCAGCTAATGGAACCTAAAATTGCCATTATAATAATTGCCATTATAATAATATCCCTACAGAGGGAGCTAATGTTTTTAATGCGTAACCGGTAACATATTACACAATAGCACACTCTTTGAAATTTGCAAAACCCTCTTCTATGACGTGTCTGTAACAAACCATATTATCCCAATGCAGCCTGGTAACCATGTATAATGGGGTTCAACACAGAAGACAAAAATGGCTTAAATAATCACAGGGCGCATTTCCCATACTCTCATTATAATGGAAAACCTGTACTTTTCATGTCTATGTTTTGATGTATATTTGTAGAAAAAATATGCCTTATACTGCATTGTTTGGATGATGGATTTCCTCTCGCTTGTCCCTTCTTCCTTCACTTTTTAGTTTTTTGCAGCCTGTAAAAGTAAAGTTGCAAGCAACTACCTTCCCATTGGAGAGAGACATTAAACGTTTTGCCATGTTGTCAAAAACCCCGTAACATCCTACAGGTGAATGCCATCCCATTCCTCATCTCAGATGCTCACAAACGTTTTCTCACCTGGGTTTCCTCCTGCAGCGTCATATGGCTCACGTGGTCCTGGCAGCTGAAATAGTGGGTAGAGGTAGCGTGTGTGCCAGTTCCGATCCACATTAGGGTTCAGCCCAGTCTGCTCGCTGAAGGGTGCATTACGCGGGCTGTACTTAAACCGTAATTTGTAACGGACCTGTAGCAGTGGCAGAGAAAAAGCAATCAAGTTCTGAAAAAACCCCTCCTGCACCCCAAAACCCTAGCCACATAGAGAATAGAGCCTTACAGAACAATGTGTGGAACACAATGTATCCACCAGTAACGTAACTAGTGTTTGTACTTCCAGAATTCCCACCCAGTCATTAGCAATACTGGACACCCTCTCCTGACAAACACGGTGAGACTGCTTTTTGTTTTTATAAGAAAATAATTCCCTTAATTTGTCCATTGATAATTAAAATTATATCATTTATAAGGCTTTATCACACTCCAGACTGGAGTTTCCCCACTTGTTGTTTACCGCTTTACACAGGTAAGGCGCGAAAAACATATGCATCCGAAGAAAGCTGACAAATAAACTAGAACTCTCACAAAGTCATGACAACATTTGCAACGCTATTCTTGGAAAAAGTAAAAACAAAGCATCACCTGGAAAAAAAAGGCTAACACAAGTTTCAGGTGACTTAATTTTTTATTAAAATCTGTAACTTCCTGAGAAGTGACTTATTAAAAAAAAAAAAAAAAAAAAAATATATATATATATAAAAAAATTTAAGTCATTTCTCTATTAACAGATGTTAATAAAAAATTATATATATATATATATATATATATATATATATATATATATATATATATATATATAATAGTTGGTTGCACTCACAGTCTTTCATAAAGTCTGGTTTTAATTAGGTCATATTAAAAAGGATTAACGTTTCAGTCCTTCTCCAGGATCCTGATGAAAGCCCTGGAGAAGGACTGAAACGTTGATCCTTTTTAATATGACCTAATAAAAACCAGACTTTATGGAAGACCGTGAGTGTAACTAACTTTATATTCTATTTGGATACACTACGCCCTGGTATGCATTATACTAAAGTAGTTCACTTGTAGCTACCCCAGAACATGATCTGTCCTCTAATGTGACAGGAGTAAAGGCTTGAAAGCTCAGTATTTATTCTCGCCTTGTAGTCACCTGAAGTGGAAGAGGATCCCAACTTTGGTTAAAATTGTTTTCGAAGACCAAACCGGCCAGAACTTTGCCCGAGTGGTTATCATGTTTGATGTACTGCTCAAAATCTTTTTCTGTGCGGAATCCACGAACTGCAAGGACAGAAATATATGGAGATGTTACCGGTAATGAGAAACATTTGTAGAACGTAATAACCTCATAGGAGACTGAATGGTGAGGGCTTTACTAATGTGTCCCGGAAAAAAGACAATTCCAGGGTATGTACAGTTAATATATATATATATGGAGAATCACGGTCTTGTTTGTTTTTTTTATTACACGTCCCTAGAGAATTATATTTAAAATACCTAAAATCAGGTGAAGAAAGAGGTGATATCAACAATACAGCAACTTTGGTGAAAACCATTTAATTGAGGTGGTGGTTCAGGGAAGTCAATAAGCCAGCCAGGCCTGTGAATAGGCAGAAATTATCTAGTGCAACCTCACTCAGTGATAAACCTTTTTCAAAAGAAGCAGAATAAAGAGAACTATTCCAGGAAGGCAGACATCAGTATTAGTGGTAATATTGGAGAAATTGATACAAATGGGAAGATACTGAATTATGAAGAAATGAGATACTGCAGGAAGTTCCTTATATATGTAACATTCTACAGGGCAGAACCTTTCAAGCAATGTCCATTGACTTGTGAAAGTGATACAAGTCCTGGCATACATAGTGGATTTAGTAACCAAGATGCACAAAAAAACATGTAGAAAGTTAGTATAGTGTGGATCTTACGTCTGAAGTTAATTTGCAGTTCTCTCCCAGCGGTTTCAGTGATGTTTCGCACAGCATCGCTGTGGGACGGCACGTAAGCCAGCTCCCAGGTTCCAGTTAAATGAAAATAGAACGGGATGGAGGGGAAATCCATTTCTTTGTACATGGTGGCATTGGGATGGGTTACTGACTGGACCCTGTGACGCAGAGCAATCAGGATGGCGGAAAAGAGGAGGGGTAGGGCTAGCTCGATCACAGTCACTAAGACCTGACGTTTCTGTGGAACGAGAAATAAAGAAATAATAAATTATACGTCACACCAGTCCATTTACAGAAATAAAATGCCTGCTAACCAAAAATACACTTGTTTCATAAAAATCACAAGAATAATACACACAAGCGTACAATACATTCACATACGACTAATTATTCTGATCACATAGCACCACCTCGCACAAAACATTCAGCGGTGCTGTACAATCGGAAAAAATAAAATAAAAAAATTTAAAAGATGATTATGTTAAGATAAACGGAAAAAAAAAAACACTCAGGCAAGCTTACAATGCAGAGCAAAATGGTAACTCTTGATTTGCAAAGTGAAAATTTTCAGGATTGTCTGGTAGACTTTGGACTACACTAACTTAGAAATTGATGTAATATAAGAGGAACACAACAAAAAACAAAAACAAAAAAAACACGCAAAAAAAAAAAAAAAAAAGAGCATTCTGTTTTTTGTACTGGTCTATACTGTTCACCCCAGCCTACAGGAGTCCTAACAGTGTAAGGTATTGCAATAGTTTACAGTACTCCAGCCAAGCTCACCTGTAGGATGTAATTCTTCCATAGGAGAAGTCCCAGCTGTCTGAACAGCACCATCTTGCGATTATAGAGGCTGATAATGGATCTACGACAACTGCAAGATACAATATATAATGAACAGCAATACTCCAATGATGAGAATAAGCCAGAGGGTTCCACCCTCTAACAGTAGCAACCAAAAAAGATGTGATCACGACTTGCTTCCATCTCGCACTTCTCTGAAGAAAAGAAGTGTGGGGCAGAACTATGTGTAGAATGCCCCATGCGGTGGCCCCTTCGCCCAAATGGAGTAATCGTCCTTTATGTGCACACATTGCGGGAACACTTAGAGTACTTAAGAACCCTGAAGGTTTATCTTTAAGTAAGTAAGTAGGACACTTGTGAATGGGGGAGGGAAAGCACAATGATGCCAGGGCGCTAATGTTACAAAATCTTCGTGAAGCAATGCTCAGTAAGAAGAAGCCACTTGACATTAGCTATTTTGTAGTCACTTAAGGTAAATTATTTTGTGAAAAGGTCAAGTCTAAAAATGAATGACAAAGAGTGTAGCAATGAGGAATTTTTATCCTTAGATCGAGTTGTAAAAATAAAATTATCAACATAATGCGTTTCTGCAGTATAGTCTTGATTATCATAATTCAAGGAACACTCCAAGCACCATAGCCTTATATAGTGGTTATAGTGTCAGGAATGCACCGGCACTATCTCAATGTAAGTAGTCAAACCATTTTAGTACAGTTTGACAAGCTACCTGGGTCCCATGTGGTCTTCAGCAAAACAAGCCAGTTGACTCTAAAGCAAGCATATCAAACTCGCGGCCTGCGGGTCGCATGCAGCCCACAATGAATATATTTGCGGCCCAGTGAGCCGCGAATTTGACATGTTAAGGCAGAGTAGGCACCTGCTCTCTCCACATTGCAGGTGCCTACTCTGCTAAAATTTACTAGGCTGGGAGGAGAGGTCGCTGGTGGCAGCGAGGGAGCTCACTCTGTTCTTCCTGCTCCCTTGCACGCGCCCTCTGTGGTGCCGGAATATGACATAATTCTGGCCCGGCATCACTAAACTGCGCTTGAGGGAGCAGTGTGGAGCAGGAAGGGAGATCCCAGGGAGAGAACCCACAGGTAGGGAACAATAAATAAAATGATGTGTGTGTGCAAGAATGTGTAAATGTGTCTGTCAGTGTGTGTGTCTGTCCGTCAGTTAGCGTGTGTCTGTCAGCGAGTGTGTGTGTGTCAGTCAGTGAGTGTCAGTCAGTGAGTGTCAGTCAGTGTGTGTCAGTCAGTGTGTGTCAGTCAGTGTGTGTGTTTCAGTCACTGTGTTTGTCGGTCAGTCCGTATGTGTCTGTCAGTGAGTGTCTTTGTGACAGTGAGTGAGTGTCTGTGTGTAAGTGAGTGTCTGTGTGTGAGTGAGTGTCTATGTGTCAGTGAGTGAGTGTGTGTCAGTGAGTGAGTGTGTGTCAGTGAGTGAGTGTGTGTCAGTGAGTGAGTGTGTGTCAGTGAGTGTGTGTGTGTCAGTGAGTGTGTGTGTGTCAGTGAGTGTGTGTGTGTCAGTGAGTGTGTGTGTGTTGGTCAATGTTGCGATGGCTACGGCTGTACAGTGGAGGACTTGGAGGTGCACAGAGTCACATTCCAAAGTAACTTCAACGTGCTCCACCTTCACAGGGTTTCAAGGAGTAGCGGGAGGATCCGCTTTGGCACAGGGTGCAGACGGTGCCATTGGGGGTATACCAGAGGCTGGACTCCGGAGTCGCATACTGTCAGTGGCAATGTGAGTGGAGTCTGCTTGTTGGCTAATATTGTTTTTGGGGGGGGCTGGGGTTTAGTATAGAGGGAGGACTGGGATTTAGTATAGGGGGGGGGGCTGGGGTTTAGTAGAGGAGGGTGTTGGGGTTTTTAAAGAGGGGGAAGCTGCTTTTTTTTGTTTTTTTAATACGCTGTACCCCCAATGGTGTATGTACTTTTCAAAATAAACCTACATTTCTATGAAAATTTAAGTTGTTGTTTTTTTGCGACCCACATAAACGTAAACCTTGTTTATTTGGCCCGTGCTAGCCTTTGAGCTTGACATGTTTGCTCTAAAGAATAAAGTATGGGTGATACAAGACCCCATTTATTGGCTAAGAGTGTCAGCCGAGTGTTCTCAGCCAATGACCACAGTCCTGCGTAGACCTGCATTGCTCTATAGAGCCAATCTGCATTCACTGCAGGACAACAGATGCAGTGAATGTACAGAACTCCAGTATGTTGTCATACCATACTAAAACGGACATTCCTAGCACCATAACCACGACTGAGAACTGTAGTAATTATAGAGCTTTTTGATCCAAAGAAAAATCTAATTGCCAAATGCAGCAAGATGGAATTTGTTCCCTTTTTGCCAAGCAACTGGAAATGTACTTCAGTTTTTTTTAAGTCTTCTTTTGAATCAACAGAAAAAAAAACACAAACCCCCCCCCAAAAAAAAACAACAGGGATGGTTGAAAGGCTGAACTTGATGGCTGGGCTCTTTCTACAACCTAAATTACTATATAGCTATATGTATTAAAACCAAAGGGAGGGAAAAAAAGGATATGAAAGATATAAAATGACTAAGGGACAGTTCAGACCTGCTACTTTTAAAGGAAGAATAAACTATTGTAATTAGCAGAATATTGAATTGAAAAAAACATTGAGATCAGATGTCTGACTTAAAAGATCACTATAGGGTCAGGAACACAAACATGTATTCCTGACCCTATAGTGTTAACACCACCATCTAGCCACCCTGGGCCCCTCATGCCTCCATAAATATAGTAAAAATCTTACTGTATTCAAGCCAGAAGCTGTAAATCTGCATGCTGTTAGACTCAGAAAAACAAGCAGTCTGCTGACATGTGGTAGCCTGATCCAATCACAGTGCTTCCCCATAGGATTGGCTGAGACTGACAAAGA
Organism: Pelobates cultripes; assembly: GCA_933207985.1. Taxonomy (NCBI): domain Eukaryota; kingdom Metazoa; phylum Chordata; class Amphibia; order Anura; family Pelobatidae; genus Pelobates; species Pelobates cultripes. The sequence continues at coordinate 140,392,515 of OW240918.1, forward strand.
GGCAGATCAGGGGCAGAACCAGCATGATTCAAACACAGCCCTGGTCAATCAGCATCTCCTCATAGAGATTAATTAAATCAATGAGGAAAGTTCAGTGTCTGCATGCAGAAGGAGGAGATACTGAATCACAGGATGCTGTACACAGTGCTGCCCTGTGCTCTGCTGACAGCAGATCTGAGTGGATGGAGGCATATCATGCCTCCATCAACTCCGAAGTCCCTCTGGTTCACTCTGAGAGAATGCAACTGGGGGTGTTTCTAGCTTTCAATGTAAACACTGTATTTTCTCAGATAATACAGTGTTTACATGAGAAAGGCTGCAGGGAGCTATAGTTCTCACCTGAACAACCTCATTCATCTGAAGTTGTTCAGGTGACTATAGTGTCCCTTTAAAAATTTTGTTTGACATCCTTATATAAAAAAAGAAAAGTATTGCATACTAAGCTATGAAAATCCAATGTTCTTGATACATGTGATGTATTGCATACGCTGGAGGCGCAATCTATGCAGGATCTTTATGTCCTGGTTAAACGTACTGTAAAAAGATTGAATGCCTTATTGAACGTCTGCTGTGTGCAAAATGTTTTACGGCTTCTAGTTTAAACATGAGGGGGGAAAAAAAAAATTCATTTGTAGATTGTCCTATGTATTAACTATTTTATACACATATAAAAACTTTTCAGACAAGTCAAAGGGACAGCAATGGGTACTTACATAGCACCCGCCTACAATCATTTGATGACCTGGAAGAGTACTGTGCTAGTCGAGAAATATTTTCAAATTAGTTTTTTTTTATGGTTTTATATTTACAAAAGAGAATTCATAGAGACGAAGCACTGAAGATAACAATCTACTGAATGTCAACTATTTCATAAAAACCTTGCCCTCCTTATCACACAGCCAGCCAATAGATGTAAAGAAATCAAGAATGGGATATTTAAATAGAAATTCTTTATTAGCACAAGAAACATAGGCCTACAGGTTCCATATTACATTAAAGGAACACTCCAAAAGTTAGCTTCCTGAAGTGCTTTGTGTGTGAAGTATACCCTCTTCTTTTTTGGCATTGAAGAGAATTAAAGGTGTCAAAGAGACGCCTGGGATTGCGGGAGTATGAACTAATGAGAGAGGAAAAGTATGACTGTTTGGCAAGGGCTGCGCTGTTTGAACACAATATGAATCTATCGTGGAGAAAGTGTGACTGGGTGCGAGACTTCCTCCAGGAGAGTTGAGCACAACGGGAGCATCTTTGCTGACAGCTGCTGGAGGTCAATGGAATTAAGGACTAATAAGTTTATATAGTCCAACCTGGACTGCAGGTATTGGCTGAAAGTGTGGAGTTAGCACTCCTTACTCAACCTAAGATTGCATCCAGGGTTAAAGGGACAATCCGTTTTCCTGGCACTGCAGGTCCCCTCTCCTTCCCAAGTTGCTGAAGGGGTTAAAACCCCTTCAGTGACTTACCAGTATCCAGCACCGAGTTCAGGGTCCACCCATGCTCTTCCCCCGCCGGCGTCATCCGGCGGGGGAAACCTAATGCGCATGCGCAGCAATGCCGCGCACGCACATTAGACCTACCCATAGGAAACCATTAAAAAATGCTTTCCTATGGGGATTTCAGCGATGCTGGAGGTCCTAACATAGCGTGAAGACGTCCAGCGACGCTATAGCACAGAAAATCTGTGCTATAAATCCGGAAATGCCCTCTAATGGCTGTCTAGGTGACATCAACTAGAGGAAGAGTTAACCCTGCAATGTAAATATTGCAGTTTATGAAAACTGCAATATTTACAGTTGCAGGGTTAAGGGTAGTGGGCACCCAGACCACTCCAATGGGCAGAAGTGGTCTGGGTGCCTGGAGTGTCCCCTTAAAGCACTGCTTACACTTGCACGTAATCAAAGCAGCTGAAGAAGGGACTGGTGCTGAGTGCGGATTTATTTTTTTCCCCAAAGTGGTCTGACGAAGGCGCAAGTGACTTTTTGCAAATTAACACTTACATTCAAATATTATGGCCATGATATGTAGAGAGCCCAGAATGGACAGATTGCACATGCAATCAAATTCCCTAATAATAGTAAGTAGGTGTCAGGATTACAGTTGATCCAGCACGCAGAATTGTATCACACCTAGGACTAAGGGTAACGTACCGCAGAATAGTCAAAATACTAGCCGAGGTCAGGGACACAGAATGAGACACAAAGATGAGGAAAGCCAGAAGTCAAGGATACCAGATTTCAGGGAAGTCAAAACGAAGCCAAAGTCAAATACCAGAAAACGCAATCAGGAACGCACTCTCAGATAACCAGCTAGTGGAAACCACGACAGGGCACTGACAAAAAGGTAATTTGGGTTTAAATAACCCTTCTTAGGCTGTAATTGGCTGTGCCTGACCTATGACCCCAAAATGTGAGTGTGCGTCTATGACGTGACGCCGCACACACGTCTGCACCATCTTTGATGTGAGCAAAAGTAAGTTCCTAAGAACGTCACACCCGCTGGGGACCGGAACGGAGGGAGGCCGGGTAGCTGCCTGCCGAGCCCCAGGTAAATTGAAAACATCTCTGACGGTGTGGCTGCTATGTTTGAGTGCAGCCACAACGGCAGAGAAGCCGTGACTGTAGGTGCACAATATAATTTGGGGACGAGACAGCTATGAGACAGCTGGGGATGAACAGATGCTCTAAATCCACATGGTTGTTGTCATTACTACTATGCTAGTTGCAAAGAGGAACAGCCCTGGAAGGTTTATTTGTAGGATAGGTTATAGGGTCACTGACTTTCTTGCATTGACAATTACCTATTTATTTATGGTTGTCTCTATGGTAATATAGATGTACCCTATTTTAGTTTAGGATTGTCACGTGACCATCGTAGATTACTATTTAGATGTGTTAGCGTTTGAGACAGAGTATTCCATTATGTACTTTGGTCAGGAGTCTTTAATTACACTATATGGGATTAAAGCCTCCTGACCAAAGTACATAATTGTGTTTATGATGGATTGTATGGGACAATGTCCATATTCCCTCTTGTCTGATCACCAACAATCTGGTTAATCGTGCTAGTCTCAATTTTACCCACTGCATGATCTGTAAAATAGAAAATGTATGCAGAACAAATGGTCACCAAAGAGCAAACACAAGCAAACGGGACAGGATCTGAAAATTGGGACTGTCTCGCTGAATCCAGGACTGCTAGAAGGTATGACATATTTTATCCAGTTTTCAGGACCAACTCTAAACTAACTGGAAATGAAGGAATACCCTGGAGATCATTTTCCAATATGCAGTGTCCTTTGTAATTCTTCACAATTAATGTTTTAGGGATAGCAACCACAGTTACGAAGTCAAGGACATGAACAAACATTTTCTTTTGAAATGAGCATCAATATTGGAGGTAAATAGTGTTACTTGGCTTAAAAGGGACACACCACTGCCCAAATTAAAAAAAAAAAAAAAAATCACTGCTTATTAGATACACCCCAATGAAAACAAGTAATTAATTATGCATTTTTTCATTGGGGTTCTCTCTTAAAATAGCTTGTCTGCTGCCTTTGCAATCTCTCCCCTTCTAACCCCGCCCAGACTTTCTGTGGCTGTCCAATCACAAACTTCCCAACGACGCTCAATGAGAAGTCTTTGCAAGGCAGGTGCTCTGAGCAATTGTTGCCTCAAAGTTAGCTTCACTGAGCTAACCAAACCAGGCAGTAACAATAACCATTGTCAGATTGAAAGGCAGAGGGGTGTAACAAGGTTAATTTATGAAAGTACAATTTTCTATTGAAATCTGCCCTTTTTCATAAAATAAAAAAGTGCACACACTGAAGTTCTTCAGGGGTTTGAAATGTCCCTTTGACTATGTAACGGATCTGCCAGTCTAAAGCAATGTTTATCTGCTGACAAAATCTGTTTATGTTTATCTTTTTTTTGTGACACGTATCTGCCTTGTTCAGCAAAGTTTACTCATTTGCAATAAGACTCTTTACCAGCTGTCTTCCGGTCATTGTACTGACTCATTTTACCAAAAATACAAGTTCTGCAAGCTACTTTCACTTGGCTTCTATCCAAAATAATCAGTCACTAGACCATCAACACCACGTAGTACTGTGCTAACATTGAAACACCATCCAAACTGTTTGTTCTTAAGACATGGTGTATGGACCCAAATACAATTTACTGTTAGCCTCTACAATAAACACAAACTATTTATACTCGGTCTCAAAGATCACTGGAGAAGTGTGGGGGCAGGGAGAATGGTAAAGGGGCAGGGAGAATAAGTAAAAGACAGCATCCACTGTTTCAAAGCTCCATGGGCGATAAAAGATGGGGCAAAGTCCTACGGTGATGTACACAGCTTAGAAAACAATAGAATCTACCTCCTCGACCACACGCCAAACAAACCCAAGTAGACCCGCCCAACAGTGAGTCCACACGCAATGGGAACCCCAGAACGGGACCAGAATTTTGGGATGGGCCCAGCCCGTCTGACGTAGACCTTAGGCCCGGCCTTACCAATACCAACCACGGGCGCATCCCGAATCACTGACTACCACAGACAGCCTTCAGGGCGGGACCCCCCAATGCGGACTTCAGCCACAACAGGGTTGCCCCGAGACTGGGGGTATATAGACACAGTAGACCATGTGATTGACTAAATGCAACGGGAATATCGCGACATGCTAACCCCCTACCCCATCCCTTTTTTCTCTTCTGTACCCTTCACCCGAACATTTTTATTTGAAAATGAAATAAAGAATTTTAAAAAAAAGAAAACAATAGAATCTTACATTCCATTGTTCCTCTTTTAGAACCTTGACTTATGAATGTTCTTTATGCTCAACCTTCTTTGATTCTATGCGCTGGAACTCATACGGCTTGACACCTAGATATCTTGTTTCTCAAATACGAAGTAGCTTTGGTTTTATTTTATATCTGCTGATGTATTTTTGGTGTGAAAATGTGAGGTTTGGTGAAGAAGCCCGACAACTAACCTTTTGCTATCAACCGGGATGATTAAGGTCTCACCAAATTGGTAGACATTATCAGGGTTATTACTAAAAAGACATCAATGGGGGAACCTAATGCGTATGCAATGCTTTTCTATGGGGTTTTCAAGACGATGGACATTCTCATGCAAAATGCAAGGATGTCGTTTCACGTTGTTAAACTCAGTGTGCATCAAGGAAGCGCCTCTAGTGGCTGTCTTGAAGACAGCGAAAAGAGGCAGTCCTAAAGGAACACTATAGTGCAAGGAAGGGCCACACTGGCCCACAGGGATACCGGGAAATTCCCCGGTGGGCCACGGCACCTGGGGCCAGGCTGACATCCCTAACAATAAGACTCCTGTAATTTAAATATTTTCCCCTCGGACTGCGCCGGGCTATGTCAGCCCAAGGGGAGTAATGAGGGAGGAGCTAGGTGCTGGTGCGGCCGCAATTAAGCTGCTGGTGGCCAGAAGGTAGAGCTGTCAGTCTCCCTTCAAAATTGACAAATTTTGGCCCCTCCCCCTGCATCTAAGCCCCACTTCCTGACAATAGCTCCACCTCCCGCACACAAGTCCCGCCTCCACACACTTTGCTTACCTCGCCGGAAGGAAGAGGCCACAAAATGGTAACTTACCTACCAATGTCAGGTAAGCTTCAGCCATGACAGTGATTGTGTTTGTGCATGTGTGTGTGTGCCTGCTAGTGAGTGAGCATGTGTGTGTGTGCTTGCTAGTTAGTGAGTGCGTGTGTGCCTGCTAGTGAGTGAGCTTGTGTGTGTGTGTGTGTGTGTGTGTGTGTGTGCCTGCTAGTGAGTACCTGCTAGTGAGTGAGCTTGTGTGTGTGCGCCTGCTAGTGAGTGAGCTTGTGTGTGTGCACCTGCTATTGAGTGAGCATGTGCGTGTGTGTGTGTGCGCGCGCCTGCTAGTGAGTGAGCTTGTGCGTGTGTGTGTGCGCGCCTGCTAGTGAGTGAGCTTGCGTGTGTGTGTGGCTGCTAGTGAGTGAGCTTGTATGTTTGTGTCAGTGAGCTTGTCTGTAGTGAGCATGTGTGTGTCAGTGAACTTGTCTGAAGTGAGCATTTGTGTGTGAGCTTGTCTGTAGTAAGCTTGTCCGTGTCAGTTTGTCTGTACTACCAATTAGCTTGTCAGTGTCAGTGAGCTTATTTGTGTGCATCTGTGAGCTTGTGTTTTTATGTCAATGAGCTTATGTGTGTCAGTGAGATTGTCTATGTCTGCATGTGAGTATGCTTACTGTATAATTAAATGTGTTAATCTGAAAGGACCAATTTTTTATTTCAGAAAAAGAAATATAAAATATTGGTCCTTTCAGAGTAAAACATTTAATATATATAATATGCAAGAGTAAAATATTTAATACATATAATATGTAAGGCTATGTATTTACACATACACACACACAGTACATAGCCTTACATATTACATGTGACAATACATGGCGCAATGACTTATGGGGCTGGCGTTGATTTTTTTTTCAGGGCTGCAATGAATCCCCAGTCGAGCTTTGGTGTCAGGATCACAAACATGTATACCTGACACTAGTGGTAAAATACCTATTTAGGTCCCTGGGCCCCTCTCTTTACAGTAAAAATGCTAACCCTTTTTCCAACTCTTCACCGTTCTCGCTGCGGCTAGCTCTGCCTTGCACCACCTTTGTGTCTGAGATTAGAAGATTGGTGATCCCAGCCAAATCAATACTTTCCCATAGGAAAGCTTTTGGAGGCTATTGCGCATGTTCAGCAAAATACAGCGCTGTGCCAATCAGCATCTCCTCAAAGAGATGCATTTAATCAATGCATCTCTATTGGGATCGTTAGACGTCTTTGATGGACTGCCACTAGAGGTATTACAAGGCAGTAATGTAAACACTGCCTTTGCTCTGAAAAGGCAGTGCTTACATTAAAGGACCACCATAGGCACCCAGACCACTTCAGCTCAATGAAGTGGTCTGAGTGCCAGGTTACCCTGGTTTTAACCCTGCAGCTGAAAACATAGCAGTTTCAGAGAAACTGCTATGTTTACATTGTAGGTTTAATTCAGCCTCTAGTGGCTGTCTCCCTGAGAGACACTAGAGGCGCTTCCGCGATTCTTTTGAGTAAATCGCACTGAAATGAGATCCCAAATAAGATCCCCATAGGAAAGCATTGAGTAATGCTTTCCTATGAGCGGGTTTGAATGCGCACGCGGCTCTGGCCGAGCATGCACATTCTGCTCCACTCGGGGGGAGGAGAGGTCACCAGTGTCGAGGGAGCCAGGCGCTGGATTAAGGTAAGTGGCTGAAGGGGCGCCCCGAGGTAGGGGGGGGCCTATTAACCCTATAATGCAAGGAAAACAGGTTTGTTTTCCTGGAACTATAGGATCCCTTTAAAAAGCCTGCAGGAACAGGCTATAGACACCAGAAAAATTACATTAAGCTATAGTCTCTAAAATTGCAATGTTTTACAATCCAGGGTTAAGGGGACAGGGTCACTGCACCCAGACCACTTCATTAAGATGAAGTGGTCTGGGTGCCTATAGTGTCACTTTAAGCCCAGAGTAGCTAAACTAAAAGCATTGTGACTTCGATAATTTTTCCAGTTCAGCTAAAATTCGAATGTACTTTGAATTTTCTCTTTAGTAAATAACCCTATATGATAGTACAGTTTAAATTCTTCCAATGTCATCAGTTATCACTAATTTCTGACATCCTGCTATTAAGGCACTACAATTCCCATAACTCTTCACTGTATCCTTCACATTTGAAAGTATTGCATTTTGTTTCCAGCTACAGCTAAAATGGTCTGTCCAGTTCTTTGATGATACTATAAACATGTACACGCACTTAGTACACTCACCCTGAAGAATTTGTGGTTTGTTCTTCCAAACAATTTTCTCATATCCATATATATCTCAGAATACAATGTGCTCGGTATTAATAACTGGATAAGAAGGGAGATTTGCATTTTTCATGAGATGGTATACTCGTCAAATCAAGTAACATCAGAAATTCCCTAAATTGTGACCACACTGGAAACACAGTTTGGCTTTAAACTGCCGAATCAGAGTTTGCAGTGAAATTCTCGGTTTTAGATAAAGATGTATGTATGATCAAAATACCATGAACACTTAAAAATATTCTTCTTTTTAAATCTCTTTGTCATTCTTAGGCCTACGCACCCCTTGGTAGAATACCACCTTGACTTATGTTTTGCATATGAGGATTTATTGGGCATGTGTTTTCTTTAGAATGTCAGAAAATTACAGGACTATTAACTCAACCATGAATTGTGTTTCTCGCGCCTCTACAATCTGTTATTAGATGGGATTACTAGAGGATACATTCTAATATCTTACCTTTGAAAGAATCTTATGGAGTCAATCTCTGGTGGATCTCTCTTGACAGAGACGAATACGACCCTTTAAAACCCAGTTCCACAAGGTTTTCATAACAAATAAAAGGATTGCTGCCGATGAAGTAGGATACCCACTTGATGATGGACCATGTATTATCCCCTCCTTCCTTCAATATTCCTCATCAGAGGATCTTTCTGTTTTGACTGAGGCTTTTGGTTATTAAAAGTTCTGCGTACCCTAGAGGACTGTATTTAAAAGTGCCATAATATGTACTTTATAATAATGCCGCCTGGTCAGTGCCCCTCTGGCAATGCTGGTCTTTTCTTTGGTACTGGCAGAGTCTAAATCTTATTGATATCTGCATAGATATGAGATCACTGTGTGTGTGCAGTCTCTCTGCATGGACTCAGTAGATATGCTGCAATAGATTTTCTTAGGGTAGTCTTGGTTTGTGACTCAGGATAATGCTTTGTTCCCTTTGTCTTCCTCAGTATAATGAAATGGTTTTGCAGTGTCTCACTGAACAGATGCTGCATGCACTTTTTCTCTTTACAATTCCTTTGTGTTCAGGGCCCAGGGCACTCTGTGTAAAGCCTGCTGCATCTCCGTTCCCAAACGATTTGCAGCTGCAATGTATCTCTGTAAATAAGCACTCTAAAAACACAGCAGTCTCACTGTGTCTACATTCCAGGTGATGCAAACCCTGGTCTCAGAAAGGTGTTGCGGTCTACTTCTCAGCAGAGCAGCTGCAAAACCTGTCTCTGGGAGCAGTCTCTTCTCTTCACCCTGTTAATGGTGTTGCAGTCCCTTTCCTCAGTCAAAGGTGTTCGTGTTTTACCCAACCAAATGTTGCTGCAGTCTCTCCTAGTACTATATGGCCACAGCAGATGTCCTGCAGTCTCTCACAGCAGTCCTTTTCCTCATTAGACGTGCTGCAGTCTTTCAGTGGAGTCTCTCTCCCCCAGTAGAGGTGCTGCAGTCTCTCAGTGGAGTCTCTCTCCCCCAGTAGAGGTGCTGCAGTCTCTTTCCCCCCCAGTAGAGGTGCTGCAGTCTCTCAGTGCAGTCTCTTCCCTCCCATTAGAGGTGCTGCAGTCTCTCAGTGCAGTCTCTTTCCCCCCAGTAGAGGTGCTGCAGTCTCTCTCCCCCCAGTAGAGGTGCTGCAGTCTCTCAGTGCAGTCTCTTTCCCCCAGTAGAGGTGCTGCAGTCTCTCACCGCAGTCTGTCTCCGTACAGGTGCTGCAGTCACCGTCTCTCCGGGATTCAGACAGCCGATGACGTAACCAGCCGGAGGGGGGGGACAAAACATTGGTTCCAACCTCAGCCTCACGCCGCTTCCGGGTTATGTCACATGACTAGAAGCGTCCTTGCTGTCACGTGACCCGCAGTGTTGTGAGCCTGTATTGACCTGTGCATTGTGTGTGGCTGGCCAGCTGGGTGCAGGGTTCGCCTTGCAGTCTTTGTTTGAATGGGGAGGGGCAGAGGACACGGTAAATATGGTGATAAAGTAGGTGAAGGGCAGATGGTGGCTCAGATAGGGGTTTACAGCAGGGCTGGGCCTCTCTCAGATCAGGAATTGCCCTGTCAGTGCTGGCTCAGCGTTATAGGAGTGGTGGTAGTTGCAGCAGGGAGGGAGCAAGGTGGCAGACCTGGTTATATAACAAGCTGGGCAGGTGAAATGGGTGACTACAAGCACAACCTCTGTGTGACATGGCTGCCTGGATTCACCATGTTTCTCTGCTCACATAGCAGTCCATCCTGTGCTGCCTGCTAGCATGCAGGATCCATGGACCTTAGCAACAGAATCAGTAAAAAGAAAACCATGGGTGCACTTAAAGTTTCCTTGCACCATAACCACTATAATGGGCTGCAGTAGTTTTGGTACCTAGTGTATCAATACTTCTAGTCCCACCTGCTGTCTATCTTAGAGATATGATTAGTTAATCTAAAACTTTTTTTCGTTACCTTTAAATATTTCTACTCTATCTTCTACTAGATCCCTACCTATCCTCTCCTGTCCCTACCAATGTACCTTTTGCAAGTTTTAAGTGGGATCACAACTATGAATGTTATCATTTATATTATATTAATGGTATTGTCTTCAGATGGGATGAATGGCAGCAGTTTCACCTGCATTCATAACATGTATTTAATTTGCATACATTTCCAGGATGTGACAGAACAGCCTGTCGTTTGATGCAAATAAGTAGAGTTTAGATTTTTTCTAATTTAAAGCACTAACTGTAGTTAAAAGATTGCTCTAAGCACCATGACCACTTAAATGATATGAAGCGTTCATGGTGCCTGGAGTCTGTATGTGCAGCGTTTCACTAAGAAAAGCTGCACGTCCAGAGATGAACTCATTAGCTGCTGTAAGTGTAAATTCACCTACATCAGCAGCATTAGTGCAAACACAACAAAGTTCTGATCTGACCAGTGTCCATTCTGCGCAAAAGTAGTGTCTGATAACAGCATGCTGGTGCAAGACAGACGATGGGGGTCCCCTACTTTGTGCTCCCTCCAATGAGGGAAAGTGACATCAGTGAAGGAAGAGCGCGCTTTTGGGAAAGTTTAAGCTTTTTTTTATTTTTTTCTTATTTATTTGGGGGGCGGGGGAGGGTGGATCACCACAAAGAGTGTTACTACAGCTAAAACCAGTGTTTTATAACGCTGATTTTTAGTGGGAGTAACCCTTTAAAGGGACACTCCGCTCCCCAAATACAAAACTAATTTTAAAAAATCACTGTTTACATATACTCCCAATGAACACATGCATGCATTTACTTATACATTTTTTTCATTGGTGTTATATCTAAAAAACAGTTTCCAAAAACTGCAGATATCTTGTCTGCTGCTTTTGCAAGCCCTCCTCTTCTATTCTCGCGCAGACTTTCTGTGGTTGTCCACTGGCAAACTTCCCAATGCAGCTGAACAGTGGCAGCTCTAGGCTTTGTGAGGCCTTAGGCGAAACTCAAACATGAGGCCCCCACTAACAACTAAAGTGAAAATAAATAGGGGTTGCATTGTGTGTATAAGGTGGGTAGTCAAACATACTTTTTATCCCGGATTCATTCCCCTGGTGGTCCTATGGATTCCTATCTGGTCTGCAGCTCCGTCGGATGCAGAGCTGCAGACCACGTAGTATGTATCTTGTGATCTCCAGAAGTATCAGAGTGTTCTGTGGTAACCTGCGGCAATGCTCTGGTTTGCTGGAGATCGCGAGACACCTCAGTCTGCAGCTCAACACCTGGAGATGCTGCAGACCAGAGGCTGTACAGGGCGCTTTCCTCCCAGGGCAGACTAAATGGATGGGCAAGACGACGGGCCCCCCTCCTGTGTCGGGTCCTCGGTCACAGACTGGGGACCCGACATGTCAGTCTGCCCTAAGGCAATTTAGGCGGCCGTGAGGCCCCAGTTTGCACGGGGCCTTAGGCAGCCGCCTAAATCACCTAATTAGAGAGCCACCTCTGCAGCTCAATAAGAAGTCTTTACAAGTTCAGTGCAGATAAGCTAACCAATCCAGGAAGTAACAGGTCCTGCCCTCTACTTGAAAAGCCAGTGGGTGTAACCAGTATAATTTATAAAAGTGTCAATATCTATTGAAATCAGCATTATTTCCAAAATGAAAAAAAGAGAGCACACTCTTAACACATAAAGCTTTTCAGCAAGCTAAGGTGCTTTAGGGGTCTGGAGTGTCCCTTTAACCTTTACCATATGCAACCTCTTCTAAAGTGACAGTACGTGACAAATCACAGAGTAGCTCTGGAGGACTGAAGATCAAAGCTTAAATAAAGAATACATTTATGCAATTGAGTAATACAGACGTGGCTTTCATTAACTTAATTCTTTCCACTTAGTTTGCTCTGTGAATTATAGAATATGTGCTCACCTTTCCTTGACACATTAAACATTGGAGAGTGAGCGTAGATTGACTTCTTTGTATACCTGGTCTCTGATTTACTCCCAAAATAAACACAAATCATTGAGCAATGCATTCCTGTGGTTACAGGTGATCAGGTATTTCTCCTTAGAATACATGGAGGTACCAGCCATTACCCATACAATAAGGTGCCAGCATGCACATGGTTTGTATTGTATTAAGAAACAGACGTTCTTGATTGGCCTTCCTTCCACTGCTCTGCAGTTATAGAGAGATTGACACAGGAGTAGCCTACAGAGAGCTCTTGAGCTGTTTTTCTATATGTAGTTTACCAATAATGTAATGCTCGTGTGCTCCAATTCAGTGGGTTTATTGCACCAGTTGGATAAAAGACTATATTTTGTTCCTTTCACAAGCAGGACAGTAAACAGTCCAAGGACTGAAACATTGCATTGCAGGAGCCTTGCACGTCTTCTCTGGATTGCAAAGAGGAACCTGTCAGAGTTCCTATTCCATGCACCAACTACGTCCATTGCTGGTGCAGGATTTTTGCTGCCCTAGGCAAAAATCCATTTTGCTGTCCCCTCATGTCACTCACTCACTTCCACACAGACACACACACACATGCTCACTCACTGACTTACAGACATAATCATTCACTGACATACATACTCACTGACAGACACAAACACACTTGCTGACAGTCAAACACTCACTGACACACAGACTCAGACATCCAGCCTGCCTGGGGTCCAGTGTAAGGCAGCTCCTCACTCCTGTAGCGTGCTGTTTAGTATTCCTGGGCCGGAATGACGTCATATTCCGGCTCCCGGCATCACAGAGGGCACGTGAGGGAGGAGAAGGGAACTGCAAGAAGAGCCTCCCTCGCTGCCCACACTGCAGTTGCCTGCCTCCTCTCCTCTGGCATTCATTGGCAGAGCAGATACTGAAGGACAGCTCTGGGTGCCTTGAGGATTGGCCCAGTGCTGGGGGGGCAGTGGGTGCCCCCAGGAGGCCGGCACCCTAGGCGAACACCTAGTTCGCCTAACGGTTGCACCGACCTTGACCACGTCCAAAGATTAATAACTTTGAACCAGTAGTTCAGCAGTAGCCACAGAGCTCCCTTTTAGCTAAATCAGGTATTTTTGAACATCATGGGGAAAGTATTATATTTTGTTCCTATAAAGTCCCCATAGGAATAAGTTAATAAAAGTTGATAAGTTAATAAAAAAATTTGTGACATCCCTGAGTTGCATTTTCAGCGATGATCAGTAATGCCTTAATGTGAATTGGATTTTTATGTAGGGGAGGGTTTACTGAGACAATTTGTAATGCGTATGTACATCAGGGCTTGACGATTCCATGGTGACTCTGACATGGGACATAACGCCTAGAATTCTTTCTGTCCAGAATGGAAAGACGTGTCCTGATATGATACACCTAGCTACAGACTCTTTACATTTATAGGATGTTATAAAAATCCTACTCAGTCTAGCAGGCATCTTATAATATGGATTCATTTATGAAATTAATATTCCCAACAATTTCAATATAAAACGAGTATAAAATCAGACTTTATACTCCATGCTTTTTACAATCCTAATGATTTATTTAATGAGGCTGAACACGTTGGTCTTGTGTAACAAAGAGTTCCATTAATTGATTGGAAACATTTCTGGTCTACTAATCTAACCAAAACAACACATTCTGTATGTTCCCAATCTTGATCTGGATATGTGATGTCCTGCAGAGTAAAAAGGAAGGGGTCATTCACAAAGGCTTAAACAGATTCATATCCTCTCCATTTTTTCCTTATTCTATCTCATCTCGTGATATTCCTTAAGACCACCTTGCTTTCTCCAGGTTAAAGGGGGGGGGGAGGGGTGTCCTAGAGAGAGGGTAATGTGTTCCAATTAGCACAACAAGACGGACCAGTTACCTATTATCATGGCTCAGGGTAACTAGTCATTCCAGTCCTTCTACAATGTGCTAATCAAATAGAATATATGTATTAGGACCATCCCATGGCATGTTTACCTTGACACAATTTGAGGTGCTGGTACATCGTGTGAATCAAAGCACTGGTTTTACATAGGATCTGGTACTTCTACCTACAGATGCTCAACAACACTTTTGTGTGTCCTTTATACAAAATTACATTGAAGTAAAACTTTCTCTTAAAATCCAAAACGTGTGTGTTTGTACATGAGAAAAGCCGCAATTTTCAGAAACAGAAAGACCATCTTTTAGGTTTATATAAAAGGATTGTCCAACATTGGCCTCCATCTATTGAGGACCTTTGTTTCCCCTAATTCTCTGTTGGAGGTCATCCACCTGCTTGCACACAGTATAAGAAAAATGCACAGCATCAACAGTAAAACTACATGGGTTGGGTTCCTCTGTTTATAAAGAGACGATTCGGCTGAATGTTGATATTCTTGCAGGAATGCAGTATTGCTGCCCAAACCTCTCCTTCTGCATTATTTGAGTTTTTCTTGTTTAGTTTGTGACTCCTCATCAATATCTCAAGATAAATCTTTATATCTCATAATCTATTGTTAGCTGTCCAACATCTGCGGTATTGGGTCAGGAAATGCCAAAAGACCGCACAATATATCAATATTACTATATAATTTATATCTGGTGGTAACACTGAGCAGAATGGAAGAATAGATACACACTTTCGTTTCCCATACACATGTTTCTGCTGTTGATCCAAAAGAAGAAGAAAAAAAGCAATTTTAGATTATCCCACTAAATGGTGTAAAAAACATTTCTTGACTCCACATATTAAATAACTTTAGTTTAGTGAAGCAATTTTGGCATATAGATCATGTTCCTGCAGTCTCATTTCTCAATTCTCTACCATTTAGGAGTTCAATCTTTTTTTTTGTTTCTGTTCATACGGCCCTAGCAACACCTCCCCTGCCTGTGACTCACACAGACAGTTTAAAAAAGGTTTAATTTACAATCAGATGTGACAGTACAGTGTGTTTATTTTAGAAGTCTTTATTTTTATCTCCTGCTCTGTAAATTTACTTTAATCACACATGAGGCTCCTGCAAGTTCTAGCAGGCTATTAGCAGGGGTGGAGATAAGCACTTCTAAATTAAACAGAATGTGCAATAAAGGAAGTTTAAACGTCAGATCTCTCCTTGCAGGAAGTGTTTAGAAAGGCTGTGTAAGTCACATGCAAGGAGGTGTGACCAGAGCTGCATAAATATAGTGATTTAACTCCTAAATGGCAGAGAATTGAGCAAAAATACTGCAGGGGCAGGATCTATAAAATAAAACTGCTTCATTAAGCTAATGTTGTTTTGATAAATATAGTGTCCCTATAACCCCTTAAGGACACCCCTCCCTTTTATTCCAGAAGTTTGGTCCTTAAGCGGTTAACTATCCTTGACTATTCTGTTAAAAACAAATAAGTAAAAAACATTAAGGTGTTGCTTACATATCTGTAAATAATATGACAAAATCACCTCTAAAACTAGAGAATCCCAGATTTATTTATATATTTTATTTATTTTTTTCAAGTTTCTTATATTCATTTATATGTATCCAAAATTGTAAACATTTAAATACTTATATACATAAAAATACAAACAGGATAATTCACATAATTACATCCGCCCTCGAGGTCAGTTAATTTATATCCCTTTTGGTCTTTGCCTCCCCTTCGATCTCTCCATATTCCATTCCTTTCTGACCATTCCTATTGCTATCTCTTTTCTTCCCTCTAGACACATTCATAGCTCTGAGACAATAAACATTCTATTCTCTAATGGATAATCTCTATCTACTTTCTATCCACTCCTTCTTATAATGAGCTACTCCATAAGCACTCTATATTTTGCTTTTTTTCAACTTGAAGCATATCCAAGATTCGTATCCATTTATTGACTTTTGTCAATCCATAGGAATTATTTTTGGTAATACCTAATTCCATTTTACATTGATATATCGTTTGAATTTTTACTTCGTTCCATTCTGGTGTCTTACTACTTCTCGCTAAACCATCTTTGAGGCCATCAGAATATGTGTTATCATCATGCTTTTTTCAGTAGACATGGTAGGCCAGTCCTGATGTAAACGAAAACTCTGTGGGGTGAAAGGCATATTTACTTCAAATAATATATTTATCTGATCTTTGATATTCTTCCATGCATTTTTAAGCGGCTCACACTGCCACCAGATATGGAGATAGTCCCTTTTTCCTGTTTCACACCTCCAGCACTTATTCTGCCAATCTTTATATGTTTTAGAGAGTTTTTCTGGGACCAGGTAACACCTATTTATTCATTTATAGAAATTCTCGACAATCTTTAAAGTGTACCATTTTGTTGACATTAATTATAGCTGAAATCCAGTCTTCATTTAACATTTCTATATTAACCCCTTAAGGACACATGACATGTGTGACATGTCATGATTTCCTTTTATTCCAGAAGTTTGGTCCTTAAGGGGTTAAAATCTTTTTCCCATATCTTTTTGGGATTCAAATTCTTCTTCTTCTTTAACTTTTTTTATTTTTATTTTTTTTAAATCTTTATTTTTCATGTGGAAAGATAACATATTCAGGAAGTTGGCCACAACCGCCTCGATACATCGATTAGAATCAGTACATATCAAATACAAGGCATTGTTGTGTGCTATTCACACACATTTTATATTTACAATAGGTCACATTGTTACAGTGAGGTTTTAAAATCTAATAACTGTAGGGGTGGAAGACTTCTGTCTGCCTAAGACACCCTAAGGTCTGTGGAGTCGTAGGTGGGGGGGGGAAAGGCATTTATTGCTAGGTCCAGTGGCTGGTCCCTATTCTAGGTCGTGCGGCTATAGTTATGGGTGTTGGGTAAGTCTCTTGACCCTTTTGAGTTTGGGTAAGGATGCGGATTGCGGTAGTTATGGGGTCCCTCTAATGGTGCCTGTCTAGGACTATGTCTGCTCCTCTTTTACTTTTCCCTGGTCATAGCTATTTGTAGGTGCCCATGTGTGTGGTGCTCAGGGTGTCTTTGTGGCCCTAGTGGTAACTACAAATCATGTCTATGTATATACATAGGTCGCTGTAGTGTGACCGGATTAAGTTGTGCCCTTGGGGCATCAGACCTCACGATAAGCCTGATTCCAGTCAGGATTACTATGTCGCCTTTGATGTCGTTTCCCATTAACCCAAGGGAGGGGGGGGGGGATCGTTATCGGAGCTAGTGTGCGCGGCTCTGGTGGGCCGCTTTAGCACTGTTATAGTCGTCAGAATGTGAGAGAACTACATTTAACTTAAATGAACCGATTTATCAACTTAAAATATTTAAACTAGTGAAACTAAGGCCTATGAGGCAGTCGGTGAGGCAGTTCGTTCAGGTTTTGGTTTTCGGTCCTCTGCCTATTCCAGGAGTTGCGGATGAATCTGTGCTCGTTGTCCCTGGTCGTTGAGCCGGCTGTGTCATAGAGGTCGCTGCGAGGTTCGATATTCCCAATGCGGTCATCAGTGCCGGGCCCTCTGCGTGGTCGGTAGCTCTGTAGTGCTTGTCATCTTTAGTGACCCAGAGAGTTCCTGGTGTTGCCCATCTATAGGCTATTCCTGCGGCTTGGAGTTGTTTGGTGATAGGTTGCATACTTTTGTGCCACATCAGTGTGGCCCTGCTCAAGTCCTGAAAGAAGGAGAGTTTGCTGTCTTCAAAGTCAAGAGGTGTTTTCCCTTGCATAGCCGCCATTAGCCCCAGTTTGTCCATCATTGATTGGCATCTCAAGATTATGTCCCTTGGGGCTGAGTTGGGTGCTTGTGGGGATTTGGCTATCCTGTAAACCCCGTCGAACTGGAACGTTTTAGATTGTCTAGTTGGCAGGAGTGTGGCCACAAGGCGTCTGATGAAATGTGGCAACTCTTCCAGCGGTATCGATTCAGGTACCCCTCGGATTTTTATGTTCTTTCGACGCCCCCTATCATCTAGGAGAGTAACTTGCCTGGACATTGTTGCTTGTGCAGCTTGAAGGTGTCGCACCGTCTCTCCCAATTCCTGGTAGTTCCCTCTTAGTCCCTTTACCTCCTCTTCTACCGCTTGAGTGCGCGTGGACACGGCGTGCACGTCTAGTTTAAGCACTGCCAAGTCCGCTTCCCACATTTGTCTTAAGTTCTGCTGCAGGCCTGTCAGCATAGCCTGTATGTCTTGTTTGGAGGCCGGTGCGCTGGCTTCTGGCATCCACGCGTGTGGGGTGTTGGGGATTGAGGTGTGGGCTGTCTAGTGATTCTTCCTCCTCTGATGGTGCTGGGGAGGTTTCACGGGGGGTCTGTGCCTTTACTGCGCTTGGGGCCTGTAACATTTGGCCTATGTCGCGCTGCGGTTTTGGGGCGTTTTGGGGCAGTTTCTGTGTTCTGCGCCCCATCTCACCTGAGCTGTGTGTGCTGGGGTACCAGTCCTCAAATTCTGGGACACTCCAGGGCCAGTGTTCTCCCGTGCTGGATTGAGGTTGCCTCCCTGCCCGGTAGGCCTTGCCGCCTCGGCGTCTATTTTTCGAGCCGGGCGTCAGGAGAAACGGCATCGGCGGTTTCAGCGAGGGTCCCTGCGGGCTGTGGCTGATTATGTGGCCGAGATTAGTGCGGGATGCCCCCGATGTGGCTGGATTGCCGTGCGGTAGCTCGGAGCTCCGGCAATGTGCGACCGCTCCGGTCCGGTGCTAGGCTCCGCCCCCTTAACTTTTTTTATTATATCCAAACACCTAGATAACTGTCCTCTCTGTTTAGAATTAATAATAACAGTTCTTTTCTAAATTAAATTCTAAATGTTTCCCCATGAAATATTTAATTCTCAAGTATGTAAAGATCTCTTGACTCTGAAGTCCAAACTCTTCTTGTAGCTGGTTAAAAGGCTTAATTACCGTTTTTAATATACATTCATTAATAGTCTGGATTTCAGCATTCTGCCAGTTACTGATGTTTGTATCCTTAATATTTCCTGGGATAACACTTATTGGCAAGAAATTAAACAATCTATTTTCTAAATTATAATCTTTTTTAAATCTATGCCATACTTTTAAGATTTTACTTATAACCAACTCAGTTTCTGTATCAGCTTCAGTATTTTCAATTTTTCTTATTGTCCATAGTATTACTGAGACACTATCTACTCCCACCATTTCGGACTCTATCTGATACCAGTCTTCCTTTTTATTATCTTCGCTTTAAGTAGTGAAGGCATGTGCCAACCTACAAGCGTTATGATAATCTATTATATTTGGAACTGCTAATCCCCCCTCTTTTATTTTCTTTGATAGTATTTTTAAATTTATTCTGGGTTTCTTCCCTTTGCAAATTAACTTTGAGAAAGCTGTCTGTATCATTTTTAACCACACTAAGGGAACTTGTACTGATATCATTCTAAAATTATAATTCCACGTGGGTAGGATATAGGATCGTATCGTATTAATTCGTCCTATCCAGGATATCTCCTTGTCAATCCATTCTTTTAACATTTTATTCTTAATTTTAGTGGAAGAAAATTAGCCTCTATTATCTGATTATGGTTTTGGGGGATTTTAATAACCAAGAATGTAATATTTTCCTTTCAGTCTCTTTTCACCATGTGGCAGAGCAAACCGCTACTCTTTCCCCCTGAGTACGGGAAAACAAATTTCAATGCCGGGTGTCTCAATCTGTATCAGCATGGAGTTTCGTCGCTCAACTCATCCATGTGACGTGCGTGCAACGTCACGTCGCCATCCACCCAAGTATCCCAGATTAGTATCGTTCTTATTGTAAAGAACCCTTTCCTTTGGCATAGGCAAATTCTTTTTCTCAATTTTAAATAGGTGACCTCTTGTCCTTTAATAACATGTTTGTACTGGCCCTGTGTATATCTCTAAGATATTACCATATCTTCTCTAAATTCCTTCTTTTTTTTTTTTAACTAAAGTAAACAAGTTCACATTCTTGAGCATATGATAATTTTTATACATGGCAGTAACTTACTAGCCTTTGCAACTGCTGAGTGACATCACATTGCACATTGTTGCCTAATCTTTACCATAGATTATGTACAAGATATAGAAATAAACTGGAAGATTTGTGATTCTAACTGAGCAGGTAAAAAATGCAATTGTTTTCAACACCCTTTAGTCTTCTCTCAAAGCACACCGAGTGACTACTTATTAATGTTACTGGTAATAGTCTTTTTTACTTTGAATATTTAGCTATGGAATGGAGCAATGACCCCGATCAGAGAGGAATATAGTGAATAGTGGGTGAAATATTCATTCTGGAGGTTTGCTAAGGAAGGTACCAGGAGCGGCATTTTGGATTTGTAGAAGAGGTGTAAAGGAGTATTGAAGACATCCAAGGAGACTGTGGTCCTAAAAGGGAGGTGATGGTAAAAGGAAATGGTTTAGACCAGGCTTCCCCAAACTCCAGCCCTCCAGATGTTCCTGAACTACAACTCCCATGATTCTCAGCCTATTGCATTCCTAGAATCGTGGGAGTTATAGTTCAGCAACATCTGGAGGGCCAGAGTTTGGAGAAACCTGGTTTAGACACTGAGTATGTTCTGCTGAAATCAAGTAAACGCTGTAAAGAAATAATCCCATTTCACTCTTTCCTCATTTGAGCCTCTTATCAGTCTTTCTCGCATCAGATCCCCCATATCATCCAACTTCCTCTATATCAGCTCCCCCATATCTTCACACTCCCTCTATATCCGCTCCCCCTACCATCCCCCTCCCTCTATATCAGCTCCCCCATATCATCCCACCCCTTCTATATCAGCTCCCCCATATCATCACACTCCCTCTATATCCGCTCCCCCATATCATCCCACTCCCTCTATATCAGCCCCCCATATCATCCCACTCCCTCTATATCAGATCCCCCATATCATCCCACTCACTCTATATCCGCTCCCCCATATCATCCCATTCCCTCTATATCAGCTCCCCCATATCATCCCACTCCCTCTATATCCGCTCCCCCTACCATCCCCCTCCCTCTATATCAGCTCCCCCATATCATCCCACTCCTTCTATATCAGCTCCCTCATATCATCCCACTCCTTCTATATCCGCTACCCCATATCATCACACTCCCTCTATATCAGATCCCCCATATCATCCCACTCCCTCTATATCCGCTCCCCCTACCATCCCCCTCCCTCTATATCAGCTCCCCCATATCATCCCACTCCTTCTATAGCCGCTCCCCCATATCATCCCACTCCCTCTATATCCGCTCCACCATATCATCCCACTCCCTCTATATCAGCTCCCCCATATCATCCCACTCCTTCTATATCAGATCCTCCATATCATCCCCCTGTCTCTATATCTGCTCCCCCATATCATCCCACTCCTTCTATATCAGCTCCTCCATATCCCCCTGCCTCTATATCTGCTCCCCCATATCATCCCCCTCCCTCTATATCCGCTCCCCCATATCATCCCCCTCCCTCTATATCAGCTCCCCCATATCATCCCACTCTCTCTATATCAGTTCCCCCATATCATACCACTCCTTCTATAGCCACTCCCCAATATCATCCCCCTCCCTCTATATCACCTCCCCCGTTTCATCCTTCTCCCTCTATATCCGCTCCCCCGTATCATCCCGCTCCCTCTATATCCGCTCTCCCATATCATCCCGCTCCCTCTATATCCGCTCTCCCATATCATCCCGCTCCCTCTATATCCGCTCCCCCATATCATCCCACTCTCTCTATATCCAGTTCCCCATATCCTTCACTCCTTCTATAGCCACTCCCCAATATCATCCCCTCCTCTATATCCACCTCCCCGTATCATCCGTACTCCTCTATATCCATTCTCCCATATCATCCCGCTCCCTCTATATCCGGCTCTCCTTATCATCCCGGCTCCCTCTATATCAAAACTCCCGTATCATCCCCCTCCCTCTATATCCGGCTCCCCGTTTCATCCTTCTCCTCTATATCCATCCCCATTATCAATCCCATCCCTCTATATCAAGCTCCCCGGTATCATCCGGCTCCTCTATATCAAACTCTCCATATCATCCATCCCTCTGTAATCCGGCTCTCCCATATCATCCCGCTCCCTCTATATCCGCTCTCCCATATCATCCCGCTCCCTCTATATCCGCTCTCCCATATCATCCCGCTCCCTCTATATCCGCTCTCCCATATCATCCCGCTCCCTCTATATCCGCTCTCCCATATCATCCCGCTCCCTCTATATCCGCTCTCCCATATCATCCCGCTCCCTCTATTTCCCAGTTTTCGTAGTGTACACAGTTACCTCCCCTTCTTCACAGATCTTTTATTTTATTGTTTTGTTTTTTACTACGTGACCAATTCAATTGTTGTCACCATCTATTATGATATATCTTTTATAGTGAGAACATAAAATGGAATGATGAGGGCCTTTTTAATGCTTTTTCGTTTTAAATATCTTAATAAAATTGTGAACAGTAGACTATACTCAATAAAATCAGACCTGACAGGTCAATGGCTTGCAATCGGTTCTTAGACTATAGTGTGCAGAATAAACTGAAGGAATCAATGTTTCATTTATTTGGTAACTTACCGAGAATTTTACCTAATTAAATCCAAAATAGTATTTCATTTGCAATTCAGCCATATAGGCTCAGCTTCGATATTTTAAATTAAATACACAACTTCCAATTTAATGTGATTAAAAACTGGTATTTAGGGATTAAGTCTGCTGGTGGCTTAGTCCATAAACTGTGAATCATAGTGGATTGAAAATTCAAACTGCACCATTTAAACAAACAGATTGTTTTACATACCCAAAAAAAAAACCTTCAGCTATCACAAAAACTTGGATATAATCACCTGCAATTTGTGGTTTAGTGAATAAGCAATAAAATATGCAAGTCAAACTGAGCAGATTTGGAGAATATGTTTCAGCCCCTCAATTGGACATGAGATGTGTTGTATTAGGACGGGGCCATTATCACATTTGCATTACCTGAAACGATTAATGCCTGTGTGGAGGTAGTAGGGTTTGTTTTCAGACTGACAATCAAATAGATTTGTTTTCTGTAAATACAATCGGTTGAGAGGAAGAAAATGTCTGGTCTGTGCCACTTCATCTGATACTGTGTAAAGAATTCACAGCAGTGCCAGCTTACCATTGCTGAAGAATACGAAAATATGTTTATACATACATTTTGGTTATTTTGACCTATATGGTGCAATGCCCCCAATAATTCTCCACAAAGTCCATTGTGTTAATATCACAATTGAAGATTGCCATCATTTTAAAAACTGTTCATTACCTTCTTCGTAAAAGCAGGTTAAAAACCCTTTCACAAACAATAACAAAAATGCTACAGCTGATATCCTTAAAGCAAGAATTGAAAGTGCTCAGAATGTGACCCTAAAATTCTGCTATCTTCAGCCTATAATTTCAAATCCCGATGAGCATGACAATTCCGATTTCAGTGAATAACCAAGTCTGATGCACATTTAAAACGTGGAACTAGGGGGCAGAGCTTGATCGCGAGCGGCCGCCATTTCACGGAGCTCTGTGTCCCAGCCACAAAAACCCCGAAAATAGGAGACAAATCCTCTCTCCCTACCTGCTACAGGCTGTCACCCAGCGGAGCAGGCGACCGGGAGAGGACCTATGCTGTTCTTCCAGCTGACGAGGATCAAGAGACAGAAACGCAGGCTTGAGGCCTACAAGCACACTCTGAACCCGGCCTCGTTGGATCTGCTGGCGGCCTCACGGGGCACCGGAGGCTGAATTCTTCCAAGACATCCTTCAATCACACCCAGCACAGATGGGTAAGCGGACCCAGAAGCCCCCCCTGGAGCCACAGCCAGGTTCCAGGGATATAGGGGCCCTGATACAGAGAAACCAGATGGCGAAAATGGCGGATCACAGATCACCACAAACTCCAGCAGAGCCTGCACAACCAGACCCCCCGCCAGAACAGAGAACAGGTACCAAGCACTGCAGAGGGGTCGGCACCGGTCACTCAACGGGACTTCCGTAATCTGGTCCAAGAGCTCAAGACGCTTCTGGCGACAGACGTGGCAAGTATACAAGCAGACATTCAGGCAGTGGACACCAGGGTGAACGCCTCTGAAGAGGATATAGTAACACTCAGAGGCTCTCAGACCTCCAAGCTACAGTTCTAGCCATGCAAACACACCAACAGGCCCTTTCACTCCATTACATCGCTCTTGACAACAGGTCACGGCGCAACCACCTGAAAAGCAGAGGGATCCCGCACACAATCATGCCAGACGAATTGCCCCATCATGTGAGGCGCCTGGTGTCCTCCATACTGCCCCAGGCCCAAGCCAAGAACTTTTCAATAGATGGGATTTACCACCTACCGACGGAATCACCTCTACAGTGGCGAGAGATGGTATAGTCCGATGCTCCACTTCACATGACAAAAGAATCCTGATGACAGCATTACAGGGCAAGACGCCACTACCCTTCGAATGGAACAATCTCTCATTCTACCAGGACCACACTGCAATGGGGACGATCCCTGCAACCAGTCACTAGCCACCTAAGAGCAGCCGGGGTGGAATACCATTGGAGATCCCCTAGGTTCCTGGTGGTCAATCATAAAGGGACTGTGCATAAAATCTCATCGCTAGCCCGGGGCATCTACTTTCTACAAAGCCCTGGGAATCCAGAACCCGCAGACCCATCCCGAGCGACACCCCGGAGCAAGAGCAGAAGTGCCCCCAACTACACCGGGTCACCCGACCCTGCAATTAGAAACCTGAACTCTCAAGGGAACTTAACTACCCCATGAGGCACAAGTACCGAATAGTTAGCCCAGTTAAACACCGTTATTCTTTTTTGCATAGCTGACATAACAGCACAACACACACCAGACGGACACAGTTACGTAATAATACAATAAGATGAAGCCTGATGAGATGGTGCAGACAACACTCATAAACCTCAGACCGAACACAACACACACACCCCCTTGGTTAGGGGCACAGGTAGAAGACAGCCTGCCATCACTACCCTACATACAAACGCTAACGCCTGATCTCCCTAAGCTAACCATACCCTCTTGACAGAATACCAATGCACTTGGAGCGGTTACGGGGACACATACAACAACTCAGACAAACACATACGCCTGTAATGTATGTTTATGTACTCCCCAACCATCTTTTTCTCTTTTGTACCTCAAAATGCACTGATATGAATAATTTCAATAAAAAGATTGACA
The DNA here is from genome assembly GCA_933207985.1 of Pelobates cultripes. Taxonomy (NCBI): domain Eukaryota; kingdom Metazoa; phylum Chordata; class Amphibia; order Anura; family Pelobatidae; genus Pelobates; species Pelobates cultripes. The sequence continues at coordinate 140,417,917 of OW240918.1, forward strand.
AAAAAAAAAAGTGGAAATAATGGAGAGTGGACAAAGGATGTGTGGTTGAAAGAATTGGAAACCAGATTATCAATAAAGTGTGAATTGTCAGAAATAGAATTTCAATTTTAGGCCCAAATAGTTTAACTGAAGCAGAATTTAATATTTATTGCAATTCGGCTATTCAGGCCAAGTTGAAATTACCAACAATTTACACTTTAGTTCCAGTGTGGCTAGAAATCCCTTGACAGTTTGAGAATTTGTGACAAAATTAAATACAAACAAAATTTCTTCGTGCCAAAAGTGAGACGTTCTCAATCCAAACCTAAAACAGGTCATTAAATTATATTATTGTCTGGTCTATTAAACACATGCCAATGTAATCGTGCATAAGGTGTGAATCAAACTTTAATCCTGCTGTAAGATCTGTACCTGCAGCCTGTGTAGATTAAATCGTTGTGGTGTTAAAGACTCTGCGCATCAGACTGGTTACTACTGTTGTGCAAACATGGCATTGTGTCTCCATATTTTTGGTGAGTGTGATTGGGGGAAACCCCCCCACACGGAGTACATTTTTAAGTCTTAAATTTTTTTTAAAATAATTATATATATAAAAATTAAAGATAGTTCATATTCAAATATATAGATATGCACTAAAATAATCCCACAGATTTAAGTAAATCCAGACATTTACTTGTCTTCATTATCTACATATCCCACAGCAAAGATCACATTTCTAAAATTGTCCAAGGATGCCACGCTGAATAGACAAATACACAGATACCGTATCACTTTCCGAGTCCAAGCTCATTTTTCTGCAGATGTCATTAGCTATTAAACACTACTAGGATTCTCCACTGTGGGGAGTTCAAAGTGAATGACATTTTGGACGTGGATAGCCAAACTGCTTTTGCAAGTCTGCTATTGTGGCCTTAAATTTAAACTTTTATACAACCTCGTATTTCAAAAGATACTGGGCTATTTACTATAGTGAGAATTGTTGGGAATTCAGAGTGAATTTCAAATGTAAGTCCAGAGTAACAAACTAGGAGAATTTGTCTTGTTATGTTGTCTTGATCTTAAATTTAAAATTCATCTGGAATTCCCGTCAATTCTCATTTTAGAGGATATCCCAGATATGAAGTTATGGATTGTCATTAAGAAACATTTTAAACAGGCGATCACTGCTTAGAACGTCTGCAGAAAGGCAAGCTTGGGATATACAATTTAAAAACCAGATTATTTGTTGCTTTGAACATTCAGCATGGTATGCCTGGAGATTTGGTGAAACAGTTTCCCCATTGCTCCCTCTCCTCCCCGTGTAATGCGGCCGTATCCAACGCAGACTTTATATTCCACGGTAAACTCTACAGTTTGCCTTGTAATATGTAGTTGGTCCACAGTGGTAACATCCAGGATACATTCTATATTTGTGTGTGTGGTTGTTTTGTTAATGAAAAGAAAAAAAGTTGTTTGATGGACTTTGTGGAGATTAGATATCATTGATGGAAGTTATAAAATCTATCATATAGACCTTGATAAACCTACTTTCTGGATATGTCTGCAAAAGACGCGGTGCACGATATCCATGATAAAAAGCACACGGCTTCTTTAGGCATGGTGGGAGAGTGTACATACATGCACCCCATTGCTTACTTTTAAGTTACCATTATCTACCAAACAGACACAGAAGTGTAAGCTCTTAAGGTGCAGTTAATGAGACAGGACATGTTGCTCTGGGAGTTGAACGGTGCTTGGCATATGCTTTGTGCGAACTTTACCGAAGTAAGGGGTTCGAGGTAAAAGAACAGAGTTGGCGGATTCTTTTAAATGAAAAAAAATATATATTTCTCTTTACAAAATGATAGAACAGGGGAGGAATTCTTTACATGGGTTCAGAGAGGTTCTCTTCACTATGCTGTGCTTGATTTTTCCTTTTCACCTGCCTGCGGCCAGTCTTAAAATGAGGGTATGGAATGGAGGAGAGTTTTCCATGAGATTGTCCTGGGGTGGGGGTAAAAGGCAGGCCAGTGGGAGAAGAGGTAGGGCTTCTGGCACTGCTCACAGAGGAGTATCCAGAACTGTTTTCTGCTCCTGGTTTCAAACAGTGTTCGTCGGTGTTGGGTTTGGACAGGATTGGGAGCGAATGAAGGATGATAGACGTGTCCTCATCACTAGATTCTTGGCAGTGCTGGTCTATGTGAAAGAGCGAGAGGTCCAAAATTCCACTAGGTCCTGTGACTGTAAACCAGAGTAGAAACATATACATGAAGTTACATTGGAATCACATATACAATGTAAAGCAAGCACAGAAAACTAAAACAAAACCGATGAGGGAGGTGCAGTGAACAGCATTTTCAGGAAAGATCAAGTCTACCAGCAAGTTATTTTCTGGAATTTATTTCTAGAATGAGAAAGGGGATTGGGTGGGAGAGAGGATATTACCAGTTACTATATGTGCATGTATAACAGTCTGGTCTTTAAAAGGGTGGTTTTAAGCACAGTAATCACAACAATGTTGGTTTAAAGAGCCCCTTGTGTGTCATGCCACTTTATTTCCTAAAGAATTTAGTCCTTTAACCCCTTAAGGACACATGACATGTATGACATGTCATGATTCCCTTTTATAACAGAAGTTTGGTCCTTAAAGCGGCACTGTCATGCCAAACTTACCTTTCCTCAATCTCTTCCTCTTCTCCCCCTCTCTCAGGATCTGTTATTCTTTTCTTCCTGTCTTCTTTAGTTTTCTTTTAAATCATAAGACAAAGTAGGGACTCTTTGCCTTATGGAGGATTCCTCCGCTTGACCAGCTCTGACCAGCGGAGGAGCAAAGTGTGCTTCATTTCAGCTGGTCAGAGCAATTTTCCCATAATTCTTACCTTTCCTCTGTGTTCCCACGATGCTTCCTGTCATTTTAGACGAAACTGCTGAATTGCATTCTAACTGAACGAGAACAGTATGTTCGTTTGTTTTAGAACGCAATTCGGCACTTTATTCAGATCGGAATTTCATTCATCTACCCACACAAAGATGGCTGCACCCTGAATAAAGATCAGGGCAGAAAATAAAGAATAAAAAATAGGTAATGTGGGGGGCTTAGGGGCATACTAGGGTGTCAGTTAGAGATAGTGGTGGCCGGAGGGGGGTTAAAAAAAACTAACAAAAAAAAACAGGATTCGGCATGACAGTGCTGCTTTAAGGGGTTAAGGGTCCTATTCCAAAATGGAAAGTGCCAGATCTTGATAAATAACATGCTTATGCAAGGTCTTAAATACCAGTTAAAGGTTTATTTACTAAACAGAGGAGTTGAAAGATTTGAAGACCTTTGTTTTCTTTTCCTGCTCAACAGGTTTGGCTTAATTTTTTTTTTTTTGTAGTTTGTCAACTTGTCTATTCATAGTTCAATGCGTTAAGGCTTGAATAAGCAACATCGAGAGCTGCACTGGCATGAGGTACATCGTAGACTGGTGCAGAAATTGTCTCTATTTTATAAATAATGCCACTTCTTGGCTTATCGTGAATTCAACACCTTGAAAGGTTGAAAAATTATTTGTTATAAATGAAACTACAGTAAAGATGGACCCTCACCATCTCCTTCCCTCTCGCCCTCACTTTCCCGGTCACCTTCATAGCCAGAACACGATGAATCGAGACTCCAGTCCAAGAAGTTCCCCAGGAGTGTTTCTTCTTGATTTGACAGCTCAGCCGTGGGAGTGGTCACGAAGCTCCCCCGATCTTCCTGTATGCTGTCTTCTCTACGTCTGTGGACAGCCAAGCATTACTACAACCGTATGCAAGGTTTCTCTGAACCCAACCCACTCCTTATAGCAATAGCCAATACCAGAGTTAAATACATAAACTAACTTGCAGCCCATCAACTACATGTCCCACAATGCAAGACTGGCCCTGAATTATAATAGGAGAAATAGTCAGTCTGCTGGTATACCGTCCTTCCATTAATGATAAAGAATCCCATATCTACCAGGAGATGGAACACTCCAAGCACCATAACCACTACAGCCTGCTCTAATGGTTATGCAGACAGTCAGGGCAGCACTCGGCTAATGAGCAGACATATAATGGATATTTTCAAGCTCAATGAAGACATGATGACAGCGTGGGCACCTGGGGGACCTAGATAAGCCATTAACCCATACTAGAACCATTACAAAGTTTACTCTAAGAAGGTGCCAGGGTACTCCTTGCACTATAACCAGTACGGCAGACTGTGGTGGTTATGATGGTTGGAGTGTTCCTTTAAGTGTCACCCTTCAGCTCAACACCCACAATAAAATGCATTAAATTCTAGCCAGCCTCATGGAAATCTTTTCATGCGGATTACACAGAAGGATAAGTCTGTAAATATTATCTCATAATTAGTTATCTAATAGGGCAGTAAATGAATCATTATTTAGGAGCAGATGGTCTTCCCTGCTGGATTCAGACAGATAACAGCTAAAACGTATTAATGCTTTGCACATGAGCTGAGTTTAAGGGTCCCCAAGATGCCAAGACAGCCCAAGTGGCGAGCATGATGACTAAAGTAGTTACCATTAATCTGCAGGACAAACGCTAGGCATCACTGTTCTGCTTAATGCAGGGTACACAAACATAGCTTTACCTCTTTGTTTTATTCCCAGAAGGCGAGCACAGGAAGGGATGGACGTCAGCCATGCTAGGAGAAGACACGAGGGGCTCTGTGTCCAGGAGCGGGGCTCCGAGCAGCATACACAGCTGGCTATGATCCATCACCTGCGACAACAGCAAGCAGACTGTTACCTGAGCCAAGCACCCACTCCCAGAAGAGTAATCAGCAGCCAGGGCTTCAGCACCTGCCAAACATACAGCCCGTGAGGGCCCAGCAAGCACGTTACAGAACCTTTACAAAAGACAGCGAGTGGACAAGGCTGGACTGACTCAATGGCAATAGATTGGTATTTGTTACAAGGCAATTATATTTGTACACTTATGTTTTTTGTTTAATTAGCTGATCAAAACACCTACGAGTTATTCCTTTAGTAGCTCAAAAGGTTAAAATGTGTATAGTTTATGGTGGAGCGCTTAGTAATAAAATAGATTGCTTAAAAATCCTTTAAAATTTGTGTAAATATGTACGGCTGGACTGACTAACTGGCGGATTATTTATCAAAGTGTTCCAAAAAGGGATTGTTAAATTAAGTAATTTTGATCAGATTTATATATATATATAAAAAAAATAAATAAAAAAAAAGGGGGGTGGGGAGAGGAGGAATACAAAAACTGAACGGTTTCCCGTTTTCAGATGATTGTTAAATTTACTGTGGTTGGAAATTATCACCACCTTATCCTTTAGTCACAAACAAAACAAAAGTGAAAATTTGATGCAAGAATATGATGTCAAATCTCTTGCAGTCTGCCTAGAAAAATTACACGGTCATTGCTCTCAAAATTAGCCATCAAAGCAAGTTGTAGTAGTCAGATTGATATAGATTTTCAGCTACTGCATCGTAACACCCCTAAACTACAGCACATAAAGCAGTTTAAAAAGATAGGAGGAATGAAATGCATTTTAAGCCATTGGAAGCCAAATTATTCCCCAAAGTAAGTCGACCATATAAGTTTGGCTTACCTTTGCTTTGCTAATCTGGTCATAAAGGTCATCCTGAAAGCGCTGTTTGACGGCTGTCAAAGACACCTGCCGGTAATCCTTGGGCGCATCATCGAAAAAACTGCAATGTTTTTAAAATAAGCAAGTTTATAACTCCCACGGTGTTCTTTAAACACAACAAGTCAAACTACAGTCAAAGCTGCAGATATGAGAACCATTTACTCACCATTTCTTGTGCAGGAGCAGCACACACGGTGTGAGCCGCTCCAAGGTAAAACCTGTGTTATCTACCAGCTGAGCCGGCCAAGGGAGTGCTGTGGAACAGGAGGAAACTTAATATGGAATTTGACAGAAACAACGGAGTATAATCATTTGTCTTTTTCTGGCACATGGATCTCTTATATGTTAATTTAGGGGTAGACTGAGCCAGCTGGGATAATGCTAGAAGTCCCATAATCCCATCCTGTGCCCATAAAGATGTGCTATGCAGCGGTTTAACAGGAGATGCTTAGGACCTCCACAGATGGGAGCATTAGAATTTGTGGAATTACTCCTGGTTGGGGGAGGACG
>OW240918.1:140429052-140494817 GCA_933207985.1 Pelobates cultripes
ACCTCCAGTTAGAATGCAGACATTGAGCAGGGATTAGCTCACATTTAACACAACACTTAGTTGTCCTAGACGTTATACCATTTCACCACTGTTTAAAAACGTACCAGGGTCCTGCTGGGCACCTGTACCACATCCAGCAAGAGAAGCTACATTGCCCTATAGTTCACAGTGAGCTGACGCAGGACAGCACTAACTGGCTGGGAGCACTGAGATGATGCTGTCAGCCAACTGCTCTCAACAGCAACATCTGGCTCCCCCTGCTGGAGAACACTGGACATTATTTAGATGCCCAATAGGACATTAGTAAACTGCCAAGCAGTTTTAGCATCTTACAATGAGATGGCACCAGGATGCTCCTGGCACCATAACAACTACAAAATGCTACAGTGATTATGGTGCTTGGAGTGCTTATGTGACTGATATCAGCATCATCCCATGCAGTGCGCCACATGGTGTCCGTCATGTAACCAACAGATATTTAACAGTCATTTTCAAACATATTTCAATCACAAGATTTCCTACAGATATGAAGAAATTTACAGGGGATGGGGTTCTAGAGAGGGGTCATCGGTATGTTACACCACAAAATTACCACTCACAGCGTTTTTCTGATTGGTTTCCCATAGGAGGTAGGAGCTGTTTAGGCAGCCAAGAGAGGCTGAAACTTCAAGCATTTTTAGAGCACCATTCTTACGATCATCATCCTGAAAGAAAAGATCATAGAAAAAAGTGGAGTTACACTGGGTGTGTGCACTGAGACACAGAATGAGTTAATCAGGATTACCAGCACACGACAAACACGTTAAAAATAAATAATAAAAAAAACAAAAAAAACACTAAACTGGGAATTGTGAATCTGACAAGAAAACAGCATATTTTAGGATAAAATAACAAAATTGGAAGAATTTTCCTCCACTCAGCAAGCGTTTTATCCAGCTCTGTCCTTTTGCCTAAAGCATGCAATCAAGATGGCAGGTGCCTAATATCACAACTAATCAAAACAAAACCGCAAAGCTGGACATTCATTAGGATTAACCATAAACAAATAAATGCCCAGTCAATAACTTAGAGGGTCACCGTAGTGTCAGGAAAACAAACTTTTTTTCCTGGCACTATATAGTCCTTAGGTCCCCCCCAACCCTCAGGGCACCCCTTCAGCCCCTTACCTTAATCCAGCACTGGTGACCTCTCCTCCCCCTCCGACGTTGAGTGGAGCAGAATGCGCATGCGCGGCCAGAGCCGTGCATTAAAAAACGCCCATAGGAAAGCATTTCTCAATGCTTTCCTATCAACGTTCTGCGTGCCCTATGCAATTTTCGCATCGAGTGTCAGGAAGACAGTCACTAGAGGCTGGATTAACCCTAATGTTAACATAGCAGTTTCAGCTGCAGGGTTAAAACCTGGGGTACCTGGCACCCAGACCACTTCATTGAACTGAAGTGGTCTGGGTGACTATAGTGGTCCTTTAATGTTACTAAATATGCATTGGAAGCATGAAAGGTTAATTCAAATAAAGTAGAAACAAAAAAACATTTGAAAGTACAATGCATCTAGGAACCAGGAACCAGTTTCTCGTTTTTATCCCCCAGAGGCATTTGTAATGCCAAGAAAACATGGAATAGTACAGATTATGTAAGTTTAAAGAAGTCCCAGTGTTGGCACATTTACAGAAGAGAAATGATTTCTTACCTCAAATAAGCTTAGAACTTTTGCCAAACAATACTGGATAGAACCCCGGAGACCCTTCAAAAAAAGAGAATATTAGCGTTAGCAGAAATCATAAGGAGCATATCAGAGATTAATGCAGTGTGGAACAGAGAAGCAAGCAACTCAACACATAATAAATATATGCCCATATACAGTAAGTACAGCTACCTGATGGAAGCCAAGCACCTTTACTATGAAAGCTACTGCTGTCTGCAATAATGCCCTGATCGCTCCCTGGTGAGAGGGCAGTTGACATACATGCTCCTATTCAGCGAGAAATAATGGCATAAAAGAAGCAGTTTAATTTTTTTGGTTTCATGTAAATGAAGCCTTTTGAGGAAATATGAATGTCTTCTCTGCCAGGTGAAGGACAGCAACTGGGGTGTAGGGGAAAATAAGGTGTTTAATGGGTGAGATTTAACAGTAATTCTTCTAAGAACACTCAAAGATCTCAATAAGATTGCTACTTAAAATGTAGACCCAATTGTTAGGTTGGCAGTTCTAATAAGATTACAACATTTAAATTAAACCAGCATGTGACTGAGAGCCTTCTCTGCTAGGCGTTTGTCAGACCCTGATGCAATAGGACACCACATTTGGAAACAATCTTGAGTCACCTAATTATTTTCCAATGCTTTCAGACAGAACTTCGAGATATTTTAGAATTCTGTGCTGCTCACCTTTTTTAACCCTTCACCAGGAGTTACAGCAGCAGCACACTCCTCCTTCAAGCTATCAAACACCACAGCTTTGCAGCAACTTCCAGAGGTCGACCAAGGTGGGCGAATGAACAGCCAGATGAAGGGGTCTGCTCCAATGTTTAGACGCTCTGTCAGGCTGAAGAAACGTGAGGCCTTTAGTCCATTCACTTCAGCCCGTCCATCATCTGACATGGATACTGCATAAAATTAGAGAAGACTGTCAAGAATCTAGCCATTTAATCCCCATATACCTGTGTTGTGTCATGACATCAAGGGAATTTCTTACCACTAGATATGAAGGTGATACGTTCGCTGTCAAATGTTAAGCAAGCAAACAAAAAAAAACACACACACATTTGGGTATGAGAAAAGTTACCCATGGCACCAACAGAAGCCGTCTGTTTCAACTCTGTGCCATTAAATGTTTTTAACAATTATTCAAATCGTATAGAAAGTCAAGACATTACAGTTATGTCGAAATAGGTTGGGAGGATTTAATTCAGCCGAATCCTCCTATACCCCAGGGCTCACAGTCACACAATATGCAGAGGCATACCATACAGATATTTGAACCGATCATCAAGTAGTAAAACTTCCAAATTATAACTTTTTTGCAAAACTCAAACTCAAAAAGCCACCAAGAATTATAACTGTTACAGTATGCCATTGTAGTTATGGTACTTTAATGTCATTTTAATGAAGCACTGTCACTTGTGGGGTCTTTGCAAGACCTTGCCATGGTAACAAGTCTGATTCCATTGCGTGCCTCCATCTTGAGAGTTGGCACATAAAGCAGTTAGCAGCTGCATCATTTTCATTTATGCCACCACATGCATGAGGTCACAAAAGTGGGCATAGTTGGAAAGTTTTACAAGAGCGCAAGAATCTAGTCGAGTGTACACAATGAGCGAGAAAAAAAATAAATTATATATATATATATATATATATATATATATATAATTAATTTTTTTATAATGAGGAAATGGTAGAAAACAGCAGTAGAAGCTACTTGAAGGATACAAAGTAACACAGAAGACATACAGCTGTGAGAATGCAACATATTGCACATATTGGGGGGTGGGGGGGGAGGGAGATAATATAAAAAAAACTCAGAAGAATAAGAGGTTTTTACTTACATCCCTCATTATACAAGTAAGCAATTCCCAGCTTTACACATGCTTCAAAATTCCCGCATTCTGCCGCCCTGGTCAGAGTGAAATAAAAGAAAGTTAGAAAAATATTCATTTAAAAAAAAAAAATATATAGTGGACATGGTACAGTTATGGTCATACCAGGACCTGAAATTATTCAGGACCTGAAATTAAGATAAATCCATTATTTAAATAATACGGTTTGTTTGTTTTCCCCCCAAAAAAACTGCAAAAAGTTAGGACTACTTTTGTTATAAGATTTTAAACCAAACGTGGGAAGGTTTAAACTACTAAATCGGCAAGTAAGCTTAGCAATGTGACAGCCCAATAAACTGCCACTGGATTATGCCAGATGTCCAATATTCTTCTATTCCCCCATGTTCTTCCTTATCTCCTTTCATGCACAAACCCCCTGTGTATCAAACACTCGTGCTACTGTGAAGTCAGCACCCCAGTCACATCTACAGGAGGTTTACTGCCCCACTGAAAGGATGGTGGGTTAGATATTTCCTTACATAATATTTAATCCCACCAAACAATAGCTTTATCCTAACACCTCCTGATCCATTTTTTTCTGAAGTATACCTTTCAAAGAGATGCAAGTTTTCTGGGGAAGGCCATACATCTTGAAAACCAGTACGGGCCCAAACGCTGCTGTGATTATCCACCAGAGATCTTAGTTGAGGATGCACCTAAAATAAAAATAAGAACTATCTTTAGCCTTTGAATAAAAATATATATACACACACACACACACACACACACACACACACACACACCTACAGTGGGATATAACAAAGGAGACAGGTGTACAACAAAAAAAATAATAATAATAATAAAGGAATGTTTGCAGTTCATTACGGGATCATGAAAAATGACACTACAGATATCGCTCACCGACCAGAAGACTGTACGCTTACTTACATAGCAATTACATGTAAATAAATGGCCATTAATAAGGAATCGACATGTACAAATAATCAACAACACAAACGCTTACATCTCGCATGGAAAGGATGTCCACGGCAGGTAGGCACTCCAGGATATAAAGTAGGACGTCTTCTGGGAGGCTGAGAAGGGTCAGCAACCGTGGGCGTCTTTTCACCCGACGCTTGGGAGGGCCAGTAAAACATTTAGAGCATCGACAGTGCAAGGCTGTGGGGAAAATAGACACGAAACATAAATAAGACAAGCAGGAAATAGTTACTCTAGCTGAATACATAGGGGTTACAGTTAAGAGGAGGAAAGTCGTCTATTTTACAAATATGCAAGAAAACATGGAGATATACATAGGTTAACGTTCCAGTCTGGGCTGAGAGTTATGGGAGTTGTCAGAAAAACATCTAGCAAGCTCAAGTGGGACACAAGACTCTACCTTGTAATACACACTCCTCTACGGGTATACATGGCTACCAACCTAGACCTCCTTCGTTTCTGTCCATTACAGTCTGGCAGCAAATTCTAGAGCTCCATGGGACTTGTAGTAATATAGCTGCCTATTATAATTTAGCTATGTCTAACACACCAAGTGTTAAATGATATGTTTTGCTGGTGGGGTTAAGAAACAGGATAACATTAGCACAGAATTGTTCCCTGATGAGTGACATTTTATGAATTTCCTCATGAGTAATCCAATGTTAATTTCAATGAATTATTCCAGGAGTGAGGATTTTCACATGAATGCGCCTGACAGCATATGAAATGTGTTAAAAGCAGATAAAATGTCCATGAATTTGATACATTTAACATTGCTGGATGAGTGTTAGGAGTATTACACCACACATGCCAAGCGCTACGGAATCTGTTGGCGCTATATAAATGGCAATAATAATAATGCTTAATAATGACTTTTTTGGTGTAGTAACAGTATAATGCGAACACATATGGATGTCCTGATCAGACCATTGGGATGAATTGATGCAAGCTCTGAGTACATGCTGTAAGTCAAAGGTGGCCCAGAAGTTTTAGTTCACTGTCAGCTGGGTACAAGTCAAGGAATATGTTCTAAACCTCTGCTAGCACAAGGCACAGCTCCATTTTAAATGGTTTACAGATGTATACTTTTAAATGAGCAAAAACGTCGCCCATTCATCCTGCAATATGAATATGAGAACTCCAAATAACATGCAGCTATGATAGACCTTTATAAATACGAATACATTTATCATACTTGTCTGCCAGCCAGAACAATTGGGACTACAATCTAACAGATGGGCAGCTGAGCCAATTAATCTTCTACCTGTTGATCATGTGCATTACAAGCATAAAATATTAATAAATAAATGTAAATGATAGATTTCCTATTGAATATGAATACAATCATGTTGTTCTTACACATATGGATTAACAAAATAAAAACAAAAATAAAAAGAGGAACTTCTATAATTTAATTTTTCTAAAGTGTTTTTTTTTGGTTGAGCAGAGTAAACACAATGCCATTGGTTCAATAAAAAAAAATAAAAAAAATATATAGCAGTATATATGTAGCAAAAGGGCAGTATATATGTAGCAAGATGTTTAAAACCTACAAAATCTGCCTTTGCAGCACAATTAACTCCTCAGATGCCCTCCAGGATAGAAGCATTGCTCAAGCAGACCAGACTGCTGTGTCCCCTCCCACTCACCACCAGTTACTGGCTGGCAATAGTTATTTTTGAAATAAAACCCGCCCTGCACAAATCATTAGCAGTCCCAAATACACACTAATCAATTAACCTACTCCACCATGATCAGTCAGCAGGAAGCTTTTAACAGTAAATGCATGGAATCATTATTCATGAATATTACAGACAATGCCAACAGACATGTGATTTCTATGCCTAACACAGTTCTGTTAAAAATTCAATAAAATAATCTTATTTCAATAAAATAACAGAAAATAAGATACAATAAAACTACAGGTTTATTTTCTTAAATGCCCATATTTAATGACAATGCAAATATATCAAAACAGACTAATACAGTCCTACAAAAAAGTGATTCATTGATACTTTTATTGCTTGCTAAAACGCTGTTAATACATTCCATACAATCATATCAAAATCCATTTAACTTCTCACTTGCCATCTATGTCCACTATCAATCATTCAGCACCCTGTCCTGGTATCACCCCAAAATTCATGGGGGTCACAGATCCTAAAATGGGGGGTACCCATATTATGGATCAAAGTAGAACTACAACTTGTTATGGGTAGCTCTAGAAAACAAATTAAATACACTGAATAGTAATCTGTGCGTGTAGAAACATTTATTTATTCAAAGAATTAAATAGTTTAGTGAGGACGCCCCTCCTCCAACTCGATGCAAACTTTGGAGGGAGATTTAAAAATCAGCAGAGCAGGAAGTGGAGGATCAGTGCAGTGGGGCATACAAATGCTCACAGCAGGAGATCCCTCTCAATGCCAAGCCCTGCATACCTATAGTACATCAGTGTGAATAAAGGATATAGACAGGCAACACATTTATATAGATTGTAATTTAAAAACAAAATCACTTGTCCCAAAACTGAGTTATTAGAAAACTTCACTGATTTACACAAGAAATAACCATGTAATAAAGCTGTATGAGTTACTATTCCAACAACCCTAATCAAAACAATTTATATTAAAAAACACAGTGAAAATACATCACATTTAGAATTCAGAGCAGTTCAAAGGATAAACAACAAGTTTAAATGGGACAGACTCCATCTAAACAGGGAATCACTACATATATAAACACTATGCAATAATTATATATACATATATATACACACACACACAGTGAATCACTGAAACTGTCAATCTCTGTATAAACCACATGCAAACATTAATAGATTACAATAATATTCTATTATTAGTGCCCCCCTGTGATAGCAGACAGTAGCTGTTGCCCCCATGTCTGAGCTCTTATAGTGATATATTACAGTAATATTCTATTATCCCCCGTTAGTAGACAGTAGCTGTTGCCCTCATGTCTGAGCTCTGATAGTGATTTATTACAGTAATATTCTATATATTATTATTATTCTCCCCTGTGATAGCAGACACCCCCCAGGTCTGTTCCCTGACAGTAACATTATTCCTATTAGCTGTATGTCTGTTCCCTTACAGTAACATTACAGTAGCCATGTTTTTATTGAACACACCATGTAAACATTCGCAGTGCAGGTGGAAAAAGTATGTGAACCCTTGGATTTAATAACTGGTTGAACCTCCTTTGGCAGCAATAACTTCAACCAAACGTTTCCTGTAGTTGCAGATCAGACGTGCACAACGGTCAGGAGTAATTCTTGACCATTCCTCTTTACAGAACTGTTTCAGTTCCGCAATATTCTTGGGATGTCTGGTGTGAATCGCTTTCTTGAGGTCATGCCACAGCATCTCAATTGGGTTGAGGTCAGGACTCTGCCTGGGCCACTTCAGAAGGCGTATTTTCTTCTGTTTAAGCCATTCTGTTGTTGATTTACTTCTATCACCAATTTGTGCAGAAATCCATATCATTCCCAAGGGTTCACATACTTTTTCCACCTGCACTGTGAATGTTTACATGGTGTGTTCAATAAAAACATGGCAACATTTCATTCTTTGTGTGTTATTAGTTTAAGCAGACTGTGGTTGTCTATTGTTGTGACTTAGATGATGATCAGATCACATTTTATGACCAATTTGTGCAGAAATCCATATCATTCCAAAGGGTTCACATACTTTTCTTGCTGTAAGCGGTGAGCACAGTGACACTTACCCTCTCCTCCCTTCATGGCGGCCGGTAGGTGGGTGGTTGAGGTAGGTGGTGATGGTGGTGGAGCAGTGAGGAGGAGCAGCCGCCTGCCCCGGGTTTCAGCCTGAGATGTGCAGCGAGGAGGGGGCCAACAATTCCCCTCTCTGGGTTAACCACGCCCACATTCTCAGAGCACTCCATTCAGTGCCTGGCCAGGGCTCCGCCCACAGCGCGCACCCAGCCAATCAGCTCGAAGTACTCACTAATAAGACCGGCCAATCAATGGACACCTAAGGTTCCCTTGGAAACGGACGTCGGATAACGTGGCTGCGTCACATGGTCACGCACACGGGAGTGTTATTGCTTTCGAGAAGCAGTGTGGTAACAGGTCTGTCAGAGGGGTTTCATGGGTGACAGAGCCCTGCGCTTGTGTTTTTGTAAAAATAATTAAGAGATAGTGTGGCTAAGTCTGCCTTTCCCTGAGCTTGCCCATACTAAACATGGACGTCTCTGGTTTGACCAGCCAATGAGAGACCATGCGCCACTTAACCCCGCCCTTTTTTTTACCCAGAAGTCCTCGGAGCAGCGCGTATTTTATTTGAACACGATTTGCACACAATGATTGGCTGGCAAGGGCAGAGTGGGCGTGAAACGTCGTGCGCGGTGAGGTCACGTGTGCCAGCCAATCAGGCAGTTCGCCGTGGGTGAGGGGGGAGGTCGTGACAGGGTCATTTGAGGACTGTCGGAATGGCAAGCACGCGCTGCTACAGGGCGAGCGCGCGAGGGTAATTTCGAACCACGCGGAGGCTCTGATTGGCTGAGGGGCGTGGCGAGCTCTTTAAACTCTGGAGCGCGTGGTAACGTCTCCATGTTCCTGGTTGCTATGGTGATTATGATCCTGCAGGCTGGAGGGATAATGCTTTTGGATTGTATTTTGCTTTGCTCTCAGTCACAGCAGGTTTATTATTATTATTATTATTATATTTAATTTAGTGTTCCTTAATAACCCTTTAAATGTTTTACTGCTAATCCAGTATTCCCAGCAGCTTCTCAGCCATTGAGGGATCATTTTCCTGATCAACAGCGAAAGGCTGAGGGTGTCAGCTGACTGCTTTCAGCCAACCGCAGCGCCCATTGCTGGTATGAGTTGGTATGGCTACAAGGAAGTGTGTAATCCAAGACTTGTATCCGCCTGTGGGTGGCCAGGGACACTCCAGGCACCCAGACCACTTCTGCCCATTGGAATGGTCTGGGTGCCAACTCCCACTAACCTTAACCCTGCAACTGTAATAATTACCTTGCAGGGTTAACTCCTCTAGTAGACAGCCACTAAAGGACACATCCTGCTACATAGCACAGGTTTCCTGTGCTAGAGCGTCGCTGGACGCCCTCACGCTGTGCGAGTACCTCCAGCGTCGCTGAAATCCCCATTTGAAAGAATTTTCAATGCTTTCCTATGGGGAGGTCTAATGCACATGCTAGATACAGGTAAGTCACTGAAGGGGTTTTAACCCCTTCAGTAACCTGGATGTGGGGTGGGAGGGAGAGGGGACCTGCAGTGCCAGGAAAACGATTTGTTTTCCTGGCACTGTAGAGTCCACTTAACATGCACTGTTAAAGTACCAGACCACTCCGTCTCTATGCAGTGGTCTAGGTGTAGGTGGCCCTGTAATTTTAACAGGAAACATTGCTGTTTTAGAGAATCGCCAATGTTTTTCTTAGCAGCCATTAGAGGCACTTCCTCTGAAAAATTATGTTCAACTTGGTTATTCTAACAAATGCTTCATATGAAGAGCATTTGGTGGGGGTTATCGTGGCATTTTGCTGAGCATGTGCACTAGCTTTCTAATGCTTCCCGATTGAGAAACATGTGATTGGTTGAGATCATCTTGATTAATAATCTCTGAACTACAACACCCATGATTCTCTGGCTATCTATTTCATTCAAAGAATCATGGGAGTTGTAGTTCGGTAGCATTTTTTTAACAATTTAGTACTTATAACTAATTTAAACATGTATGTGTGTAATTATGCATTTTCCATTGGGGGTATATCTCAAATTAAAAAAAATCTGCAGTTCACTTGTCTACAGACTTTGCAAGCCCTTGTCTATTAACCCTGCCCAGACTTTCTGTAGCTGTCCAATCACAGGCTTCTTAATGCAGGTCAATGAGTCTTTGCAAGGCAGGTGCTCTGGGGAATTGCTGCCTCCACTGAGCTCACCAAACAAGGAAGTAACAGAACCAGTTGTGTGACAGCTGTGGGGGATGTAACCAGGTTAATTTATAAAGGTGTCAATTTCGATTAAAATTGGATTTTTATTTATTTTTTTGGGGTAAAATTAAAAAAAATAATAAAACTGACATATACTTCATAAATAAAGCGATTAAGGGGTGGAGTGCTCCCTTAATAGACCGTTGCCTCCACAGAGTCTAGATTTCAGGTTCATGTCCCACTGTTCTTGGATGTTCCTCTTCTGGTGACACAAGTCTCCAATAAAGGTCAGTATGAGAACGTCTTTAGACACACTGTGCAAATCTCATTGAGGGCATAAAGCCCATGGGATAAATACTTTAAAACTCTGCGCATGTTTCTTCCCTCAGTAGCACTTTTAAACCTTGTGTACATTCACACCAGACTTCATGCCTTTTTTTTATGGCAGCGCTGATCCATTTGGATATTGCTATTCCCCTCCACAAGTATCGCTATGGTGAGGAAACCTTCTTCATGAGTTAGAGGTAATTTGCAAAGTAAGTAATATCTGAGCATGACACGCTAACATGACCCTTCAGGCCGGGTTGGATCCAAGCTTATGTTACTCGTGAAAAGAAAAAAGTGTGCTGTTCCTTTAAGTGATTTGTGCATACATTGATGTGCATATACTTATACAAAAATGTTTTACAAGTGTAACATCTTTATACACTAAAGGAGAAATAAAGGAATGAAGGATTAATCGCCTCGTGAAAAAACAGGCTGATCACCTCCAACCCACCCCAAAATAACGTCTCAAAAATAATAAACAATTTTAAAAGGTGGTTAATCCACCGAAACGCGCGTTGGGCTGTCCATGTATTGAATTTAGTTGATTTCCTTTTTTTTCTTTTTTCCTACATTGTGGTTAATGGCACTGAGCGGTTTTTAGCTCTGGATACCTTATATAGGGGTAGTTGGGCTGTTCATTGGGCTTATGCAATTAGACCTAGCCTTTTCTATTTAGACCACTAACTAGGTCCTTCTGCTTTATTTTCCTTCTCCTCTTTTATGCCCTTCTCTATCCTTTCGATTTCCATTTGCAGTATAACCCTGTAGGTATAGCGGCAGGATTTATGGCTATTATTGTTGCATGTATTGTTACTTATCACTTTACTACATAAGAGTTTGTTACATTTATACATGGGCAATTTAGCTACACTCTGCAGCTATAGTTATTCACCCATTGACAGGTGCTTTCTTTTTTGCTTTTAATCAGGTTTGTCCCAATAAAATTGTTTATTTTTGAGACGTTATTTTGGGGTGGCTTGGAGGTGATCAGCCCGTTTTTTCACGAGGCGATCAATCCTTCATTCCTTTATTTCTCCTTTTGCGTTTATTATAGGGTTATGCCCTTTCGCCACCCCATTTACTCTTTTTCTTTGGTACTACCAGTTAGGTTGCCTAATTAGGAAGTACTACCTATCTAAATTATCTTTATACACTATATAGTGTATTAACAAAGTGACCAAGTGATACAATAAAGTGCAAAATATATAAAACGCTTACATAGACAACTTTTAAAAAGGGGACATATGTCTTCCCAGATGCTGAATGACTCGGGAGGTAAAACAGGGGAAATAAAAAGAAAGAAAAATATACATAGTGTAAAACTGACAAAATAGCGCAAAAATGGTTTAAAAATAAACCAATCAACTCACAAAAGTGGAGCAGTAGAAGTTATTAGCAGCATACAATAAAAATCACGTTGGCTCTGTCCTTATTGACCCTTGTTGAACTTCTGCAGTATGTTCAGGCACTGGAACACGGCACAAGGCTACCGAAGGATACAGGCTCACTCGGTACGTCGTACGTCTGACAGTGTGATGACGCGTTTCTCCTGGATGGCGTCTTTGGATCACGTTTCTGGGTCTGGTCTCTATGTAAATTTATATCCATTCCATTGATTTGTTATTGGCAGCATTTGTGATTATTGGTTTTAATTCAGACAGTCCTTAATGAGTCTTATTATAAAAAACTTTGAAAGACATATCGCCTAAACGTCTCTGGATATGTATCGAATATTTGCACACACATTCCTACATAATCCAGCATAATTCAAGGTTAAACCAAAATTAAAATAACAATATTCAAAATAGCTAGGCATGATTCTTATAGTGAACAAGCAAAGAACATATTTTCAAAACGCTCAGAGGTTTTTCTATTGATATACAGAGTGTTTTATTGAGCTATTTTACACTTAATTAGTGCTGCCTGCCTTTTATGGTATTTTCATTTTCACTT
Source organism: Pelobates cultripes (assembly GCA_933207985.1). Classification (NCBI taxonomy): domain Eukaryota; kingdom Metazoa; phylum Chordata; class Amphibia; order Anura; family Pelobatidae; genus Pelobates; species Pelobates cultripes. The sequence continues at coordinate 140,441,804 of OW240918.1, forward strand.
GTAATTATCCACTAGCGCCTTCACTTACTTGATATTTTTTTGCACTATGTTACTCATGACACAGAAACCGTCAATAACAATGCAATATCACAAGGTGCAAGTTTTAACATTGTAATGGTTCAGTTTAACCGCATAAACCGTACTTCAGGCCAGTCAAGGCCACCCTCCAGATAATGATCTAGGGATAGGTATTGGTCTACCCTTCGTGTGTCGTCCTGTGTAGGTGGGTTACATGTGGTCTATTCGGGTTCTGCCCCTTAAAGGACCACTATAGGCACCCAGACCACTTCAACTTAATGGTTTGTTTTCCTGGCAGGTCCAGCTAGGGTTAACCCTTTTTTTTTTATAAACATAGCAGTTTCACATAAACTGCTATGTTTATATTAGGGTTAATCCAGCCTCTAGTGGGCTTCCGCACTTTTCACAGTGAGAAGACGCCAGCGTCCATGGGAAAGCATTGTGAATGCTTTCCTATGGACTGGCTGTGCGCGCAGCTCCTGCCGTGCATGTGCATTCAGCTGAGGAGGAGAGCGCCCGGCGCTGGAGAAAGAGGTAAGTTTAACCCCTTCCTCTCCCCAGAGCCCAGTAGGAGGGGGACCCTGAGGGTGGGGGCACTATATTGCCAGGAAAACAGGTATGTTTTCCTGGCACTATAGTGGTCCTTTAAGCTGTGTATCGCATTTTAGTAGCTTGAGCTTGAGCCATGTCCCAATATGGCGTCACTGTTCTCCCGTCCCACTGTATCATGTGTCTGGCATGTCGGTAGTAGTGTGGGTGCTGTGGAGAACTTGGAGTGGGGGAATGAGAGAGAGATATTGGGAGAAGAGGGACCAGGAAAGGGAGAAGTGGGGTGGGGGTTAGTGGGAAGGGGAAGAGCGCAGTCCTCTGCTAGTGGGTCTCTGGTGTTCCTATCATCCTGTACCGAGACACAGGGTCTCATCTTCCTTTTTTTTATTGTCCAGGCACGACCTGGATACATGTTATGTTTGGTTCCTGTTTGCTAGGTGGGTGTTTCAGAGCCCATTGTTCCCATATGGCTATTTTCCAACTTCCTTTATGTAGGATGATGTTGCACACCTCATACTTTTCCAACCAGTGAAATATGTCTTATTATTTCTATCATGGGTGCATTTGATGGGGAAAGCCAGTTCTTAGCTATATGTGACAGGGCTGCTAGGAGTAGATGAAAGATTAAGTTTTTAACCTGTTTCAGGTACATGTCCTCAAAAATACATAATAACAATGAGGATGGGGAATTGGGTATCGTTGCCAGTGTGTGGTCATATATAAGTTTTATGATGTCTTGCCAGACTTAATAAAACCACTGAATTGTAAAGGTACAAACGTCAGAGAAACAGGAACACAAAAACCAAAGAACATGCCAGGTATCATTTCTCTAGCTACGGGCTAGCAAAAGATCAGTCCACTTATAGAGCGGATTCAGGTGATAGCTGAGATTGAAGCCTTTGGACTTGATGGTTTGCTCGTTCTAGGGATATAATGGCTTATTCTTACAAATGTCTCAGGTGTTGGCTCTGGTGCGGGTCTTTTCAAAGTGGTTTCTGAAAAGAGGCCCAGTGCACGGAGGAAGTTCTCAGAATCTGAGACTTGTAAGATGTGGATGTGCTTTCTGTCATGATAGCCTACGATCTGTACCTCAGCGATATGGGATGTCGTGTTCCCTAAGGAGCTGTATCCCTTGTTTCAGTGATCTACACCACTGCACTGTAGATTTGGGGAAAGGTCGTTCTAGAAAAAGAGGTCCGCTACCCACAAACAATGTGTGTTGGCTTCTCTGGTAGCTTCCTGCACCGTTCCATTTGGGGCCTTTGGACCTTTTTGGGTATTCTATAATAATTTCTACCAGCACATGTTCAGCTTTAGCTGAGGAGAGAAAAGAGGTCAGCAAGCACTTTAAGTAGTGGGGCAATTCACTTGCATATATCTCCTCAGGGACACTAAAATTTGAGTTTGCTTTGGCGTCTAGAGTCCTCTAGAACTTCTACTTAGCTCTCCAGAGTCTTGTTGCTTGTTTAAGCTGGTCTGTATCCCTCCTTAGATCGTCCTGAGCGTTCTGCTGAGTGGTGGTTATGTATTCAACTGCTTGCACACGGGTTGACACCGCTTTCATATCCTCTAATACCAGCGCAATGCCTGCTGCAAAAAATGACTTTAGATCCTGAAGGAGGTTTTGTATATCTGCTTTGCCTGCTGGAATAAATTTCAGTGCCGGTTCTGTTTGAGCATTTGTCGTGTCCTAAGGAGCTGTAATTTTCACTTTCCTCCGATGTGGAGTCTGGAATTCTCACACGGGCGCCGTTTTGGTGGGCTGTGTCTGCGGAGTTACCCTGAGAAAGTCTACCGTGTCCTTTCATACCAGAGTCAATTTCATTATGCTTTGGCTTGTTCTTACATCCCATGGCATTCATGGGTGGCATGGAGCTTCTTTTCATTATCGTTACTCTGGATTTAAAGGATCCTGGGAGCTCAAAATATGTACATCTGCTAAGTTATAAATGTTTATATGGATTTAAAACATGTTTAATGACAAATCATCAAAGATTAGTACTTGTCCAAAATAAAGTAGTGTGATTCAGTTCCATTAGGAACTGTATGTCCTGTCTAGTTCATTTAACAATCCCAGTACCAGAGATTTTGAACCTGTTGGCTGGCTGCACTAGTCCTTGATTCCAAAAAAGAGTTAGGCCTGAGAGCCAAAAGTGCCTTTGTAAAGGCAGTACAATAGTTGGAGACAGTGTAGGCAGAGGTGTCCTTATCTGCTAGGGAGAAGAGAGCTGCAGCTTGGTCAGGTGGAAGAGGGTCCTGAGAAATCCAGTCAAGCTTCGGTAAGTTTGTCTGAAGCGCTCCAGAGTCCTTCGTAGCAGAGAGAAAGCTGACTGGGTGGGGGTACAGGAGCTCCTTCACAATTTATAACACTGGGGTCTTCCTTTAAGCTTAATGGGTATATGCCAACTCATTAACCAGTTGGCTGATGAATTTTCTTTCCTTCTCCCCTCTTTTATGTATTCCCTAATAGACTAAAGTAAGTATATACACCATTAGCTACTGCTACTGGAGTAAGTATATACTCCATTAGCCAAGCTACTGTTAACTGATAGAAATGATCATTCATATCTTTCACTAATAAAGTGAGGTAACCATCATGGGTGTCTGCAGGAATTTTTCCAGGGGAGGGCATAATTGTAATGACATACATGCTTTGTCCCTTTTTGACAGTGTCATGAAAGGGAAGGGGCATAGTCATCATCACATAAAGCCAGGGTGAATAGAGTTTTCACAACTATGGTGTCAGGAATACATGTTTGTTTGCAAATTAAAGTTACATTCTGGTCACCATAACAACTTAATCTAAATGAAAATGCTATGATGCCAGAAAGCCCCTGGGTGCTCTTTCCTTTAAGGGGTTAAACCGCTCTCAAATGGTTTAACCCCAAAGGCTTCCTCCAGCTCCAGATCTCCAGGTCTCTTAGTGGCATTCGGCTTCTGAAACGCAGTGTCAGGAAGTGCAGATTGACGTCAGGCATGGGTGCTGCAGCTTGGCTAGAGTGGTCAGTTGACGTTCTAAGCCAATCGCTAGTTCCCGGTTCATAAAAATGTTTTACTTTTTTATGAATGGGGAGCTACTGATTGGCTTAGAATGCCAGCTGACCGCTCTAGCCAATCAGCGGCACCCCTACCCAACGGCACTCTGTGCTTCCTGACACTCAGTAAATAAATGTGAACATATTAACACTGATTTTTATTTTTATTTTATTTTTTGCCTGGGGAGCTGAGAAGGTCCAAAGATTCCCTGCCAGGCCCAGGTACCAAAGTCTAATGATGTGGTGTCCTTCCTGCTCCAATCTTTTTTTCTTCTCCCTCATTTGACACAGTCTTCTTTTTCTTCTGACACTGTCTTCTCTCCTCCTTGGCTCCGTCTGCTCCTTTACCTTTCTGCTGCTTTCTGTTTATTTTGCTCCCCCTTCTGCTCCTTTCTCTTTCTGATCCCTTTCTGCTCCTTGCTACCCTTTTTTGCTCCTCTTCCTACTTCACATTTGTGCTCCTTCTGATTCTTTTTGCTCCTTTATCTTTGTGCTCCTTCTTCTTGCAGACCCTTCCTACTCCTTGCTGCCCCTTGCAGGCCATTCCTGCTAATTTCTGCTCCTTCTACTTTACCTTTGTGCTCCTTCTGCCCCTTCCAGCTGATTGCTGATCCTTCCTGCTCATTTCTGTTCCTTCTCCTACTTTACCTTCCTGCTACTTCTGTCCCTTCATGCTCCTTGCAGACCCTTCCTGCTTACTTCCCTGATCTATGGGCTGCACCCCCATGCCTCACTTCCCTGATCTATAGCTGCCCCCACCTATGCCTCACTTCCCTGATCTGTAGGCTGCCCCCCCCCCATGGCTCACTTCCCTAAACTATAGGCTGCCCCATGCCTCACTTCCTGATCTATAGGCTGCCCCCCATGCCTCACTTCCCTGATCTATAGGCTGCCCCCATGCCTCACTTTTCTGATCTATGGGCTCTCTCCCCCTGCTCCTAAATGCCTCACTTCCCTGATCTGTAGTCTGCCCCGCCATCCCTCACTTACCTGATCTGTAGGCTGTTTCTGCAGTCTGGGAGTTGCTGGCTGCACTCTGTGCTGCTCCCCTGCAGATTCAATCAGGAGGGAGAAGCAGGGATAAGATGTAGCTTCCTATCACTGCCTCTGTCCATACACAGTGCCACCTACTGGCTGGCTGGAGCACAACTTTGTAGCCAGCAATGTATCCAAAATATCTATTGTGGTAGAGACTATGGCATAATATTACATATAGTGGGGCTGAAGATAAGAAAAGGCAACAATTGTTACTAACTCTCAACAGAGTGCTGAGAAACCTGACACAACACAAAAACATGTACTCCAAAATCACGATGGTTCTATCAGGTGAACCAAATATAACTCCATGAACCAAATATAACGCTCTAAAAGGCCCTACTGTGCGATCGAGAACACCTCACTGCACTTAAAGGAAGACTTATAGGGTCAGGAATACAAAAGAAAGTTTAGGAGATGGGGACTTTGCAGGCAAGGAGATAAAAGGGCTGAATTCCATCAGCAACACAAAGCCACCAACAACAGGGTTGACACCTTTGAGGATCAATGGAGGCATTATAACCTTAAAATCCGCTTCATACCGGACACTATAGGCCTTACAGACTTGCCTCATTTCAGCAGGCGCATGATAGGCGCCTTGCTGCTATCCAAACAGGCAAAGGCAGTACGGCTAGACGGCATGTTCAGGCTACGGAAGCCAGCCACAGCACCTGCCTCCACTCACATGGATCTGATAACCCGCTTCCAGTCCATGCAGGATAAAACTTTCCTAATGGCAGCTGCCCGAGGGAATGCTCCTTTGCACTTCACTAGCTGCACCATTGAGTGGCACAGGGCCCTGCAGCTGCTACTACCTCTGTTCCAAGACAAGGGCATCCAGTATCGGTGGGGGACCCCGAAAATGCTCCTCTTTAAACATCAGGGCACAACACATCGAGCCTGTGGCTTCTCCGAGCTGGATACTCTCCTACGCAAGTTGGGACTTGAGGACGCTCCTCAGGTGACTGCATCGGGTCTGTCTCCGCTAGAACCTAGCGTCATGGAAATACCACTGCGAGCGTGGCCATTGATGTGTGAAGGCGGACCCAAGCCAGCACATTGGTGCTGGACCCAGGTAAGTGACGGAAGGGGTTTTAACCCTTTCTGCACCACAAGGGAGGTGCGCTTGAAAGAGGGTGGAAGCTATAGTGCCATGATAACAAGTTTGTTTTCCTGGCACTATAGTTTCCCTTTAATGCCTACTCAGTGTGTCACTTTCCCTAAATGTCTCTTCACTGTAATTCAGAGTTTAGTGAATAAACATGTAGTTGCATTCATGAGGGGGCGGCAAAATGGATTGTTGCTTAGGGCGACAAGAATCCTTGCACCGGTCCTGTGCTCATGCCATTGTACAGAACACTGGTGAGACCTCACTTGGAGTATTGTACACAGTACTGGAGACCGTATCTCCAGAAGGATATTGATACTTTAGATAGAGTTCAAAGAAGGGCTAATAAACTGGTTCGTGGATTGCAGGATAAAACTTACAAGGAAAGGTTAAAGGATCTTAACATGTATAGCTTGGAGGAAAGAGGAGACGGGGGGATATGATCTAAACATTTAAATACATAAAGGGAATCAACACAGTAAAGGAGGAGACTATATTTAAAAGAAGAAAAATTCCCACAACAAGAGGACATAGTCTTAAATTAGAGGGGCAAAGATTTAAAAATAATATCAGGAAGTATTACTTTACTGAGAGGGTAGTGGATGCATGGAATAGCCTTGCAGCTGAAGTGGTAGAGGTTAACACAGTGAAGGTGTTTAAGCATGCGTGGGATAGGCATAAGGCTATCCTAGATATAGATAAGGCCAGAGACTAATGAAAGTATTTCGAAAATTGGGCAGACTAGTTGGGCCGAATGGTTCTTATCTGCCGTCACATTCAATGTTTCTATCAGAATTAACAATCAGTGTATTCATGCTGTAATGCAGGAGCTATTTCCCAAGCCCTGGAGAAATCTCTAGATTATAACCCCCTGAGTAGTCCGACATCAGCCGATGCCGCCATCTGCAAAGTTACTGTGCCTGCTCGTGAGAGATCGCCAGTGCCAAGAGTTGGACAGTGTCCAGTTTTGCAGTTATCTAGGCTGCCCCTAGGATCCTTCCATGTCGACTACGCTGCTGGAACAAAATAGGCGGGTGGTTAGTGTGGAGCAGTTGGGTAGTCCCTTGTTTGCAGTCGTTTAGTAGTCATCCTCCGACCTGGATACAGGAGAGTCTTGTGGGTTTGTGGTATCCCCAGCCTCTGGCTGCTGAGGTGTGTCCCGTTCGCTCGGAGCTTCAATCTCCCATCAGGCTGGGATTCCCTTTCGGGCATCAGTAGGTGAGTGCGATGCGGAGCCAGAAGGCTGCAACGATGGCGTCCAGCCTCTATAGAGTAGTGCTTGACTGCGCTTTTGTGGAGGGCCCGTGTGGGGTCTCGACAATGTTAATTGATCTTCATTGTGGTTGTTGCTCCGGAGCCTGGGAACGGCCACCTGGGACCTGGGCATAAAGTCAGATTCCTAGTGTCGCGTGGTGACAGGAGAGCGTCCATCTGTTCCGCGCCAGCCATGCTAGTAGGCCGCGTGGTACGGTCGGGGGAGATCTTGTTGAAAGGTCTGGAAACTTGAATCCCCTCAGTGACCCCATTTGCCTGGCAGCCCCCGTTATCTAGAAACGGCTGTTTATGAGCAGTTATGCCTAAGTGTTTACTCCTGTAAGCAGGAGCTGCTGCGCATAGTGTTTGCTCAGCTCGGTGGTCAGGCCTCGCCCCCCCCTTTAATATTTTATGGAGCTAAGTTGATAGCACTTTCTGGAGTCCCAACATGACTGCTCTAATTGGTGTATAAATAAGAAGCCGAAAGGAGGACCAAGATGGCCACTGCATCATTTCCGGCGGGAGCTACGGATGCCTAGAGAAGCAATGAGGTAAGCTTAAACCAGTCATTGCATGGCTGAATGCAGTTATTCCAGCCAAAACTGGAAGTGACGCAGTAAACCTTCGGGTATACCAAGATGGCCACAGTGTCCAGGAGGCGGAAACCAGATATGAGTAGGTAGACCTATGGGTGTACCGATGTAGTGACTTTCAGCCGGCGAAAACGATTTGTGGTTCATTGTCACAGACCAAATTGTTTTTAGTGCGCTATTCACTTTTTTTATCCCTGTGTGTTTACAGTTTGTTGTGAAACTTTTGGGATTGATTTCACATTGATAACAAGCAGCACCTGCATATATTGCATGTTATCACTTGCACTTTATATTTAGCACCAACAGTTATTACAATACTTGTCTATTTCTAGGAATACAAAATAGTAGTCTTGAACCTATAGTGTAAAAAACACTTTTTAGCTTCCCAGCACCCCCTGTCCCCTTAAATAAGTTGTAAACTTCCGTTTATTCCAGTGCTCACTCAGTCATTAACACTCTGTGACCAATCCTTTAAATCACTATTTAAGTAATGATCCACTGTTTTTAGTAGAATTTATCTATCTTCTGTCCGTACTCCCACCTCTGATGCTCGCCTTCAAGATTTCTCGAGGGCTGCACCGTTCCTGTGGAACTCGCTTCCCTCCTCTGTTAGATGCTCACCCAGTCTCCACTCCTTTAAAAAATCATTAAAAATCCACTTCTTCATAAAAGCGTATCCATTAAACTGTTAATAGCTCCTGATTGATTCCTCTTCTGCAACTGTCATTAGTCTAATACTATCCTTACCTAATGTCATTTTACCCCACTCCCTCTAGAATGTAAGCTCATTGAGCAGGGCCCTCAACCCCTCTGTTCCTGTGTGTCCAACTTGTCTGGTTACAACTAATCCTTTTCGAACAGTTTGTTTTTTAGTTGTATGGGTTCCAGACGTAGTTAGGAGTTACAAAATTGTAGGTGTATTTCTGGTTATTTACACCGTTGTCTCAATTTTTTTATTTTTTTTAATTTATAGCTCAGTATAAAGTATATGTAAGTAGTCTAATTCAGTGGAGGACTCTGATATTAAAAGGTAACTATTTTTAACTGTAGAGTGTTCTTTCACAGAGGAACTAAGACTTTAATGATTTAATGTTCCTTTTTCGTTCCTCCTAGCAAATGTCATTTAAGCGTTTACTGGGGTGAGATGACCAAGACAATCAGATAAAAGACATGGTTACATCTGCAGCACTTGTCGGCTGCTTTATGACATGAACAGACAATCTCAAGACAGCAGGATTAGTATAACCTCATAAATGGATTTTGAAGTTGACTTCACCGGCTAATGTGACAGGTTTTGCGGAAACAGGTTCAATGTGATAACAGGAGACATGACTTGATGATACCAGTATTCTGCAACTGGCCTTGTCTGACATTTATAGCCGCTAACAAGACACGATATCTGGTGAGCAGGAGACTATGGAATCTATAGAATCTGATGCAAAACAAGCTGAATCCAACCCCCTCCTCTGCAACTAAACCCTGGCAAAGCCATATTTTGAGTATATATGAGCAGCATATGTCATCAGCGTTGGAGAACTGGTACCTCTGTAACTTTAAAGGATCACTATAGAGTCAGGAACACAAACATGTATTCCTGACCCTATAGTGTTTAACTCACCATTTAGGTGGCTTGTCCCCCTTTAAAAGTATAAATCTCACCTTATTTCCACAGGCGCTGACTCCGCCCCCTTTGTGACATAATCAAAATACCCGATTTTTAGACAATCTATTTGGATTAGCTAAAATCGGCACATGGGCGTTTTGGCCAATCAGGACCTCCTCATAGAGATGCATTGAATCAATGCATCTCTATGAGGAAAACTCAGTGTCTCCATGCAGAGCGTGGGGATGCTGAACGGCAGAGCTGCCTACTGTGCAGCACTGAGCCAGGAAGCACCTCCAGTGGCCATCTAAGGAGAGGCCACTTGGAGGTGTCCCTAGGGGCAATGTAAACACTGCCTTTTCTCTGAAAAAGCAGTGTTTACATGAAATTGCCTGAAGGAAATTATTATACTCACCAGAACAACTACAATAAGCTGTAGTTGTTCTGGTGACCATAATGTCCCTTTCAGCCTAGAAATGCATTTGTGTGCTAGACCAGCAGTTCCAAACCCAGTCCTCAAGTACCCCTGTGCTAGACCGTTGCAGAAATGGACATATTGATGCTGTCACAGTGTTTTGGTAAGGAAGACTGCACAAGCAACTAACAGGGTTATTCACTAAGGTGAGAACTGAAATGGAAGTCAAAAATAGGGGGAGGGGAATCTCTAATTTAAGTATGCTTCCAGTTTGGCTACTTTATCATAAAATTTGAAATTCTGTTTGAATCCTCACTTATGAGTAATCCACAATGTCCAGATCGTCGAGACCTGGGGTGATGGTGGTGGTGGTGGTGGTTATCTAGGCCCTATTTTAGAACTTAATGCTTCTGGTTGATGTCTATCATTGTTATACAAATTTAATGGGGGGGAAGGGGGGATAGGACCTGACTGTAATGGTGACTGGAAGTGTTTTCAGAGAGCTACTTGTAAATCCTAGGATTTAATCCAGTTACCTATACCCCTAGCTCTTTTTCTTGTGCTTGCTGAGAGACATTTACACTCTAAATCGACTGACAGACTTGGGTGTGCTTCCAGCAGTCATTTAAAGCTGTCCAGACTTATTTCTCAGCCGCTAGGAGTGAGGCCTGGCGGGCTCTGCGGAGGGGAGAGGCGGCCGATCTTCCAGCCTGGCGCTACCTGGTTCTTAACAACATCGAACTGGGACCCAGTTACCCCTTCCCCCCCTTTGGACCGACAGGGGTGATCCCAGTCCATGCACCGACTCCCCAAATCCACCGGGACAGGTGGTACAGCTGCAATCAGCAACGCCATCCCAAGCGAGACACTCAAAATGGCAGTTGCCACATGCCCCCTTCATCACCAGGGAGCGTTGTTCAGAGATCTGTCCATGCTGGGTGCAATATTTGAAGCTTTCTGGAGGAACCGGAGTCTTAAGCAATACATGCCTGCTCCACAAATAGCACAAGCTCACTCACCTGAAAGTAGGCCCCGACAGCACCGGAACTGGCACCTGGTTTCAGGCCGTCAGAGAGCGTGCCGACGGCAACGAAGACCAATCTGACAAACCTTGCAAAGAGCTGGGTGTAAGCCTGCACCAGAGCCAAGCACACACAAGGCAGGTCTGTGGTTCCCACGATGGACTGCAGCGGGGAAGGGGGAAGCAGAAGATGGCAAGGGAGATGCCCTACCGCCAGATAGCCACACCAACACCACCAGTGCTGAACTGCACCATTTGGAGGGACTATGTCCTAATCTTGTGGGCATTGGTTGAATGGAGTGTAGAAGGTCATCTCCCCTCATAACTAGCCTGGCTGAATTCTGGTGGATCTCTGGTTGGTTTGATTACACATTTTCTTTGTATTGCTTCATGCTTCTTTCCACTTTAATTGTGAGCATTCTGTGTTAATCTATAACCTATGTCCTCTCTTGTTATGGACAATCGCTTTTTATCTGTGGAGCTGGTTGGGGGCAGTACACTCTGTGAAACAGCTGTCACTAAGCATGATACCCATATTACAAAATTCTGTGCAGATTAATGAAAATATTATGTCATAAATTGTCAATATTACTATGGTGCACTTTTGTGCATACTGTTGTTTTGTCATGCAACTGCACAACAACAAAAAATAAAAAATAAAAAATTTTATTTGAACCTCTCAGAATAGGAGAAAAACCAGATGTGTGTGAGTGATGTCTGCACTTTTTTGTTCCTAGACTGTACTGAATTGTGAAGTCAAGTGCTAAATATTTAATATATGTTTTAAAAGAAATCTGAGCATCTCACGGGAAATGAAGTGTAAAAGGGACGCTCTTAAGTACCAGAACCACTTGTGCAAATAAACCGTTTCTGTAGAAGTCCTTCCTGATGCGGTCCTGCACTTTTTGCAGGACAAACGTTTGGAGTTTTCACATTTCGCTCGAAAACTCTGGATGCTCCTGGGAGAGATGCATTGTTCCAGTGAATCTCTCTGAGCAGATACTGCTTGGTACAGTGCAGTGATGACTGCGCATGCACAGTTGCCCACCCTCCACTGATGCAGCATTGCATTGGCTAAGATCATCAGAAATTATTCTCTCAGCCTGGAGAAGGCCAGCGTGTCTGGAACCAAAAATGACCGTAATCCCTTCATATCTAGAGTGGGTCAAAACTTCTATCTATGCACATCAAGAACAAACAGTTAAGTGCTTCTTAAAGAGCACACCTCCTCATTCAATCCATCCCCGCACATTACTAGTAACACAAAGTGGAGGGTAGCATTATTTTTGGAATAATTGCTCTGAGAGCACATGTAGTAAAATCTGGGTTGTGCATTAAACACTCAGAGTGGATTTACTTGTGTATAATTATACAATCATCCACCCGAAGGCACTTCCAGTGTGTGAGCAAAGCAGTATGACCGCTCATTGAGGAATAAAGGATACACGCTGTGAGATTAAAGTAAGTGCATTTGTAGGTTTTAATCGCAGGGAAATCTAAACTCAACTGTGCCCTCTAGTGTTAACATAGAGACAGCAACATTCTAGAACTGACAACGAATTTGTACAATGTAGAAGAGCAAAGTTGGGGGTCTTTTTTTGCAATGCACAAATATATAAAACATCTAAAAATAATTAAATATCGACTGCTTCATAATGTCAAATGTTTCTGCCATTTTTAGCAAGACCGTTTTGTGTTTGCGGACGTGACATTGTTACACCGAGTAAGGGACCTACGCAGGTTCAATCATAGCTTTCTATGGAAGTAACTGTGTACATGGGCAGCTGCGTGTGCTACCACTCACAAAAATATGAAATGTTTGTCTTCTCATGAATCAAAGTAATTAAGATTGCTGTTCCAAATTTCCATTAAAACCACTGCAGGTCAGCATATTGTGAAATTCGGGGGTTGTTGGCCATTTGGGTTTTTTTTTTTTTGATTTTTGAATTTATTTTTATTTTGTTTAATAAATCATACACCAGTCAGTACCGGTGTGACCACCATTTGCCTCACGCAGTGCAACACATCTCCTTTGCATAGAGTTGATCAGGTTGTTGATTGTGGCCTGTGGAATGTTGGTCCAAAGAACACCTCTCCAAAGTGCCAGACGCCATCGAATGTGAGCATTTGTCCACTCAAGTCTGTTACGACGACTAACTGCAGTCAGGTCAAGACCCCAATGAGGACGACGAGCATGCAGGTGAGCTTCCCTGAGACGGTTTCTGACAGTTTGTGCAGAAATCCTCTGGTTATGCAAACAAATTGTTGCAGCAGCTGTCCGGGTGGCTGGTCTCAGATGATCTTGGAAGTGAAGATGCTGGATGTGGAGGTTCTGGGCTGGTGTGGTTACACGTGGTCTGCGGTTTTGAGGCCTGTTGGATGTACTACCAAATTCTCTGAAACGCCTTTATGGTAGAGAAATGAACATTCAATTCACGGGCAACAGCTCTGGTGGACATTCCTGCAGTCAGCATGCCAATTGCATGCTCCCTCAAAACTTGCAACATCTGTGCCATTGTGCTGTGTGATAAAACTGCACATTTTAGAGTTGTTTTTATTGTGGCCAGCCTAAGGCACACCTTAATAATAATAATAATCATGCTTTCTAATCAGCATCTTGATATGCCACACCTGTGAGGTGGATATATTATCTCGGCAAACGAGAAGTGCTCACTAACACAGATTTAGACAGATTCTTGAACAAAATTTTGAGAGAAATAGGCCTTTTGTGTACATAGAAAAAGTCTTAGATCTTTGAGTTCAGCTCATGAAAAATGGGGGCAAAAACAAAAGTGTTGCATTTATAATTTTGTTCAGTGTGTGTATGTATATGAGCCGGTAGGCGGAGCCATAGTTGTGGAAGGGGTTATTCGGTTTATAAAATCACAGGCATTCCCTTCCTCTGGGCTGAGAACGACTCCCACTGCTCATTTTATCAGGCTGTTCAATTGGTGAACTCTCTTTTTACAGGCCTACTCGAACATCGGTTTTAGTGCACCATAACCGACTTGCACACCACTTTTATAACTCTGCTTATTGTCCCTGACCACAAGTGCATATATATAATTTTTATTTTCCCCCCCCCCATAAGTAAGAGCATGCTTTAATGAATTAACTCTTCCTTTTTTATTTTACTCACCTCTCTTTTATCTGCATGCATTTCTATTATAACCACTTTGTGCTAATGAGATCTGAGGCCAGCTTGTTCACGATGATCTCCATCACTGAATATGAGCTCTTAGAACTTTTTAAAACATAAATTGTTCTATTTTAGTCCATGTCTGAAAATTGCTATTTCTATGTGTGGACCATACACAATGCCTTCATTTCCTCCCTTGCCGCTTCGGGCCAATTATGGACAAAGGTTGGCTTGATATTAGCTGCTTGATTTGCCATGATAAAGGACCTGATTTCGCTCCCTCCACGTTTTCTCTCTCCTCCACCCTCCTTCTGCTCATTTATTCTGTACAACACGTCGGTAATGACACATTGTGGAGACTGTGATTTGAAATGCTGGCAGTGTTTATTTTAGCTCCTGCACGTGTGAATATAATTTTCCTAATTATAGCTGTTATTAGCATAAAAAGAAACTTGCCAAGAGCTAAGGCCTCCCAGATGACCCACTTTGTGCGTACACAGTGTGTATATGTATGTAAATGTGTGTGTGTGTGTATCACTCGATACACCAATATCTAGTGATGGTCAGCACTCATGGGCCTTCTTCTAAAACTTAGCTTTTATTTGACATCAACGTTTCAGTTTTTCCGTACAATAATGCACCCTGCCACATTGCAAAATTTGTTCAGGAATGGTTTGAGGAACATGACAAAGAGTTCAAGCTGTTGCCTTGGCCTCCAAATCTCATTCCAATTTGAATATCTGTGGGATGGACTGGAACAACAAAGCTGATTCATGGAGGCCCTACCTCACAACTTTCAATAATTTGGAGGCCAAGACAGCACCTTGAACTCTTTGTCATATTCCACACAGGCTAGCCTTTGCTCCCAATGAGCCTTGGGTCTTCATAATCCTGACACTGATTCAATGGTTGTCCTTTCTCCAACTACTTTTGATAGGTATAAGCACTGGATCCTGAAAATACCCCATAAGACTTGCTGTTTTGTAGATGATCTGTACTCTGCTCCTTGAAATGCTCACCCCATATTGTGGCAGCATTTTCCGACTGCAGTTAGTGAGCAAGAGATACCGCTTTCTCTGTACGGGTCACGGGTAATACAGTTCTAGAGCACAATATGAACTTTAAAGTGACCCTGTCATGTAATATCTTGCATAATTTAGTCTATTGAGATGTGTATTTCCCAAATACACCTTGTTTTCACACTCTCCTTAGTTCTTTTTTCACAATACTCATCTCCTGGTAAACCGTTCCAGTGCCACTATCACCACTTGGTCGTGGGCTGCATCGTCAGGGTCAAAGCCTCTCATTGAGTAGTCTCGTCAGGGATGTTCTCTTGGTAACAGATATCGGCATAGATGCAATTTTCGTAGCGTTTTATCTTTAAACCTAAACATACGATAGTGATTTTGCTAGCACAATGTATAAATAGTTTAAGGAGTGGAAATACATTTTATTCAGTTAAAATTACCATGGCAGGTTCTCTATAATGTGATATCGCAAGCTGTGAACACTGGGGTCTGTAGGTGGGAATATTGCCGTGATAAAAGGGGGCAACTGGAGTGTGGAGTTGTTGAGCGAAACATTGGTTTGAAGAGAGTAAAAGAAAAGGAAAGAAAGTTTACTTGTTGATGGGGAAGGGGGTCGTGCCGATTACATTTTTATGGGACCTAGTTTTGTGAATATTTATGTTTTGATTGGCATTGTCAGTTTGGCCAGAATCGAACATATTTAGCGGTGGCACCAGCATGGTTAAGGGTTGCAGGTTTTTGGGCACGGCGTGTGATCAGGTCTTGCTTTGAGTACCAGCCCCATATATTTTATATAATTATGTACAGTTTACCTCTTCTCTGCGTAGGCTACCACCATACCACCTCCAAAATAAAATACTGCAAGATGCAGGTTCTGTTTTCAGTTATTCTTTATTACTGCCCCTGCTTGTCAGCTACATCAAATGAGATTATATATTCCCTACATGAAAGAACAGATAGGTACGTACCTCTTCAAAGTGCCTTCAATATGCTCCAGTGAAGAGCATGAAAGAAAGCATTAAACAAGCAAATTTAGTTTTGTTTTATTTATTTAATTTTAGAGACAGAGAGAGTGTATATATATATGTGTGTGTGTGTGTGTGTGTGTGTGTGTGTGTACACACACACACACAGTGGATCTTGCACCCTGTTGTCATTATCACATATTGTTCTTTGTCATGAATTTGTATGGAGGAAGGAAGGACCTTGAATTTTTCCTAATAACAGTCTGCATTATTGTGAAAGAGAATGCGGTGATGTAACAGGACGGGGAGAAACACAATGGAGGAAGAGGTGGAATGAGAGAGGAGGGAGGAGAGGGAGTGGAATAGGTCAGAGAGAGGGAGAGAGATAGAGAGATACTTGTGCAGGTGATGTGGGATGAGTCAGTGCGAGATAATAGCGTAATCTATCCTTGTTATGGGAGCAGAAATTGACTGTCTCGTCCCCTGCAATTACAGTGTCGTTTTGTCACCATGTAGTTGAAAAGATTGAAATAATGAGAACGGTGACCTAGACCCCGGTCTCTGCTCCAATTACAGAAGGTTTCATTGACTTTATGCGCCACAGTAACTGAGCCTTGTGCATTCTCGTGACCCATGGGGCTTACAATCTAATTGTGTTTTAAGAAGACCGTGATTAACTGACCCCTGTAATAAGTGGATCCCCGGAGAGGTTGGCAGTGTTTGTCAAAAATAAATCACACAAATTAGTCTCATTGTCTAAAATGTTAACTTTTCTTTTTTCTTTTTTACATTTAAATTTTTTTAATGGAGTTAAAATAAGAAGAATTTTAATAAGTGGTAAACAGTCTTAACAGTGCAATGTATATAGGCAATACTTTAATTGCACATGCACAAAATGTCCCTCATATCAGAGGAGGAGAGCGACCCAGTGCGCTGGAATGGTGTAAGTGTAAAAGATGTTTTTGTTTTCTTTTTTAACCCTTTATTTGCCGTGGGTGGATGTTCAGAGGGCACTATAGTGATAGGAATACAGTTTTGTATTCAGAATATTATAGTTTTCCTTTCAAGCAGGGTCTGAAATATTTGGATGGAAGCTGAAATACTATTGCCTCTCACTTACAGAAAGTGTGACAAAATGAATAAAAATGGTTATCAAATGAAAACATAATGGTTAGCCACCATGCTTATGGATAATTGTTAGAATCATAATAATTTTAAGAATGCAAAGTCCTAAAATTTTTACCAGAATATGATAATGCCTGCATGGGAACATAATGCTCACATACAGTTAGTACAGTTACACCTAGTATCTGTATTAACCAGGAAGTTGCAGCCTGGAATAAGTCATTGTAGTGTATTCAGTTTTGTATTGCTTTTGTTTTGTTGTTTCTAAACGCACAACCCTTTAAGAATGCAATAGTCGGTTCTTCAACAGTTGCGTTCAGTGAGGAGATGGATCATTTACTGTTCCTTTTGAAGAGGGGCAGAGGGACAGATCATTTTAAATGTTATCACTGCATAGTAAAAACCATTGTGAGAGCTAAGAGAGCAAGGGGAGAGGTAAGTTGTGCTCCAATGATTAAAGCTTTGAAAGAAAGTTGAATTCACAAAATTATTAAGGATGTTCTAGTAGTGCTACAGCTGTAGATCTACTTTTTGGCCACTCTTAAAGGGACACTATAATCACCTAAACAACTATAGCTTAATGTACTTGTTCTAGAGAGTATAATCCGTCACTACAGGCTTTTTGCTGCAAATACTGGCTTTTCAGAGAATGTTGCTCCCTTGGGACACCTCCAGTGGCAGTCACTCAGACGGCCACTAGAGGTGCTTCTTGGGTCAGTGCTGCACTGATGTTCAGCGTCTCCACTCTCTGCATGGCGGCACTGAACTTTCCTCACAGAGGTGCATTGCCGAATGCGCAAAAGCCTCCCAATGCTTTACTGTGGGAAAGCACTGGATTGGCTGAGATCATCCATTTCGATAATCTCAGTCAGAAGGCAGATTGGGGGTGGGGCCTAGAGCAGCAGCCCACTCGGCGCTTGAATAAAGGTATGTTTTATACTTATTTAAGGTGAATAAGGGGGTGCTGGGAGGCTAAATAGTGTTTCTAATAACATAGGGTCAGGAATACATGTTTGTATTTCTGACTCTATAGTGTTCCTTTAATCTACAGAGGAAAAATTACATTTTTCATTTGTAATGCCTGGATCTGTAGGCAAATTATGGTTGACTTCACATCATGATGACGTGTGCTGCCAAAGATGGGAAGCACATGGGTGCCTTATGTTGACACCCACACTGGCAACCAATCATGTCTGACCCACTGCAGTAAAAAAAGGAAAAAACTATATAAATAGGAAATGCCTGTTTGAGGGGGAACTTAGTGACACTCCAGACCCCTAAAGCACTTGAGCTTGCTATAATGCTTTATTGTGAATGGTGAGTCTTTTTATTTTTTTCTCATTATACAAAAATGTGTATTTCAAGAGAAATTGGCACAATTATGAATCCGCCTCATGACACCTTCTGGCTGTTAATCCGAGTACTGGTCCTGTTTTTTCCTTGAACTGTATTGGGAAACCTATGATTGGACAGCCACAGAAAGTCTGGGCGGGGTTAGAAGGGGAGGGACTTCAAAGGCTGCAGCTTTTTCATGCTGTTTTTAGAGAGATCCCCAATGAAAAAATACATAATTAAAAGCATGCATGTTTTCTGGTATATTTACTAAACAGTGACTTTTACATTTTATTTGGACAGTGGAGTGCCCATTTAACAGAGTAAGAGTACCTCACTACCACTCCGCTCGCTGTAGATCTACACACTGCCTCAGTGTTTGGAGAGTTTAATGTGTAAAAAGGCAATTGGGTCTACTGGACAATCTTACATTTTTGTTCCCTTCATTTTACAATGAGGTAATCAAGTTACCACAACGGGTTATTTAGTGAATAATGTATTGACTCCAGGGCAAAATCCAGCCATTGCCAGATACTTGACCAGCTTACGCTATGACTAACTCACTTTTACAGAGATCTTTCCATCTCAGCTGAACTTTCATTCACCTTTGTGGATTAATTTAAATTTGCATGGCTTTTGGCATCAATTTTTTATTAAAATCCTTTAACTTGTTTTCTAAGCGTGTGTTTTGATTGGTGCCTTTATCAACTAAAAGTACTTTGAATTGTATAGAGTTATTAAAGGAATATTATGTTGAAGTAGCTGAATTGGATCCATTTAGTAAAATAGCTATTTTCTAACGTGGCTGTTTTGGCCTCGAATTTGCAGTCCTTTGTTCATTCCCATTATGTGTGTGCATGCATATGGTGTTCCTGTATGTTATCTCTCCAGCACTCCCGTAATATCTTTCCTGTTAAGTGCCTAGCCCTGCATTAACTCTCCCAATTAAGTTGCGCTATAGTTTAAACGAACACTGCAAGTACCATAATCACTACAACGTGCTGTAGTGATTATGGTTCTGGGTGTTTTCTGGCACCCTTCCAAAGTAATTTGTCAAGTACTTTTAGCATGGTTTGATGACATACCTGAATCCCTCAGGTACCCATGCCACGTCCTGCCTGATGTCTCCACTAAGCTAAGCGATCTGATACAATACTCATTAGTGTAAAGGGTCCCTACACAAGCCTTGCCTAGCTCCGTGGAGCTAACTGGATTCTCTGCAAGACTTGAAGGGATGTGGGAGTAGGAAGGACCCAGGTAAGCTGTCTAACATGACATGACAAATTACTCTGGGAGGTCAAAAGGGCGCTCCAGACATTACAACAGGCAACAGTGGTTATGGTGCGTCAAGATTTATTCTAAAGCTGCATAGACAACTTGCCCGTACAACAACATTAACCCACGGCTGGCTGGAGTTCTGGTCTGTTATGAAATTCTTTCAACTCGCCAGCCGGACTATCTGCACCAATTTAGTCCTTGTGCTAGATTCACAGGGTACGAATATATTTCTCATCTGCTTCTCATTAAAGAGTTAATTGCTGGGAATTAAAAAGGAATTTGAATTTTTACGCCAAAATGGCTGGACTGGAAACATTGCGCACATCGGTTTTGGCTGATTTCACTGTGTCGGCATGAAATTCGACTTCCCTGCAAATCGCAGTTTAGTAAAAAATCTTACTGGGAGCACATGATGTATGAGTCAACAATTTGCATAACGTGAGACATTGCCTTCTGTGAATTGTGAGAGCCCCAACAGCTAGCAGGTGATAACACACCGGCCAATCTTTCAGTAATTGCTTTTCCTGTATTTAGCTTTTTTTATTACCAATGAGTCATCTTCCTGCATCTTTCATCTGGGCATTGATAGAGACACGAAGTCGCCACTGATTTATAATGGAGAGAATATTGCTCACTCTTGAGGCAGAATTCTGGGCTTGACCCTGCTGACTCCAAACTGCTATTTTTGAACAATGAGTTTGCCCCAGCAAACGTGAGTTTCACTCTTTGGGATTCATACACTAAAACAAAGGCTCTGGAGAACCAACTTGACAATTAAAATACAAATTCTAGACCAAAATAACCCCATTGTTTAGTCTCCTGTATAGCTATTATTCTAGTCTGGATATTTTAGCCAATAATACCTTGTCAATTCCCAGTTTAGTAGAAAAACATTTTGAGAGTTAAATAAAATGATCAGTATATTATCTTTAAATATGCTTAAAAGAACACTCCACACACCTAGAGCACATTAGCATGATGACATACGTGTGAAGAGTGTGTCCTCTTATTTTAATTTTCCCCAAAAATGCTAATTTTAGTTGAAATTATTATTATTGGCATTTATATAGCGCCAACTTATTTTGTAGCGCTTTACAATATATTAAAAGGGGAAATGTAACCATAAATGAGACAATTGCAATAAGTTGATAAGGACCCCGTTTAAAAGAGCTTACAGTCATTAATTAAAGCTTCTTGCAAAGGCTGCAGACAAGAGATCTGCGTACTTAAATGCATGCATATCTACTAAAGGGGGATTTTTTACTTTACATTTAGGCAGTGGAGTGTCCTTTTAAGCTGTTTTGATTATGTGAAATATGGAGCTGCTCTCTGATTTGCTGTGCAGACACCTACAAATTTATTCACTAAACATTGAATTGTAGCATATTAAAAATCAACTCACTTTGCTGGATGGGTGCTCCACCTCCTTCGACATCATATGACGAAGCGACCTAATGTGCGGAGAGTACTGTGTGCACATTCGGCCTTCCCATAGGAAAGTATTGACTCAAGGCTTTCCTGTAGGGATTTCACTGACACTGGATGTCCTCGTGCAGAGCGTAAAGATGTCTAGCGCCATTTAGGTGAGCCATAGTCCATTAAACTCCCCAATGTAAATATACTGTTTCTCTAAAACTGCAATGATTTATATTGCAGGACTAAGTGGGACAGGGACACTGCACCCAGACCACTTCAATGAGCTGAAGTGGCCTGGGTGCCTATAGTGTCCTTTCTTAATTCTGCAGTGATCGAGATTTCTGATGTATCCTGACATTATGCATCTGTTTTTGCTATTGTAACTGCACAACAAAAGTAAAAATGTTCTAAATGGGGGTTTTAGGACAAAATATCCAAGCTGACAACCTGAGTTGTATATTTTTTCTAAGTTGATTAAACTGTCCTAAAGTCTCAATTCTTGGTTAAAATCCAGATTAGTGAATTACTTTGTTAGTTACGTGCATTCCAAATAATGTTTGTATAAAGTAATATCCAAAATGATAAGTTTTGATAGCATATTTCAATTTTTGTACAGGAGAAAAGAAAACAACAGATGTTGGGTTAGTGCGTTCGCCTATTTTTATTGTATGCGATTAATGTGGAGCGTTTGTAACAATTTCACGACATCCAGGGTGTAGAGGTAAGTGTACATAATTCCGTTACATTATAAAACATGCCCCAAATGTAACATCCGCTACAAAAAATATATATTGCACATTAAAAACTGACAACCATACTATTCTACTGAAAATAAGTAATCATGAAACAGTTTATAATGTCTCGGATTTTCATTCCTCAATTTATCTTGTTTCAGTTTATAGCGTTGCCATAATGTTTGCCGGTTTGATGGAATCATGCACAGCTTGGTGATGGGTTTATACGTGACGCACTGTGACGCCGTCTTGTCTGCTATACACAGTTTAACCAAAAATAGAATTATGTGATTGATTGATTGAGGGCGCTATGCCACCTAAATACAGAATTCTAGTACTAAGAAAATATAATGATCTGCTTTTAAAATGTTTCCATTGAAACAAAAGTCTTCCTCCTAGCTGGTAGTTGCAAGCTGTCAGCAAGGCACTTAACGACTGAGAAATAATGGGGTTCATTTATGACATTGGGAATTACAGAGAATTACCTAGGGGAGTTGCACAGTTTAGGCTCAAATATCTGAGTTGGAGAAATGGTTAACATTTTTGCCTGAATTCAAAACCTCTTGCTGATTTCTTGTATAGTGATTTAATTTTAACAGACTGTCCGATTTATCCTTAAAGCAAAAAAGGGTATCGCTGAATAATATCAATATTTACAGTTATCCTTGTCATGTAGGAGGCAGTTTTGAGAGCCCTAGAATATCTGAGGAGGTGGAGGGCAGTTTAATGAGTTTGTTCTTCCTCCGTAAAGAACTGCGTAGACAAATTCACCAAGCCATGAGCCAAAAATCTGTCAAAAACAAGTTATTTATAAGTGCAGCTTGCGCATGAGTCTAATTTTATAGCCAAGCAAAGAGGCAAAGCCAATAATTTTTTTTTTTTTTGTAAGTTACAAATTTACTGCTATACGTCTTATAAAGAATACTAGAAAATCGGGCGCCGTATGCCCACTCTTGTTTGTGTGTTATTGTATTTCAATGGATCTATAATTGCAAAAATACGCAGGCTGGGTAAGCAAACAATGAAATAAAAATATCTCTATATATTGGGTGAGCTGTGCGTCTCGCCCACGCACCCAGTGTCTTCCCAAGGGACCCCTCTACTTAAGATTAGGGGAGACATTAGCTTAGGCATCTGAGATAAATAACATACCATCTGCACAGTCATATGCTCTATGCCCACACAGGGATCAGCTGTTGGCAATTGGCACGTTTTTAGTGTTCCAATGGTTTCCTGTTGTATTAGTTGTCCTGCTCAGCAAAGGGGGCATTTGGGTATATCTGGTGCCACGGAGTGTAGCAGGGCAAGTATTAACAGTCAGTGATTTGTTTTATCTTTAAATTGATTAAGACAATAGGTTTTTACTAGACCACGTCGTACAGTTTACTAAGACTCTTGTTATTTTTCACTGTGAAACAGAAATCCAAACACAGATTGACTCACAGCGTCTTCCAAATCGTATTTCACGGTGTTATTTATTTAATTTTTTTTCTTTCAGCCATGCGAACCTTTCCAAATGTCAAGGATCTCTTATGCGTGTTTTTAATGGCAGCTGGTGCTGTTTGGTAATAATAATAGTTTACGTTTTAAGAGCCAGCATATTCTGCAATCTTATATAATGATCAGACACAACATGCAATTATCCTGTGAATATACAGTGCAGAGACCAAAATGGAGAGGAGGGGGCTGTATAAAGAGCTTACACTCTAGAGCAGGAGAGGAGCATGCTGTATCAAAGAGCTTACACTCTAGAGGATAAAAGAGAGGAGGGTGCTGTACCAAAGAGCTTACACTCTAGAGGATAAAAGAGAGGAGGGTGCTGTACCAAAGAGCTTACACTCTAGAGGATAAAAGAGAGGAGGATGCTGTACCAAAGAGCTTACACTCAAGAGGATAAAAGAGAGGCGGGTGCTGTACCAAAGAGCTAACACTCTAGACTAGAGGATAAATGAGAGGAGGATGCTTTATAAAGATGCTTATAGAATAGAAAATAAAGGAGTAGAGAGCATTATATAAAAAAGCTTATAATATAGAAAATAAGGGAAAGAAGAGCATTGTATAAAAGAGCTCGCAATCTGAAGACTAAATGAGAGGATGGCACTGTACCAAAGAGCTTACACTCACATGAATGAAAGGAGAGAAAGGTGTTGTTCGAATGAGCTTGTAAATTACAGAATAAACTAGAGTGCAAACTCCAGCACAAATTACTAGTGATCTAGTACATCATGAGGTAGTGAGCAAAAGAGCCTGCACTCTAGCAGATTAAAGAGACCAAAATTTAAAAATTCTCACAAGCTGAAGACTGAAATGTATTTTTTTCACAAAAGCATTAATGGCTCCAATGGCTTTACATTTTCTATCTTGATAAATAGGTGCATTATAACATCAATCCATTTCTCTTTATCATCGGCTTAAAATATGCTCCTTGACCTTATTCCAGAACTGTAGGAGCTCCAATTATATCTAATTCCAGTTCTTTGTAAACTACGGCTTTCTCTATTCATTTTGCCCCTTAGTCGTAAACCTTTTGGCATTGAAGAGGTTAACATTAGCATTACCATGGTTACTAGTCTGTATCTCTTCACACAAAATAATTTATGTCCCTGGGATCAGAGGTTTTAACTCCTTTGATTGGTTTCTACCAAGTGTAAGGGTCAGCCTTAGCCGCGTTGGCATCATAGTGTCTCTGCCCATGGCTGTAGCGCATGTTGACCAGCACCGGCGCCATGCTGATGAGACCTGCTAGGTTGAAACTGCAGGCCATGGCTGGTTTCTGGTCACTAATCCTTTTGCTCATAGCCAGGGTGACCAGATTTTTAAAATAAAAAAAACTGGACACTCATTAGCGATACAAAAATCACAAACAATTAAATAAAAAAAACCCAGAGAAATACATACACATTACAAGTCTTTAACCTATTCCTGTTACAGCTCACCCCCTTCCTGGTACTCAAATGAGGTTTCTTTTCATTTACATTTTGTAGGAGCATGTAGACCAGGGTCATCTTAATAGCATAATAGGCCCCCAGAGGAAGCGTATGTTTATTGGTACCTCCAATAAATATAATACATACACACGGACTGCTGAATACACAAACATAGACTGGTGACTAAACAAAGACTGTCACACACGGACTGCTGAATACACAAACATAGACTGGTGAATACACAAAGACTGTCACACACGGACTGCTGAATACACAAACAGACTGGTGAATACACAAAGACTGTCACACACGGACTGCTGAATACACAAACATAGACTGGTGAATACACAAAGACTGTCACACACGGACTGCTGAATACACAAACAGACTGGTGAATACACAAAGACTGTCACACACGGACTGCTGAATACACAAACATAGACTGGTGACTAAACACTGCTGAATACACAAACAGACTGGTGAATACACAAAGACTGTCACACACGGACTGCTGAATACACACACAGAGGCTGCTGAATACACATAGAGACAGATTGCTGAATACACACACAAAGACAGACTGCTGAATACACACACAGACTGCTATATACATGCAGACAAGCTTCTGAATACACATACAGACAAACTGCTGAATACATACAGGCTGCTGAATACAGACTTCTGAACACACATACACACAGACTGTTGAATAAACACACAGACAGATTCTCGGACGCCGGAAACAAATGAGTGAAAGCCGGGACGATCCCGGTAAAACTGGGACGTCTGGTCACCCTGCTCATAGCCCATGACTGTGTTTAAAACAGTGTCCATTGCTGAGGGTATGTGCAGGAATGTAATATAAAGTACAAACACAGTGCCTGTTGAATAAAACGCTTGTTTTTTACTTCAAAATATATGAATATATTTGGATTGTTCTCAGAAACACTCTGCCATCAATCATTTTAAGTTTTGTAATTTTGTCATTTTTTTATATTCTATTAGTGACGTCATATTGGCGCCAAAATTTGAATTCACATTTGCTCATGTATTCTATATAAGGATCTATTGTACCAGGTTTTTTTCTTTTAATGCCAGTTGATAAAGCCCTGTGTGGTGAAACGCGTTTTGGCTATTTTTATATTTATATTTTTATTATTAATAAAGGAATATTGGCCCTTTTTTCTGCCTTTATATACCTTTTATTATTTTATCTTCTGTTTTATACCTGGTCACCATTTTGAATTGGAGCACACTTCTACCCAAGAATCCTAGGTGGGGATAGTACCACCTACGCTATCATATTGAGCAGTATATCCTGCTCATATATATGTGAGTATTTTACCTCTTTCAATTTGCCTTTTAAATAATACAGTGAGCACAATATATCGTCTCTTATCTCTTTATATACCGAGGAGTTCTCAAGAATTTCATCACCTATATCCTACCAGTGGGGGATTGACACCACTGAATGTTACGAATACTTGAGCTAGTTTATGCTCTTAAATAGGTGAGTGTTTTATCTATCTGTGGATTTCCACTTCCCTACTTGTCGACATTCAATCTGCACTTTTGGAGTATATTTGTCTCTCTTTTTGTATCCACATATCTACAAGTGAATCAAGACATCTCCAGCATAAGAAGATTCAGATATTCATTGGACTCACTACATATTCAAGCATTCTAAAGGTTGATTTAATATTTTGGTACTTTTATTCATTTTATGTATTTATTTATTTTATATATTATCTCTTCGTCCTTATAGCGCGACCTATACCATTTTTTGTCTACAAACACAATGCCGGTCTGTGCTCATTTGCATGTCAAGCTCTGGGACAGTTTTAGAAACATGATTTCTCAGGTGTCTACGCCCAAGAAGGACCCCTCAAACTTCAAGTGGGGATAGGCAGGTGGTGCATTACAGTAATTTTACAAAGAATTGTTAAAATAACATGTATATAAGAGAATGTTCAATTTTATACAAGATCCTTTTTCTATTTCCTTTTTTTTTTTTTGTGGAAGGTATATTTCTAAAATTAATTTCTATTAAGGAACAATTTGGTTATTTTTATCTGCCCACCGGTTTTAGCATCTTTCCTTTTGTTATGATGTAGAATAATAGGAGAATCTTGCAGACATCAATTAATCAATTATAATCTGCTATCATACATTCCTTCTTTGATCGCTGTGTTTTTGAATCCCACTTAAAGGGACACCGTAAGTACCTCATCTTATTAAAGTCTTTATAGTGTCTGGAGGTCCCTGGCACCATCCTTCCACTGAGCATTAAAATATATTTAATGTTTTAATGATAAACGTGAGTCCCCAGCAGCCCATCATCCCCTCTGTTCTGTTAGAGCTAAAGAAGAAGCATTAGCCTGAGCAGCAATCGGCAGCTCTGATTGGCTGAGAGTGTCACCTGACTGCTAACTCGCCATAGGGCAGACTGTGGAGGGGGCCCGGCAGCTTGCCCGGTGTGCCGCAGGGTGCGAGGGCCCTGCCAATCTGCCATGAGAGGCAGAGAGCCAGCACAGTCTGGTTACATAGCTGAAAAGAGACTTGCGTCCATCAAGTTCAGCCATCCTCGCATATGTTTTTGCTGTTGATCCAAAAGAAGGCAAAAAACCCAGTCTGACTTCTGGATATAGTGAGACAATGCACAGTCTGCAGCTCACACCCAGCGGAGCTGCAGACTGTCCTGGCTCTCTGCATCTCAGGGCAGATTGGAGAGACAGCCCACCGTACCACCAGGGATTAAAGACACTGGACCACCAGGGAAAAAAATGAAGGTATTTTTAAAATAACAATCCCCTCCCTCACTGTCACCCCTCCCTTCCTTAGTCACTCTGCCACCCCCTCCATTACTGTCACCCCCTCCCTCCCTCAGTCACTCTGCCACCCCCTCCCTTACTGTGTCACCCCGTCCCTCCCTCAGTCACTCTGCCACCCCCTCCCTTCTTCAGTCACTCTGCCACTTGTCATTCACTGTCACCTGTGTCACCCCATCCCTCCCTCTGTCACTCTGCCACCTATCACCCACTCTGTCACCCCCTCCCTCACTGTCACCCCCTCCCTCAGTCACTCTGCCGCCTGTCACCCCCACCCTACTGTGTCACCCCTCCCTCCTGCATCCACTATACACACACAGACTGCACACACACACTGCATCCACTATACACATACACATTGCATCCACTATAAACACACGCTCTGCATCCACTATATACACACTCTGCATCCATTATCCATACACTGAATCCATTACAAAATACACACACTCTGCATCCACTATACAGACACACAATGCATTCACTACACACACTGCATGCAATCCACAGACACTGCAGTCACTGCACACACTGCCTCCACTACACAAATACACACTCTGCATCCACTATACAGACACACAATGCATTCACTACACACACTGCATGCAATCCACAGACACTGCACACACTGCATCCACTACACACACTGCATAATTGCTTGGTGTGGTTTTGTTGGGGACGGGGGTTCAGCATTTCATCCTTTTGATCCAGGCAGCACAATGCCTTGGGCCGGCCCCACTTGTTGATCATCAATTTTCAAATCTCCCAGAGGCAGAGTGTGGTTGGTGAGGGACTATTTCACTGCTGGACATAGGCGTGCGCACAGGGTGTGCCTGGGCACACCCTAATGCCCGCAGCACGTCTATGTATTGAGACCGGCAGGGGAGATCTATCCGAGAGACGGCTCTGCTCTCAGCCTCCCTCCCCACCGACCCACAGGCAGGAAGGGAGGCAGGGGAGGACCCGGGGAGCTCTAGCCAGCAGCTCTGCCGGGTTCCTCTCGTGAGATCTGAGCGTTGCTGCGGTTACCGCGGCAACGCTCAGATCTCGCGAGAGTGAACTCTAGCCCCGCAGGCTAGAGTTCACTCTCACCACTAGGACCACCAGGGAAGGCAGAAAGGATCCCCCCTTCCTGGCATAAGGTAACAAGGGAGTGGGGATATTAAGCAATCTGCCACCACCTCCACTGGACCACCAGGGAAGGCAGCAGCACGGTCCCCCCTCCCTCCATAAGGTAAGAAGGGAGGGGGGATCTTTACTAACTAACCTGCCCCCACCTCCACCCCCACAAATCACCCAAACATACAGCACACACAAACACCACACACACACATACAGCACCCACACACAGCATCCTCACACATACAGCACACGAACAGGACACACAGCACCCACACACACACATACAGCACACAAACAGCACACTAACAATACCCTCACAAACACAAACAGCACCCTCACACAGCACACTACCAGTACCCTCACACACAAACAGCACCCTTACACACAGTACTTTAACAGCACCCTCACAAGCGCACACACACAGAAACACCCTCACCCACATAGCACACTACCAGCACCCTCACAAGCGCACACACAGGAGTGTATGTGTGTGTATACATACATACATACATACATATATATACGCGGCGTGTGCTTGTGCTTTAGGGTGCACACCCTAATGCAATAGGCTGCGCATGCCTATGCTGCTGGATTTCAGGTAACTTAACCCTTTACTTTAGGGGGGTTTGGGACAATATTCTGCTAGACTTTAAAACACTGCAGAGTTAAATTAAATTAAAAGTTTTAGTTTTTTCTCCTAAAGCTGGAATGTTCTTCTTATAAAAATTTCAAGGGAAAAATGAGCATTACAAGTTAGAGGCGAGTTTTTGAATCTGGCTGAAGTGACATCAGAGATACAATTTAAGCATGCGCAAGCATAAGGACTGTGCTAAACCTGTCCACAAAAACCTTAATGCACCATAGGATGGCTTTTTGGTTCTGTCCTATTTAGAGTCCAACTTGTCCTTTAGCTTCAATTCTGTTTCGTTATGATCTGATTAAAGTTATGCAGATAGACTACGGCTCTGAATATCCCTAACCATCACTGAGAAAAACGTTTCTATTTCATGGTTCATTTTAAAGGGATCCTATAGTGCCAGGAAAACGGCTTTGTTTTCCTGGCACTACATGTTTAATAGTTCCTCCCCCCCCTATCTCATGGCTAAAGGGGTTAAAACTTACCTGAATCCAGCGCCGGGTCAGGCACTTCCCCCACTCTGATGTCAGCAGAGGAGACCTAATGCACATGCACAGCAATGGTCGCAAACGCATTAGACCTCCCCATTGGAAAGCATTATTCAGTGCTTTACTATGGGAAAAATCTGACACTGGAGGTCCTCATGCAGAGCGTGCGGATGTCCAGCGTCAGTTAAAAAGGTCCGTTTGGATTCAGGAAGTGCTGAGGGCAGACTTAGAGCTGCAATGTAAACATTGCAGTTCTCTGGAACTGCAGTGTTTTACATTGCAGCACCAAGTGCAACAGGAACACAGCACCCAGACAACTTCAATGAGCCGAGTGCCTACAGTGTCCCTTTAAGAACAATTTAGCTGGTTTAAAATGTGAAATTCTGTTGGTAGTTTCTGACAATTCATTAAAGGAACACTACAGGGTCAGGAACAAAAAACATGTATTCCTGACCCTATAGTGTTAAAAACACTATTTAACCCCACTGATCTCCACCCCCCTGACCCCTCCTTGCTCCTCTAAATCAAGTAAAATTTTATCTAATTTCCATCACCGCATGGGCTCCTCCGGCATTTGGTCTTCACTCCCAATGAGCCCCCCAATACTCCTCTGATACGCCTCTTTGGCTGGCATTATCAGAAGTGATGATCTCAGTCACTCACAATGCTTTCCAATATGAGACCTTTTTTTATTTTACAATTTTTCATATTCAATTTTCAATTGAAATTGGCACTTTTATAAATGAATCTTATCTACCTTCCCCTCCCAGCCGTCAATCAGACAACTGGTCCCGATACTTCCTGGTTTGTTTAGCCCAGTGGAGTACAACGCAAGAGGCAGCAATTGTACCAGAGCACCTGCCTTGCAAAGACTTCTCATGGAGCTGCATTGGGAAGTCAGTGATTGGACAGCACCAGAAAGTCTAGGCAGGGCTAGAAGAGAAGGGCTTGGAAAGGCTGCAGACAAGAGATCTGCAGCTTTAGGAAGCTCTTTTTAGATATACCCACATAAAAAAAAGCATGCATGTTTTCATTTGGGGTTTACTTATTAACCAACAATTTTTATTTGGGCAGTGGAGTGTCTCTTTGAAGCATCTCAGTTTATTGATTAGTTAATAAATCCTTGACTGTTTAGCGAGCACACCGCACCTAAATATTTTAGTATTGACTTGACAGTTACCCCCTGAGTGCCAGCATCTGAGCAATGTATTAGAGTTAAAAAGCTCTTTTCAAACCTGCAGAATATTTGGATATTTATTTCGTTAAAAAACTATTACCTTGGCCTTTCAGAAACAATACGCTTCAAGAGTAAAAATGAGTCACCAGCTGTACAACACAGATAAATAATTAAAGCCTCTTGTTAAATTCCCTTTCAGCTTTTGTTATAGAACAACTTGGTAATTCCCACCTTCTGAGGATAAATTAATCCTTCCAAACAGCATGTGTGAACTACATGGATTATGAATATAGGGGCAATACGTACACCCAGGGAAATGAAATGATCCATAAGCAGATATTACTTCCTTTTAGTTGGCTTGATGTAGACTGTCACTGTGCGTTGTGCTTTTTATTGTCGCTGTAGAAGTATCCAATGGTGCGTCTTGATTAGGTAGTTCCTGGTTATAGTCTTTTGTATGACCTGGGATTGTAAGAGGCTGCTAATTGGCACAAAGCGTCAGAAGAGAGGTGGCACGTGTATCCTTTCCAGTCATTTACTGTATGGGTTAATGTGCCACTCTTCTGTGGCATGGGATGGTACAGTGCATTAGTTGGGCCAAAAAGACCGATTTGCTTGTACTTGCTCAATGCTGAGATCATGCTTGCAGGCTTATTCAATAAAGTCAATTTAATGATTTGGGAAACATTCTCTAACAGAGCTATTTAGTAACGTGAGAATTGTAGGTAATTCAAAGTGAATTTCAAATTTAAGGCCAACATGGTCAAATTGGAAACAATCTCCAAGTCAGCAGAGCTTCTAGTACAAGGTGAATTTCTTATTTAAGGCTAGGATAGCTGAATTCCTGGCAATTCTCACGTTAGTAAATAACCCTGGTGGTCAATTCTGATTTAAAGTTCGGCTATTTTGGCTCTAAATTTTAAATTCCCCTTGAAGTTCTAACTTTAGTGGATGCCCTATTAGTAACACAGAATGATAAAGCCTATGGTTCTGCTAGTCTGCTGTAATACTGTAGCGCAGGGAAGTCATTAGAAGAGGGTTTCGCAGTTTTGGCCGGGGCAGGGAACTACACATATATTGCAGACTCGTAGCACCAGAACCCTATGCAGGATAGCCACACTGAAAGAGTTCTGATAGGAAGAGTCTCCGGTATACAACCTTCCCTTTTGATATCGCAAACTGCTTTGTCGAAAGAAAACTTGGAGCTGTGGCCACTTCCTTGGTAATCTGTTGAGGCAGTCTACCATGTGTAATGGACTCCAGAAGGCATGGCCGCTACAAAGCATGTGTAGTCCGAAGAAGTAAGATAACGCCACCAAAAGCTTGGCCTTGGCATAGATTCAGCTTCACATCAAATATAATCAGAGTTACGCAAATAGAGTTTCAGTACAGTGTTCTGGTACAAATGCTACATCCATCATGTTTTCCTGGGTACGTCTCACATCTTCAAGTTGACAAGCAGCACATGAAAAGTGCTCCCCTGCCATTATCCAAAAGTTGAATGCTGCAGTAGTCCTCATTTCTCAATGGACAGGTTATCCCTCCTGCAACTGCTGAATTCAATATACTGCAGGGCAGTGCTTTTCCTGTGCTGCCCATCATTAGCTAGAAGTGACTGAGTGGATCTGGCAGCCGAAGATTCTGCCCACCTGGCCCTAGCTTAAAGGGACACTACAGTCACCAAAACAACTTTAGCTTAATGAAGCAGTTTTGGTGTATAGATCATGTCCTTGCAGTCTCACTGCTCAATTCTCGCCATTTAGGAGTTATATCTCTTTGTTTATGAACCCTAGTCACACCTCCCTGCATGTGACTTGCACAGCCTTCCTAAATACTTCCTGTAAAGAGTCATTTAAAGTTTATCCTTCCTTTATTGCAAGTTCTGTTTAATTTAGATTTTCTTATTCCCTATGTTACTAGCTTGCTAGAGCCTGCAAGAGCCTCCTGTATGTGATTAAAATTCAATTTACAGAGAAACAGATTCAATTGTTTAAGGTAAATTACATTTGATTAAAAGTGAAACCATTTTTTTTAATGCAGGCTGTGTCAATCAGAGTCAGGGGACGTGTGACAAGGGCTGCATAAAAAGAAACAAAGTGAATTGAGCAGTGAAACCTGACCAGCATGATCTATACACTAAAACTACTTAATTAAGCTAAGCTAAGTTGTTTAGGTGACTATAGTGTTCCTTTAAATTTAAAAGTGTAAGCTGGCCTCCCCTTTATTGCTACACACTTATGAAAAATTAATTGTTCCAGGCTCCATTGGACCCAGCTCAGCCCAGTCATATGAATTTTTTATGTGTTCTGGCAAGCTACCATGATATAACATTGTTTTCATTTTGTTTTACAATAATCTTTTTTTGCTAATGTTACATTTTATCCTTGGTTTTGTTTTTTTCTGTTTACGTTTTATTTTTGCTCTATATTTCACCCTCATCATTTATTCTGTATATTGTTGTTTAATTTATAATAATTTATTAATATAATAAGTGGCATCATATTGCACAGTGTTGTACAATGGGTACCTATCACCTACCTACACAGACATTTGTTGTACAGTATATTGTATTTTCACACCCATCCGATAAATGGGAGCCATTTGTAATGTGTTTTAAACATAATTCAGCACAAAATTATAACGATTTGAAATTGAAATCTGTGTGTTTACTGCAAATCCTCAGATTTGTAGCTTCTGCATCAAATACTGTTCAGAAAAGGAAGTACGTGACAACGTCTCAGCTCTTCCTGACTTTTCCTTTTGAGAGTGCTGGGCATATCCTATCAACCTCTACTTGGGGAAAATGTAGATAGAACTACAATATGAAAGTCGTCTCTGCTTACTGCTAGCAGCACTCGTATCCGGACAGTGTAATTAGCTACATTTGGCCTGAATAATTCAAGCAAAAATGCTGAAATATGTCTTGAAGCTTTTAAAGTGATTTGAGGCAATAAAAAAAAAATTAAATAAGAATAAATATCACAAAGAAGACAAGAAAATTTTTGACTTAATTTTTAATGAACAAATTACATTGGATTGGACCACACAAGCTCACAAATAACCTCTATTAACAGTAGCACAGATCAGATTTAAAAGTTTAAAGGATGCAGCAGCACAACTAGCCCAGATTCAACATTGGCACGCCCCACCACAAACCAAACGATGGGTAGACATTGAACACACAATCTTTGGAAAAGATCACCCATCCCTCTATATGTGGGTTGCTAAACCACATCGACCCCTACCCCCAACAGCCCCAGCCATCACTCATTCTTTGGACCTATGGGACAGACTACAGTATAAATACGACCTGTCCTCATTTCTCTCCCCAATGACCCCGATATCGAGGAACCCACTTTTCCCACCAGGTCTCACTCTAGTTAACTTTGCCCAGTTCGACCAAAGGGACATTGTAATATTTAGCCACCTATATCAAAATAATAAGGTAATTCAATATTCGGAAATTAAAGACGGTGACACTCTGATGA
Organism: Pelobates cultripes; assembly: GCA_933207985.1. Classification (NCBI taxonomy): domain Eukaryota; kingdom Metazoa; phylum Chordata; class Amphibia; order Anura; family Pelobatidae; genus Pelobates; species Pelobates cultripes. Next base: position 140,476,119 of record OW240918.1, read on the forward strand.
CGTTTGACCATTTCCGATACATTCAGTTACGCAGCTTTGCCTCAACCCGGATGATACAACAAGCAGGCACGGCCATACTCTCTAGATTCGAGAAAGACTGCACACACCAACCACTCAGACGAGGCCAAATCTCAGACCTCTACACGACTCTGGCAACTCACCCCACCCAAATAACACTGTCTTACATAGCGGCCTGGGAAAAAGATCTAGGACCCCCGGAGGACAACACAGACTGGGCAGATATATGGGAGGCAACGGCCTCAATCTCAATCTGTGTAACACACGCGGAACAAGCATACAAGATGCTTTTTCGCTGGTACCTCACACCCCAACGCCTAGCAATCATTCAAAAAACACCCAACACCTGCTGGAAACTCTGCGGAGAACAGGGGACATTCCTCCACTGCTGGTGGACTTGCCCCAAAATCAAACCCTTATGGCTCAGCGTCACTACACTACTGACGAAACTCCTACATAAGCCATACCCTCTAGACCCATGGGCCCTACTATTCTCAAAACTCCTAGAGAACCTAACCAGAGCAGAAAACAAACTCAGCGCTCGTATCGCCCTAGCAACGAGGCGCGCAATAGTGGAACTATGGTCAACAACCCGTCTACAATCACAATTGCTTATAGCCAAAAAAATACAGGACCACGTACAAATGGATAAGCTCACGTCCCAGCTCCATGATACGCCCAAACATATTCATAAGATCTGGACCCATGGCTTGAAGGAGATACCTCCCTACCCTGGTAAATACAACTCTAACTCATACAGACGCAAACACCCCACAGTCGTAAACACTCTCAATTAACTATAAAGAACCAACTCCCTAAGATAACCCTCTTAAACCCAATCAACCCTTAAACCCAGGGGACCCACCAGGCTGGGACGCCGTGCCACGACACACCCCAACTGCCCACCCTCGGACCCCCCCATCCCAGGAATAGTTTCCCCTTGACCCTCCCCCTATCTCCAGTACCACTATCTTGCCCCTGCACAGGACCGACAGGCCTCAGAACTTTCTCTCCTGAGACACACCCACCCCGAAACATAGGAAACCATGCGAGGACGGAAGACCAAACACTGGGTCATTGTTTAACTCCGAGACAAACTTAAACTGAAGGCAAACAACATCATGGAACCGGCAAATGACAGTATATCCACAAAGATGTATTGCCAACGGGGAAAGGGGGCAGAGCGGAGAGAAAGGAAAACGGGAAAAAGGGATAAGAACATAGACCGCAACATCGGTACCCATAAGGTATCACAGACGCCCCCCAAGGCCCATACCGGGGTAGACCCAAGCAAAAACGCACACCCCTCCCCACATACCAGAGTTATGCAACAAAGAGGAGTGACAGAGACCATTACATATTTTTTTTTTTTTTCCTTCTTCTCCTCCTCATACTACTGAAAAACATGTACGACTCCAGCCTATGTCATCCCTGCATATGTAACGGGTAACTGTGTGATTGTAAAAACAAAGACCAAGAAATGGAAGGGAAAGTTGGGACTGTATAACTGTGCATTACCTTTCTCTACCCCGCCACAATTTCTTTTCTGTATCCCATACCCTGTATACCAAACTGTAAAAAACAAAATGAACCACAAATAAAGAATAAAAAAATTAAAAAAAAGTTTAAAGGGACACTGTAGGCACTAACACAAAGCTGTCCCTCCTTCCAGTGTTAAACCATGTTCAAGCACATTAACACTGAATAAGGGTCCCAGGCCGCCCACAGCCAGGCAACCCATGTTGGAGGTTTGGCTTAGGAAGAGATTATACAATTCCTCCTAGCTATATCAATTAATATCGGCAATGGGCAGTGTGATAGGCTGAAAGCGATCAGATGACACTACCAGCCAATCACAGCAGCTCACTGTTGCTCAAGTTAAAGGAACACTCTAGACCCCCAAAGCACATTAGCTTGCTGGCATGCTTTATGTGTAAAGGTTGTGCCTTCATTTTTCATTAAACAAAAAATACACAGATTTCAGTAGAAATTAGCACTTTTATAGATTAACATTATTACACCCCCTTGGCTGTCAACCAGACAACCAGTCCTGTTACTTCCTGGTTTTGTTAGCTCAGTGAAGCTAAACTCAAAAGGCTGAAATTGCTCAGAGCACCTGCCTTGCAAAGACTTGCATTAGGATGTCTGGACTATGGAAGGAGAGGGTGTCCCTTTAATGCTTCCTTATTAACCCAAACATTTCAGAGGAGATGCATTGCAGGGGACTCTTTTTTTTTAAAAGCACAACTAAATCTTTTAATCCTGGATGGAAGGATGGCACAAAGTGACTCCAGATGAGGCAATTACAATGCCTACAGTGTCTCTTTAAACGTTAACAATTTGATCTCTAGATTCATGGCTCGATTTAAGGTTAAAAAGTTATTCAGTGTGAATTGTAACAAAACGAGTCAGACTAATCACGTCAAAAGCCACCAGCCCTATCACAAAATTACACAGTGTTGGGCTAGCAACATCCCTGCCTATGGCCTCACTCCGATGAAAGACATCCCAATGTACCTCCAGTTTTTCTCCATCAAAAGAATTGTATGAGGCTGCAGCCCAGAGACCCTACATGCTAATGACCATGGAGGAGAGATTTCCCCCCTACCCCTCTTGCCAGTCCTTCCCTAAATGTAGGATTCCTTGTTGATTCATGACTTGATTTTGATACTTGATACATACTACATGGTAGCACCTTTCCTGTATATCCCCTCACTATGTGATATGGCCAGAAATACATGGTAGATCTGGCAGCCCTCGTCATGAATGGCCTTGCAGACAACCTTAGCACTTTGTGAGACCGTGGGAAGAGGACAAGACCAATACTTGCTGCTGTTCCCTCGGAGCTGCCTGTGAGCCTCTTCAGAAAGATTTATTCTATTTATCCATTCCTGGCTGTGCTTCAGGGCTTTTATGCAGACACAAAAGCTACCTCTCCTCTGCGGCCCTTTCACCAGCTCTGAGTGGAACACAGTGTACTTTCTCTCTCTCTGTCCCCTTGGAAACATTGCAAACAGATTGCCCCCCCCCCCTCCCTTCGCACATATAATATAGTCTCCGGCTATCAGGCCCACTTATCTCTAAATGTACTCTGAAGCACCCTCTGCTAGTTTAGGCTTTTCAGACACCCATTTATTCTTTAACACCCAAGAACATGTCTCCGGAGCCACTCTGGTCTCCAAACCGGTAAAGAACTGCATTCACTCACTGAGTTATTCACTAAAACACAGTTGTTTTTTTCAAAATGTATACAAATGGCAAAAGTAACAAGAAAATGACTAATTTTGAAACAGAATCAGCTATATTCACGTCGGCAATTTTAACCAGAAATTTGCCGTATATTTTGCTAAATTTTGGTGTTTAGTAAATAATACTAACAGACAGCCTTGTGCATGGACGTCTACTCATACTACAGTCCACAAGACCATTTCATCTCAATGTCCTTGTCCCCTTATCTCTGCAATGTAAAACATTGCAGTTTTGTAAGTAATACACAAACGTGGATATAGGCAGGGATGGAGTCAACGCCTGAGGTAGACGGACGCCATTTTGCTGAACTTTAGGCAGGCGATCTATAAACCTGCATAAAACTACCATAAGGTTGCAGAATGGAGAGATTTATTTTCTCAAGGCTGAGAGAACATTACGGACAGACGCTCCAAGACACACAGAGCAGTTAATGCTCATTGTTCTAAGGATATTGCGGCCTTACTGTGCCAGGCTCAAAGACCCTCACCTCTCAAGATGGCGCCCGCATTTATTTATTCCTCGGCACCTACCAATGTTTATAACTTTGACTATGAAAATGAGTTGCGGGTTTTTGGAGCAAGCTGTGAAGGTCGCCTGATGAATGATGTGTTCTAACAAGAAAAGCTGATATTAGGGAACCGCTCCACGAAATATTCCAAGCTGATCGAGCAATTGTGAAGGAGGAGGTGACATCTCATCAGAGGAACTGCCTCACTGGAGAATGGTCTGTACACCGCTGTGACCAAAACAGATGAAGATTATGCACCTTGATTGCTGTGTCAGGCTTGTTAAATCACCTGATGAGGCCTCTTACATTGCATAAGGAGTCTGATGTAGCTAATCTATAGGGGCACTGAAATCCTCACCTGTTTTTTTTTGTTTTGTTTTTTTTCTTCATGGTGATTTGTCCAAATGGTGACATTGCAGCACTCTCTATGCCCCATTATCACATCCTGCAGGACAAAAATATCACTTACCATTTGGAGCCCTCTGAGGCTTATGGTACAAGTACAATGAAGGCAAGAGATACCTGTGTACTACAGAAAGGAACACAGAGAAACCCCAGCAGGACTTGACAAAGATAACCGTATTTGTGCACCAGACAGCAAAATGTAAACCTTGGTGTCTCAAATCTGAGATTCTCTTATTATCACTAGTGCTTCACTTTTTATTGTCCAGCTCTGTAAGCTGTGTTGCCTTTTTTTCAGTTTATTATTCGTGTTTTTCTATGATGTTCATACAAACCCCAAAGAAACGGAACTAAATAAACTCAATATTCCTCCCCCCGTGCATGCTTTTATTGGCCACGCTATGTAGTAAAAGTGTTTATTTAATGCTTAAAGGGACACTCTAAGCACCAAAACAACATGAGCTTGATTAAATGGTTTTGGTGTACAGATCATGCCCTTGCATGATATGCGCATAGTGGCCTTAATGGCATATCAAGCTTAAAGGGACACTGTAGTCACCTGAACAACTTTAGCTTAATGAAGCAGTTTTGGTGTATAGAACATGCCCCTGCAGCCTCACTGCTCAATCCTCTGCCCTTTAGGAGTTAAATCCCTTTGTTTATGAACCCTAGTCACACCTCCCTGCTTGTGACTTGCACAGCCTTCCATTAACACTTCCTGTAAAGAGATCCCTATTTAGGCTTTCTTTATTGCAAGTTCTGTCTAATTTAGATTTTATTATCCCCTGCCATGTTAATAGCTTGCTAGACCCTGCAAGAGGCTCCTGTATGTGATTATAGTTCAATTTAGAGATTGAGATACAATTATTTAAGGTAAATTACATCTGTTTGAAAGTGAAACCAGTTTTTTTTTTCATGCAGGCTCTGTCAATCATAGCCAGGGGAGGTGTGGCTAAGGCTGCATAAACAGAAACAAAGTGATTTAACTCCTAAATGACAGTGAATTGAGCAGTGAAATTGCAGGGGAATGATCTATACACTAAAACTGCTTTATTTAGCTAAAGTAATGTAGGAGACTATAGTGTTCCTTTAACTGTGATACCCACACCCATTAAAACACAGACTACTATTTAACGTTGGAAAACATTTGTCCACAGCTTTATTAACACATATAAAAACATAAGGTCATTACCACCTCCAAACACACATTACTTAAACGTCCTCGCCCACCACATGTAATTAACCCAGGCAATGACCCACACATATACATATGATCCATAATACGACAGTAACTTAATAACATGACACATAACATACCAACCAAGTGGCATGGTTACCAATACATAACAAACCATAGGGGTATAGCGTGACACCCTTACACCCCCCGGTTCAGAGACACCAACGATCTCGAGCCTACCAACCCACTGTAACCACCGTGAGTATTTGCCACTCAACCTAACCCTGCAAGTTATCAACTCACTTTACCCTGCCCCCGCCAAAACCCCAATCTCACCGATGTGACCAAGCGAGACCTCCTGCCACTAATACTAAGGGAGGGAGGGACAACCATGCGAAGGTCTGCCACTAATACTGAGGGAGGGATAACCATAGGTAAAGGTAGGCAGATTAGAAAGGGGGCAATCTTTAAGATGGCCGACATATATACTCCCCCTAAGCCAGGGGTTCTCAACCCAGTCCTCGGGACACCCTACCAGTCCAGGATTTTGGGATTACCTGGGTGTGTCTAAGGTGTTTAGAAAAAGGGGGAAAAAAACACCTTAGACTATAAGGTGTTTTTTTTTTTTTTCTTTTTCTAAACACCTTAGACACACCCATGTAATCCCTAAACCCTGGACTGGTAGGGGGTCCCGAGGACTAACGTTGAGAACCCCTGCCCTAAGCCCATCCCTACTAACCCCTTCTCACTTACTTCCTATGCCCGCCCCTAGCTCTGTCAAGGCCCATTCCACCTATTCTGTTATTACATGGGCTACACTCTCACTGTTCAACTCTCTGCCATTTAGCAATTAAATCACGCTAAAGTTGTTTTGCTGCTCAGAGAATCCCTTTAGGTTATTATTGGTCATCAGATATCTTTCACATTCATTATGTGTTGCGGCCCATAAAATGTGTTATTGTTTTTTTTTTTTTTAAATGCATTTAAAAAAAACTTGTGATTCCATCATTACTGCTGATTGCTTATCTGTAATGTAAACTACTAAAAAAAAAAGTAAAGTAAAGAAGTAAAATTGTTTTATTCCAGATCAATTGTTTTCTTTAAAAAGGTCCACGTCTTTTGTAAAAGCAAAGTGCACATTTTTAGTGTTTTTGTTTTATTCTTAATGGTGTGTAATTAAAGGGACACTATAGTCACCAGAACAACTACAGCTTAATGTAATTGTTCTGGTGAGTAGAATATCTCCCTTCAGGCATTTTCATGTAAACACTGCCTTTTAAGAGAAAAGGCAGTGTTTACATTGCCCCTAGGGACACTTGCAAGTGGCCATTCCTTAGATGGCCACTGGAGGGGCTTCCTGGCTCAGGCTTGCACAGTAAGCAGCACTGCCGTTCAGCGTCCTGAACTGCCGTTCAGCGTCCCCACGCTCTGTATGGAGACGCAGAATTTTCCTCATAGATAGACATTGATTCAATACATCTCTACAAGGAGGTCCTGATTGGCCAAAACGGCATTTGGCCATGCCCCCATGCCGATTTTAGCCAATAGGTAAATCATTGGATTGTCTAAAAATTGGCCATTTTGATGATGTCACAACGGGGGCGGAGCCAGCGCAGGCGGACCCACGCGGTGCTGGAAATAAGGTGTTTTAAACTATTATAGTGGGGCTAGGGGCAAGCCACCTATATGGTGGGTTTAGCACTATAGTGTCAGCAATACATGTTTGTGTTCCTGACCCAATAGTGATACTTTAAATGAAAACTATACTATTATATATAGTAGTGTCCCAATGATGGGGTTGATGAATAATCTGTCACCAGCACAATGTATACATTTTTATACCTAGCAGATACAAACTTTCTAAAATAAACAACAATAGGTGCTGTTTAAAATGTATGTTTGATTCTTAAGTAGTTGAATGGATTTTTGAGGACAGGTATTCTGTGTATTTGCTTATAATGCATTCCGCCTCCACTATTCCGACAACTGATTGTCAAAAAAAAAAAAATGTAAAAAAACTTTCTTGTAAAATGTATTTTTTTTTTGCCTCTTAAACAAAGAGAACTTTTCTGCGCAAAATCTTTTGTTTGTTATCTGATTGGTGCTGTGATCACTTGGAACATTCACTGCACATGATGGGTTTTGAAACATATAGATAATTAATATCACGTTGGTGCCACTGCCCTTATGACTCCGCTATTGAAGCCTTCTGGTTACAGCTGGCATGTGGTGGCTGCTCTTCTGGCACAGATCTGATCATTAGAACGTGCGTGGTAGGCAGAGCACATGCATACACACAGACACGCAATCACATGACTATATGTATACATTTAAAGATGTTCTAATAAACATACATAGATACATTGATATGTGTAGAAAGAAAGCAAAACACCTAGAAATTCATATATCCATAGATACGCCTTCACGACAAGTATGACACACTGAAACTCTTTTACTTTTATTATTTATGCTTTTTAAACCATAAAAAAATGCTTTATTTTGTCTGGAAATTGCCGATACATTCCACGTATCCCAGATTCCCTGATTTGCACTCTCATATGGGTAGAATGCCCTGATCAGGTGTTTAACTAGGAACCATTGGGCCCCGGTGGAAAAATAATAGAGGGGTCTCCCTCACCACTCTCCACTAAGCAACACTTCTGAATAGGATGCAAGTGGTGGCTGAGTGTTATTGTGATGGCTTGCTGAGTGGGGCGGGGGGGGGCTTAACAATTTACTATTATGATTTCAAAAAGTTTTTAACCCCTCCAGCTCACCTTATTGCAGGGAAGGGGAATGAGTCAGAGCATTGTCACGGTAACCCGGCGGTAACGTTCTGAATCAGCCACAATATTGCGCGCTCTCTCTCTCTCTCTCTCTCTCTCTCTCTCTCTCTCTCTCTCTCTCTATCTATCTATATATAGCTAAATAACAGTTATGCAAGGGGTGGCACACTTGATAGACAAAAACCCAGGGACCTGTATCCATAGTGACCCTGGTAGTTACACCACTGGCCTTGAGTGTAGTTTGCATTTTTTGGGGAATTATTCTTCGGCGTCCGATTTTAAAACAGGATGTAAGAGAGTCAGGATGGAGGGACAGGAGCACAAACTGGCAGCATCCCTCCAAATGCGGATCGTGATGGGGTACCCTAAACCTTAACTATGAAGTTATTGTCTTACCTGCCAAGGTTCTTAATGACCAAATGGCCTTCATTTTAGAGGGTGTGAGTAATGTAAAGGATCCTATTTACACAGACTCATAAATAAAATATTTAAAGACACATTAAAGGACATATTCGATGCTCCTAAGGAGAAACACTTTAAAATGGGAAAGCAGGGACAGGTGGATCTCTGGTCAAAATGAGGACTGTTCCTCCAAAACAAGGACATTTGGGAGTAAAATACTCTGAATCGCTCTGTAATCATTCTGCATTCTTTACACTGTATTGATTTACTCTTTGTTTTGGTAGCTTTCTGTTTTAATGATAGTGCTTTCTTTTTTTGTACTTTTTTTAATGCAGCTCCGTTTATAAACCATTTAAAAGATATATTTGAACAATCAACAAGGATGATGTCTAGTGAGTATTGCTTGCCAATAAAAGCACTAACATGTTGCTTAAAATAACATTTGCTAAATTTTAAAAATAAAATTGGCATGAAACAACAAAAAAAAAAAATCTCCATAAATTGGAACTGTGAGAAAACGTAATGAACTGTATTTTAGCAAAATTCACAGGATTGGTTAAAATATTTTAATGAGAATTTCTCCAAATTAGCCCTTTTTTTTTTTTTTTTTTTTTTTTTTAATTTTTTATTTTTGTTTTGTATGGTTTGACAGTATGATATACGTTGCCACAACAGCAAACATAATCACAACAATAACATAGGTTTATACATATGTGGCATAGAAGTAAAAGCACATTTTTTTTAAAACATTTTTTAAACGTAGTAAGGCAATCTAGTAGTATATGTCATGCAAGTATCAACATTAGTTAATTCGTCCTTTAAGCTTTGTCGTCAATTAAGTTAAGCTAGAAACAGACTTGAACAGTGATAACCATAAGTTTACACAACTATGCATAGACACTTTATGCTGTAAATGGTTTGGCTAGTAGGCATGGAAAACATAGGCTCTCAACATACTATAGGTACAGGAACATTTTGGTTGCTGGCTGGCAACGTCCATTTGCAGAGTTGGGTTGCGGTAGGGTCACCCTGCGTCAGTAATATATGCAAACTTAAAAAAAATGAAATAACACAACGTAACATTAGTTCAGGTATATCAAATATATCTGAGGTGTGCCCACTAGGTAAGACCTGGTCGACGGTGTCTGCAGGAGAAAGTCTCAGCATGCTAGTATGCATAGCTCGCGTGTCGGTCTTCCGGCCTGCCTGCGCCCGGCGGTGAAGGGCTGGTGCATCCCCAGTGTGGCCTATTCAGCCGATACCCCGCTTGTGTATGGGTGTTGCAGTTGATGAAGGTGTCTGGCTGGGAGCCGCTATGGTCGGCTTCATGCGGGGTGTTACAGTCCCTTGAGTGAATGATCTCTGGGGTGCTGTGTGTATAATGTTGTCAGGTATACCTAACATTCATGCTGCCGCCGGAACCCACTTCCGGGTTCACGGCGCTTAGCTCCGCCCTTTTTTCTGACGCGGTCTTTCCACGATACTTAGGAAGACCGCGCCAGATTCAAAGGGCTGGATTATTCACTCAGGTGCGGCAGTAAGATCAGCTGCTCTACTCGATGCTACCGGCTCCTCTCTCAGACCTCGGCTTGTAAACGGATTTCTACCTTCTCATCTCTCAGACCTCGGCTTGTAAACGGATTCTACCTTCTCATCTCTCAGACCTCGGCTTATAAACGGAATTCTGCCTTCTCCTCTCCTCAGACCTCGGCTTGTAAACGGATTTCTACCTTCTCATCTCTCAGACTTCGGCTTATAAACGGAATTCTGCCTTCTCCTCTCCTCAGACCTCGGCTTGTAAACGGATTTCTACCTTCTCCTCTCTCAGACCTCGGCTTGGACAAACGGACTTCTTTTCTCTCACTACTAAACGGCAGTTTGTTAAAAGGGACTCCTTCCTCTTCCTCCATTGGGTGAATTAACCCTTCCAGTGCCAGAGTGCTTCTAAGTTAAGTAAAACTTTTGCCAAGGAAAGCAAGTCATATTAATTTATTATAGTATTTAATTTCTTTATCCTCTCTGTTGACAAATAAGCATTGCATTTTCTCCTTGCATGTGTATTTAAAGATACAGTCTACCTTGTTCACTTCAATAAAATAAAGGAGGTGAAACTTATTGTTTCTGCAGTTGAGTTCCAATTAAAGAGACATTACACAAAAGCATCACAGAATAATCCAGCCAATTCAATGGAACCAGCAGATATTAACTCTCAAGTTTCTGCCCTAACCAATAGAGTAGATACAATTGCTCAAGGGTTACAGGAATTGCAAATTACAAATGAGAGAATATTAACCTATGTTAGAGACATGCAAGGCCATCTTCCTCATGCCGCTCTTCAATCGGCTGGTGATCCTGCTGTCTGTAATCCAGAAAAATTTTATGGAGATAGAACAAAGTACAGAGAGTTTTTAAATTCTTGCAAACTTCTGATAGCTTTGAAACCTCGATCTTACCTCACTGAAAGGTCAAAAGTTTTTTCAGTAATTTCCTTTCTAAGAGGTGAACCTATGGCTTGGGCCCATTCCTTTTTACAGAATGATGATCCCATACTAGATTCACTGGATGAATTTTTTGAAGCTATGTCTTTATTATATGAAGATCCATATAAACAGGCTACTGCTGATTTAACCATCAGAACTCTCCACCAAAAGAACAGACCTGTTGAAGATTACATCGCCGAATTTAAAAGATGGGCTACAGAAACCCAATGGAATGACATTACACTACGCAATCAATACCGTCTCGGATTATCAGAAGCTGTGAAAGATGAACTCTCTCGTATTGAACTTCCTCCCACCTTAAATGCATTGATTCAACTTTCCATTAGTATTGACAGACGTCTAAGAGAAAGAAGGGCTGAAAAGGTTCTTACTACTTCTAACTGGAGAAAACATTTTACTACTCCAAAATTTCCTGAAAAATCTCTTCCTCACAATGAACCTATGGAAGTTGGTATAATAAGAAGCTCTCTTACTTCGGAAGAAAGGATAAGAAGGAGACAACTAAATTTGTGCATGTATTGTGCTTCAAAAGAACATCTAATCCCAGAATGTCCCCTACTAATCCATTCGAAAGCTGGTAAGCTTCATTCATCTACTTCTATATTGAACGTTCTTCACAAAAGGAAAACATCTACTTATTTTTCTATATCTCTCATATTACAGTGGGATACAAAAAGAATCGTGACTGAAGCCATTATTGATTCTGGTGCTAATGGAACCTTCCTTGATTTTTCTTTTGTTGCAAAGAATAAAATTCCGTGTGTTCGAAAAACCAATTTTATTCCAATCAGAGTTATTGATGGTTCATTCATATCCTCAGGACCCATAAAAGATGAGACAATTCCTCTAAGAACGATTACCAATAACATACATACCGAATTTATTACATTTGATGTTATTAAATCTCCACTTTATCCTGTCATTCTAGGAATTAATTGGTTAAAAACCCATGATCCTCTAATTAATTGGTCACCCTTCTCCATTTCCTTTTCTTCTGATTTTTGTAAAAAAAACCTGCTTACAACATATTCCTATTCTCCAAACTACTCAAGAATCAGTTATACCTCCATTCTACTCTGATTTTGCAGATGTCTTTTGTAAAAAAGAAGCTGAAACACTTCCACCTCATCGAGTATATGATTGCCCAATAGATCTAATACCCGGTGCTCCTATTCCTTATGGTCATATATATCCACTTTCTGAAAAGGAATTGCAGACCTTAAAAGAATATCTCAATGAAAATTTACGTAAAGGATTCATCAGACCCTCGACCTCCCCGGCTGCCTCTAGTATATTCTTTGTGAGGAATAAGGACCAAACCATCCGTCCTATTATAGATTACAGAGCCTTAAATAAAATAACCATAAAAAATCGTTATCCTCTTCCTCTAATAAATGAATTACTTGAAAGATTAAGGACTGCAACTATATTCACTAAACTCGACCTCCGAGGAGCATATAACCTCATTAGAATAAAACAGGATGATGAATGGAAGACTGCCTTCCGGACTAGATATGGTCTCTACGAATATCTAGTGATGCCTTTTGGGCTTTGTAATGCCCCTGCAACATTCCAACATTTTATAAATGATATCTTTAGAGATCTTTTGGATGTTTGTGTTATTATCTACTTAGATGATATTCTAATATATTCTAACAATTTGGATGAGCATAGGAAGCATGTAAGATGGGTTCTATCTAGATTGAGAACTCACAAATTATACGCTAAACCAGAGAAATGTCTTTTTGAAGTTACTGAACTCTCCTTTCTTGGATACATTATTTCACCTCATTCTCTGAAAATGGATAACTCTAAAATCGAATGTATTATTAACTGGCCCGTTCCTACTACTACAAAAGAATTGCAACGATTTCTTGGATTTGCAAACTTCTATAGAAAATTCATTAGAAACTACTCAGAGGTATCACATCCACTTAACCACCTTAACAGTACTAAACGTCCTTTCAAATGGAATAAAGATGCACAAGCTGCCTTCGATAGTTTAAAAAAAAGATTTACAACTGCACCTATTCTACAGCTACCTAATCCAACATTCTTGTATGTCCTAGAAGTCGATGCATCAGATTCAGCTATCGGAGCAGTTCTTTCTCAGCAAAAGACTCCTCAAGATCCACTTCATCCAGTCGCATTCTTTTCAAGATCCTTGAGCTCTGCTGAAAAAAATTATCCTATTGGTGAAAAGGAATTATTAAGTGTTAAAGCTGCCTTTGAAAATTGGCGCCATCTATTAGAAGATACAAAACAACCTATCATAGTCTATACAGACCATAAAAATCTTGAATATCTTTATACTAATAAAACCCTTACGGCTAGACAAGTTAGATGGAACCTATTTTTTAACCGGTTTAACTTCCAATTGATATACAGACCTGGAACTAGAAATAAAAAGGCTGACGCTCTTTCTCGAATTCCTTCTAAAACTTCTATTGAAGTTTATCCTCCTAACAAAATAATAGGGATCCTCTCTTCTCTTCAGGATGACTTAAGGAACTTGAATCAAAAGGATCTTGAACTTCCCAAAACCCCTAATTTAACAAAAAAGGATGGTGTATTTTACTTTAAAAATAGGATTTATATTCCTCCCATTCTTAGGAACAAATTACTCAATAAAGAAAACTCTTGAACTAACTTCACGATATTATTGGTGGCCTCGCCAAGATAGAACCATTGAATTATATGTCAAAACTTGTCCTATCTGTCAAAGGTCCAAACCTGAACATAATCAACCTTTTGGATTACTACTTAACTTACCTATTCCAGAAAAACCTTGGCAATCCATTTCTATGGATTTTCTTGTTGACCTTCCTCCATCCCGACAGTTCACCACTATTCTTGTTGTTGTGGACCGCTTCACTAAAATGTCCCATTTCATCTCTTTAAAAAAATTACCCTCCTCCGTAGAATTGTCCAAAGTCTTTATTGATAATATTGTAAAGCTTCATGGTCTTCCAGAAGAAATTATTTCTGATAGGGGGACACAATTTACCTCCAAATTCTGGAAGGAGATGTGTCTCTCTCTTCAAATTCAACGCAAACTCTCTTCCGCCTATCATCCCCAAACTAATGGGCAAACAGAGAGAGTTAATCAATGTTTGGAACAATATCTCCGATGTTATTGTTCATACCTGCAAGATGACTGGACCACATGGTTACCTATGGCTGAATTTTCTTACAACAATACCATTCATTCTAGTACGAAAATGACTCCTTTCTTCTCCAACTATGGGTTTCATCCGTCCTCATTTCCCATCCAAACTATTACTTCATCCAATCCTACGGTTACATCAAAAAATGAATTTATGTCCTCTCTATTCCTCAAATTACGGGAGAATCTTCAACTCGCTCAAAACTACCAGAAAAAGTTTTTTGACAATAGAAGAAGAATTCCCCCTCCTTACAAAGTAGGGGATCTTGTCTGGCTCTCTTCAAAAAATATTACCACAAACCGTCCTTCAAAGAAATTGAGCTCTCTTTTTCTTGGTCCTTTTCAAATAACTACAATCATCAATGATAACGTTGTTAAATTAAAACTTCCTCCAAGTTTTAAACTTCATCCAGTATTCCATGTCTCTTTGCTTAAACCACACATCCCTGATCCTTTCCATAGAGAAACAGTAACAACTCCTGAACCTATCATCGTCCAAGGTGAAGAAGAATATGAAATTCATAAGATTTTGGATTCTCGTATCCACCGTGGCTCTTTACAATACCTTATCAGATGGAAAGGTTATGGAGTTGATGAAGATACCTGGGAAGATTCATCTAATGTTCATGCAAAGAGATTAGTTGATGCTTTTCACAAACGCTACCCCTCTAAACCGAAATAAGTGCACCCAGAGGATGCCCCATGAGAAGGGGGTACTGTCAGGTATACCTAACATTCATGCTGCCGCCGGAACCCACTTCCGGGTTCACGGCGCTTAGCTCCGCCCTTTTTTCTGACGCGGTCTTTCCACGATACTTAGGAAGACCGCGCCAGATTCAAAGGGCTGGATTATTCACTCAGGTGCGGCAGTAAGATCAGCTGCTCTACTCGATGCTACCGGCTCCTCTCTCAGACCTCGGGTTGTAAACGGATTTCTACCTTCTCATCTCTCAGACCTCGGCTTGTAAACGGATTTCTACCTTCTCATCTCTCAGACCTCGGCTTATAAACGGAATTCTGCCTTCTCCTCTCCTCAGACCTCGGCTTGTAAACGGATTTCTACCTTCTCATCTCTCAGACCTCGGCTTATAAACGGAATTCTGCCTTCTCCTCTCCTCAGACCTCGGCTTGTAAACGGATTTCTACCTTCTCCTCTCTCAGACCTCGGCTTGGACAAACGGACTTCCCTTTCTCTCACTACTAAACTGCAGTTTGTTAAAAGAGACTCCTTCCTCTTCCTCCATTGGGTGAATTAACCCTTCCAGTGCCAGAGTGCTTCTAAGTTAAGTAAAACTTTTGCCAAGGAAAGCAAGTCATATTAATTTATTATAGTATTTAATTTCTTTATCCTCTCTGTTGACAAATAAGCATTGCATTTTCTCCTTGCATGTGTATTTAAAGATACAGTCTACCTTGTTCACTTCAATAAAATAAAGGAGGTGAAACTTATTGTTTCTGCAGTTGAGTTCCAATTAAAGAGACATTACACAAAAGCATCACAAATGTGGGTGCTCCTTGGTCGGTCCCATCCCGACCGGCTGTTATAGTGGGGCTGGGCATGCTCGAATCCTCCAGCCCGGGTTGTAGCGGAGAGCACTTCCCTGCGTCCTCGGGTCCTTCTCCCACACGTGGGGGGACTGTGGGCCCTCCGGAGCTTCACTCTCCTGATGCCCCTTTGGGTGTGTGGACGGTGGGTCGGATTTTGGTCCGGTATGCTCTCCTGCCCAGAAGGGGATTTGTTGCTCCGAGCCGTTAAGTGGGATCGCTGTCGGGCTTTTTGGGGCGGACGGGAGTGTTTGCTTTGCTGTGCCCTCTGTGAGTCGGCCATTTTGTGCACTCCTCGTGGTCGCAGTGAGGGGTGCGTTACCCGATTGATCTCGGCTTGAGTGCATAGGCGCCGTGCCAGCCTGCGCCAGAATGCTGCGAAGATTTTGTTTAGCCGTGCTGTGTAGTCAGCTGGGTTAATGAGGCTTGTTTTTGGCTCCTTTGTGCTCCCTCTGTGTTGCTTGGGCGCCATCTTCGCCTCAGTCTCAGGGGCATTCCGGAGCCGTTGCGTGTCCGGCTGTAGTGTGGGGTTAGTCGCCCCTGGCGAGGACCGGGATAACCCCCACCGGTCCAGAGGGGGGGGGGTGGAGGGCCCTGTCGATTGTTTGCTTGCGAGTGTGTCCTGTGTCGGGGGATCGGCCGCCTCCCCCAAGCTGCAGGTCCCGCTCCGCAGTAGGCCTCATGGTCGGTCCATTTGTGTTTATGTGGTTTCGATGCGGGTCGGGTATCATTGTGTGCCCCGTGTGACTCTGGTTTGTTCCCTGGGCTCCGTTTTCTGCTAGCACCAGTAGTTCATGCAGAATTGGCGGTTTTGTGCCCTCTATTGCAGGAGCTCTCAGAAAGCACGACCGGCCATCTTGGCTGTCAGGCCCCGCCCCCCAAATGAGCCATTTTAGCTTCGATTTTGCAGTTTGGATTTATTATGCTATTCAGTGTCAGTAAATATTAAATTTACTTTTAATTTCTCACAATTTACATGAATAAATGTTTAATCTTTTTCCTTTTTTTTCCTGCTATTTGTCTGATTTTCTTTTCTCTTAGTTTTTTTTTAATATCATTTTATAACCACTTATAATTGCAGACATTACTAAGCTATTGATGGCCATGAGATTAAGTCAAATCTAAAAAAATATGCCTAACATCCATTGAACGCCAAAAGTGCATCACACTTCCTAATATTAAAATCATAATATGATGTGTTATTATGTTGGACAGATAGTACAGCAACCACCGCAGCTGTCATGCTTGTCATTGGGCGCTTCCTGATATAAATTAATCTGTCAGAAAGGAGGAAAAGTGTTCAGATGATTAAGGAAGCCTCATATTGCAGGGAGAAAATAAAAGTTTGAGACAAAGTTCAGCAGTCTGACAAGATTTAAATGGCTCAGTTCAACTCCTGTCTAAGAACCACACACACAGCTTGTCCAAATAGTATATTTTACAATTTAAAAGTCACTCCAAGTACCATACATGATATAACCTCTATGATCTGTAATATGGCCAAGCAAAAAAAAAACCCCTAAAATAAATTATCACATGATTTCCAATTTCCATATCCCAAACAATGACACTTTTCCATTGTAACACACTTCAAAGGAACCGTTATCACGTGTCCATCAAGGTCAGCCTTTATCACCGTTGTTTTTACTATTGATCCAAAAGAAGGCAAACAAAAAAAATACCTTCTTGACCCCATAATGACAGTCAGATCTCTACTTCAATCAAGCTCTAACCCCACTAATTAAAAATGATATCCATGTATATTAGTTTTTGCAAGTATTTATCTAATTGCTGTTTAAACATCTGTGTAGATTCTGATAAAACCACCTCTTCAGGCAGCGAATCCCACATCCATTTTGTTCTTACTATAAAAAAGCATTGCCTTTGCCTTAGACTAAATCTCCTTTCTTCCAGTCTAAATGCGGTACCTTGTGTCTTATGTATAGTCCTATTTATAATGAAGTAGAAAAAGGTGGCGCCACAGAGATATGTACAATTAAACATAAGCAAGTGGTAATATAGAAATAAACAATGATATATA
This sequence comes from Pelobates cultripes, assembly GCA_933207985.1. Taxonomy (NCBI): domain Eukaryota; kingdom Metazoa; phylum Chordata; class Amphibia; order Anura; family Pelobatidae; genus Pelobates; species Pelobates cultripes. The sequence continues at coordinate 140,493,914 of OW240918.1, forward strand.
ATACAGAGAGAACAATAAAAAAAATAATAGGTATTAGTTACCGTTAGTTACTGTATTTTAATAAAGGTATTTTGGCCACTTTCTTTATTGTGAGTTAACCATTTTCTCTTTTTTACCATTTTTATTATTTTACTACCTGGCATCTGAGTTTTACTTGTTCCAGAGATATACTACTCCAAAGCATCCTTGGTGGGGATTATACCACTTATGCCCTATCATTGAGCAGTGCGTCTGCCTAATTAAAGGTGAGTAACCATTTGGTATTTTTATACACTCTCCTGGTTTTATCACAGTGAGCACTATTGTTGTTTTTTATGTTACATATGGTCCCCAAATGACGAGATATCTACTTACAACGCTCCCTCACGTATCCCATAAGTGTGGATTATACCACTGTATGCTGTTTATACTAGAGCTAGTTTTTAGCTCTCAAAAACGTAAGTAGGACCATATAGACCATTTTTATTGGCTACTACCTATTTGGGTTTTATTGCACTATTAGATTTTCTTTTCTCTTTCATACGGATCCCACGAACCCCTTGATCCCACTACTCCATAGACATCTCTACCTCAGATAGAACTGTGATTGTTCTCTCATCCCAAGATTTTACTGGACTCTTTTTGGACTGCTCTTTATATATATATATATATATATATATATAGAGAGAGAGAGAGATAGAGATAGAGAAGTACAAAACCAGGATGCACTCACTAAAAGGTGTTTTATTAATCCATTAGATGTGTACAAAAATCAATCAACGTTTCGACCCTGGCAGGTCTTTTTCAAGATGGGTCGAAACGTCGATTGATTTTTGTACACATCTAATGGATTAATAAAACACCTTTTTTTCACTTTAATGAAGACCTGTGTGTGCATCCTGGTTTTGTACTTCTATATATTTTT